>JAPMOR010098712.1:644949-709491 GCA_026543865.1 Argiope aurantia
CTATATTTTTCTATTATATATTATTTTCTATTCTATATTTTTCTATTTTCTATTTTTCTATTCTATATTATTTTCGATTTTATATTTTTCTATATTCTCTTTTTCTATTCTATATTTTTATTTTCTATATTATTTTCTATTCGTTATTTTTATATTTATTTCTATATTTTTCTATTCGATATTTTTATTTTCTATATTATTTTCTATTCGATATTTTTATATTTGTTTCTATATTTTTCTATTCTATATTTTTATATTTATTTCTATATTTTTCTATTCTATATTTTTATTTTCTATATTATTTTCTATTCGATATTTTTATATTTATTTCTATATTTTTCTATTCTATATTTTTCTATTTATTTCTATATTTCTATATTCTATATTATTTTCTATTCTATATTTTTCTGTTCTATATTTTTATATTTATTTCTATATTTCTATATTTTTTTAAAAACATCGTATGAAAACTGTTTGTATTTCAACAATTAATTTTATGATTTTTTTTTCGTTTTTAGTGTCTAGGTAGAAAAGAAAATATGATAATAAGCAAAATCGACTTGGAAAAATTGACAAATTTGGACGGTTTAGACGCTCTAAAACAAAGCAAAGGAAAATTATAAAGATTATGAAATTATATTGAAATTATGCCTATTCGAGAATATGTAAACACATATTTTCAAAAATGCTAAGTATTATCTCTTTCTGTTTTTGAATGTATGAAATCATGCAGGTGGTTATTAAACCAAAATTATTGTTTAGAATCGAAATGTGGCAATAAACCGTTTTCATTTAATAAGTAATTAAATTTACCCCACTTCAGTATGAAAGTAAACAAAATCGCATTTACAAAGAATTAATTAATACTTATGCATCGCAAATCAAATTAAACGAAAATTACGTAAAGCTCTGATTATACGTATAGCAAGGGACTGTTGTAAAACGACGTATTACGGAAAAGACATTATAGTTGAAATTTTAATAAACAACTTTGATTATTACAAATTTTTAATTCTTCAAAATAGGGACGAGAGGAAAGGTGAAAGGAGGAGATGTTCACATTTAGCAATAAAGTAAACTCGGATTAATCGCAGAAGTAAAATAAATTTTAAATTAAAATAAAATCAGAAGCGACACGATACTCACATTCATGTGAAACAAAATTGAGCGAAAAAGTATCTAATAAGACGGACATCAATGTCAAAGAGTGACGAAAAATTTCGGATAGGCTCTCATCTCTCACCCCTTGGGTCTTCCGGATCTCACCACTTGGTGAGATAGAATCATCGAAAAGTTGCAGTGTCAGAATACTGAAACAAACAGCAAGTGAATTGATTGTTTTCAGATAGCATTTCAACAAACAAAATAATTTCAAAACTTTTTACTTTAATCCATATTTAAAAAAAATAATAAATAAATAAATAAAGAAAGAAAAGCTGGCGTCTTAGGTGTAGCGCGTCTTCCCCGTAATCTGGCCATACCGGGTTGGAGTTCCGGTTAGGGAATGATTGGTTTTCCTCTGTGTTCTATCTGTGAGGTGTGTGAATGTCCCCCCCCCTTATAAAAAAGAGTTGTGCAAGTAGCTAAGTCGTACTGTTGACGCTACTGAAAAAACAAGACACACTCACTCGGCTTAAATTGCTGACAGATAACTGTCAGCTGGCTTGTAAAGTGCCATAAGTCACAACAAAAGAAAAAAAATCTTTTCATCTTTATCTCCAACTTTGCATGAATTTTTTAAATGGCTGGGAGTAAAAGGATGTTATTCCACCTGTTTTCTATTAAATTTAGCACTTTATATTAATGGAGAAATAATTACTGCAGCAGAAAATTTACGCATTTGAAAAAGCAGGAAAATCATTGCAATGTCTATGAATGAATCAAGACTGTCTATGACGAAACTATCGGTTACGTAATCGACATATGAATGAGTAACTCATAAAAAGTGCTTCAATGTAGGTATTATGTATATTCTTTACTATCTTACTTTTTTACTTGCGATTTGTTACTTAATCCGATGAAAATATTATACATATATTTTGTCACTAAGCTTATTTACATATTGGCTGGCTGCCAATTCTTCATGATTAAAAAATGATTTTTGTCTGCAAGTCATTATGATTATAATTTAAAAAATTAAACAAATTTTGTAAATCAGAAAATGTAGAGCACCACACTCAAACTGCTCATCCTTGTATGGAAAAATATTCAGGATAATGCAAAAATGCATTTTTTTTTCGGATAATACTTTTTGAAATATCGCAAACAAATTGGAAAATTAAAAAAATATTGAATTGGAAAATTAAATAATAATAATAATATCAGCTAAAAATCATTTACAGAAAAAATAATTCTGTGCATGTTCAAAACATTTTTCTTAATACTCACACAGATAACTAGTCTTTGGAGTTGATATCTTTAAATGAAATTGATAGCAGTAAGAGGAACTGGTATTACTGATATTCTTAAATGGAATTGATATTAGGGAAATGAATTAAATGGAATTAATATAGATAAGTTTTTTCTAAGTGGAATTTATGAACAAATTGATGGCAGGAAACACCTATTTTATTGTGACTTTTATCCTCATGCCCAAGGGTTTTTCTTCAGTTTTTGTGATTTTTAAAGAAATATATTCTTGTAATTTCAGATTACTGTTTTAAAAACCTCGTTAAAACCAGCCATAATATATATAGCCCATATTCACATCACTAAATTAGAATATTGGCACATTCTCTTCGCCCTCCTCTAATGTAATCGGGCAATTGGGATTTTTAGGGAATATTATTCTTATACTGCAGATCACTTTTTAAATCCTGTTAAAAGTAGCCTCGAAATGGGACTTGTGGAGTTTAATGAAATGGAATATTTATACATTCTCATCGCCCTCCTCTAATGTAATCGGGCAATTGGGATTTTTAGGGAATATTATCCTTAAACTGGAGATCACTGTTTTAAAATCCTGTTAGAAGTAGTCGTGAAATGCGACATTTGCACGTCACTGAAATAGAATATTTCTACGTTCCCGTAATACAACTGGCCACTAATCTCTCTAATAGCAACAGGTCACTAAATTTAACAAGGGCGCCATATTCACCAAAAGAATCCTAATTACAAGCAACCACCTTTCTAGAAAGAAT
This sequence comes from Argiope aurantia, assembly GCA_026543865.1. Classification (NCBI taxonomy): domain Eukaryota; kingdom Metazoa; phylum Arthropoda; class Arachnida; order Araneae; family Araneidae; genus Argiope; species Argiope aurantia. The sequence goes on from JAPMOR010098712.1 coordinate 648,090, forward strand.
CCAAATAGAACTTGTAGATTCCTAATCTTAATCCTCTGAGCTTCATTGCAAAGGGACATCACAATTTGGTTGAACAGGTAACATTGCATATATTTCATTCGGGTTATTTCTAAATTCGTTTTAACCCTTGAAAGGGCCATTTTTTCTAATCATGGTATATTAAAATATTTGTTGGATTGAGATTGGCTTAAGAAAAGTGATTCCTTTAGCTTATTAGATAAATTTATTTTGATTCATTAATTAATCAAGTTAATTAATAACTGAGTAACAAATCAAACCATATCATTTTGTGTAATATTAGGAACTAAAGCCTCTGCCTTTTTAAAAAATTTGTCAGATTTTATGCCAATATACATAACTTCATACAAAGACTGATGAATTTGTTGGTAAGCATACTTTAATGCTAAGTATATAAATGGTTAAATTTCTCTTCATCTTACTACTATATTTATAATCTTGGATGAATTTTTAAACTCATTTACCAGCATTGTAATAAAAATCAATGGCCCTCAAAACGTTAAAGAATCCTTGCTAGAAATTTTCTTACACACATATTGTTCCATTTCACTTAAGTGTTCAAAGAAATAGTTCATCTATCAACTAGACAGAGCCGAGACAATATGTCTGTAAGACCCGCAGTTATTCACATATTTTTTTCATATTTATTGATCTATTTTATTCTATATGACAATTCTGTCAGATAACTCCGTTATAAATATTTTGATTACTGTTACTATGATATATTTGAGCACTTCAGAAATTACTTCCATATTTCTCAACCACTTCAAGAAAGATTACTTTATTTCTTTGCGGTAGGAAAAGTAATAAGAAGACTGGTGAAATCCGACTAAGAGTCACATGATTCTGAAAAATATGGAAACAATCATTTCCGAAGAACCGGCAAATATATAATATTACAAGTAATACAAATGTTTTTAACTTTGTATTACTTCACCCCCTAAACAATAAAAATATATAAAACATAGCATTTATACATTTTTATTGCTTTGGGGGCTGAGAAATATAGCTATAGATGCATTTTAATAATTAATAATTTAATTTATATGAAAGTCATTTGATACGATATGGCTTTTATAATAATCATTTACAATTAGTTTACATATTGTTAACATTCATATTTTTGAAACTAACTCGTCAAATGAATGTAATGGGTAAAAAATTTTATATGTTCTTATTATATATTTCAAAATTGTTACATTTCAGAATCAGAATAAATATTTATTCTGAACAAAAATGACTTACTTATTTATATAATGAATTAAATTTCAAAAGATAGCAAGTTGTTAAATTATAGTTCCTGTTTCTAAGTTAAACGAGATATTTTGAGACAGATAACGTAAGTTTCGGTCAGATGCTATGTTAAATCAGATGCTAAAATGCTTAAGTTATTCAAGCAGCCTCCAAATTCTCCAACTTCATCAGTATGAGGATGCTTGATTGCTGAACTCATCTATATTGTCCGACAAGTTAATATAAATAAACATAGTTTATTTTTGAAAAAACTGCAAGATAAACCGAAGCAGACAACTTAGATAGCTTTTTCGAAGACTTTACTTTATAAAACCATTGTAAAGTAAATTGAATATGGGACATTGTAAATTCATATCTGTTAAGTAACCAGAAATTTCAATACCAAGAAAGGGCGTTTATATTTTTCATATGTATACGTCTTTGCTTTTACACATTTTCATCAGAGTCCATTCATAACTACTTCTATAATGATTGCTTGCATTCAGAGTTTCCGTTATGCGTCATTTTCTGCCCTTCAAAAAGTTGCTAACTTCTGCTTAAGTCATTGTTTTGGAGTTCCTCCAGGTAACTTAATTGATATCGAATAACAATTAATATTAATTCTAGAAACGCTGACCTGTCATGAACCGTTCGGAATGAAGAAGATGTGATGCCTCAACACAAATACCTTAGTACAAAAACACAATATGTACAGAAAACTTATGTAGTACATTAAACATAAATAAAATAAAAAATATTTACATAAAATACCATTTATAATAAAATGTTGCTTACATTTAATATTGAATGGTAATCGAAAGGAAAGGTTTGAGAAATGCTGATTCGTCATGAACAGTTCGGAGGAGAGAATACTTGCTACTTCAACATAAATACCTTGATAGAAAAGCCTGATGTATATAGAAAACTTACGTAGTACATAGTAAATGAATAAAACAAGGAACAATTTACATGAATTACCATTTACGATAAAATGCTGCTTTCATATAATGTAATCAAAACGAAAGGTTGAAGAAACGCTGATCTGTCACAAACTATTCGGAGCAAAGAAGACTTGCAGCCTCAACACAAATACTTTAGTACAAAGGCATGGTATATACAGAAAACTTATGTAGTATATTGAAAATAAATAAAATAAGTTTACATGAATTACCAGTTACAATAAGATCTTGCCTACATTTAATGTTGAGCGGTAATCGAAACGCAAGATTGAAGAAATGCTGCCCTATCATGAAGAGTTCGGCGGGGAGAAAATGTACTGCCTCAAAACAAATACTTTAGTACAAAGACTCACTATATATAGAAAACTTATGTAGTGCATTGAACATAAACAAAATCAGAAACGGTTTACACTAGTATATATAAAAAAATAAATATCAAAAAATAAATTACTCTCGATAATAAAAAATAAGACATAAAATATAAAAGCAAAACAAGAACAAGAAGGAAATAAAATAAATACATTAACAAAATAAGAAGTAAAAATGCACGACCCTTATAAAATAATATATCTTTAAGAAAATAATAAAGTTTATAGAAGAAAATAATCTTAAGTTAAATACAAAATAAATTTAAATAAAAAAAATTATTAATGCATAAATGAGCAATTAAATAAATAAATGTATGTGAAAAATGTGAACAAATAAGTTCGATTCACAATTCATGAATTTATAAAATCATTGATTCATTAAAAAATCAGACTATTATCTTCTATTAAGAAATCATGATAAAGGATGCTATGAAGTTATTTTGCCTTCATTTTAACATGTTAGGCACTTTTGAAAAAAATCACACTTAGGTTATTAGCAAAACACTAGGAAAACAATCAATAAATTTAATTCTCCTTGTCCTTAACTCTATAATATGTTTAATGCTTACACAAACAACAATTCAGTTGGAGATTACGTTTGCTTTAATAAAGCGCCTAATTGCACGTGCATTAACACGTAGAAATAATGAATGATCTTGAATAATTATTCTTCAATATATACAATAATGATGTTTCCTCAAGTGATAAGTGCTTAGTTTTAAAATCCCATTCCCGTTTTCAATAATTAGCAGTAATATGATAAAATAGTTTAAGAACCTTTGTTACTTTTAGATGAAATTGCAACAAATTTGTTATCAAAGCTGTATAAGAAAATTTTGTTTGTGCATGTTTTATGCTAGTTCCTTAAAAGGAGAAAACGGCTCTCACTTTGCAATATTAAATTGATTTTTTCGTTTTCGTAGTTTGGGCAAACATATGATATATATTTTGAATCTTTCCTGCACATTTTACGTCGCTCTTTCTAAATGTGAGATTTTGAACAATGTTTGCGAAACCCTTTTGTTAAGGTTATATCTTGAGGTTAAGGCCTTTCTTGGGGTTTTTGAGATGTAGCGTGATTCAATGGGAAATTCATCTCTGTACTTTGAATAAATCGATTGAAACATTCATTCATGATAACATACAAAAATATTGCTATTATCTTGAAGAATTCTTAATATCGTGCTTAAAAACGTGCAATTGATTGTTCCGATTAATTAGTGGAACTATCAGCAAAAACATCCGTTATCTGAACAAATCAATTTGGCAACCACCATGACGTAACGTCCGTTATCTAGTGTAACATTATTTTATCTCATGCAAATACCCGAAGAGATTCAAAACAGCAGAATTTCATTATCTGGTGTTCAATTATCCGACATTCCATTAGAACTGACATGGGTTCTATTTTAGTTAATTGTCACACATAGTAAAATATAATCTCTTTAATTAAATGGCAATTAATTTCACTGTCATACTGGCGTGGCTACCGATTGGTCATTTCTTTTTTCTTGACACCTCAAGCCAATGAGACTGTTATAGGAAAAAATGCTGTTGCTCCTTAGTTCTAGTTTTGTATGTTTTTTGGCTTTTAATAAATTAGATTTTTAATTATATCTTACTATACTATTAGATTCTTAGACATTCTGTAAATGAAGATATTTGCGAATAGATGAATGTTGATGGACAATAAATTCATAGACACTGAAATAACCTAGCTTCAAATCATGACAAAGTCAAAAAGAAGAAGAAAGCGAGATCATTGGTATTAAAATTATTAATAAGAATAAATTAATGACTATTGGATTTAGAATGAATAATTAGGGTTTTGGGTATAAGAATGCTTTAATTGAAGATATTTATGAATCTATTAATGATAAAGAGTAATCTTCTTAGGCGCGATAAAATATTCCAACTTTTAAATAATGACAAAGTCCAGGATGATGAACAGCGAAGCGAGAGTAATGGTATTAAATAATTCTTAAAGATGGATTATTAGTCATCTTATTCGTGAATATTGAATAGATGAGTGCTAGTGAGCACTGAGTTCAGTGGTGCTGAAATAATCCATCTTTAAATAATGGCAAAACCTAACCTGATGAACAGTAAAGACATTCTAGAATTAACGAATAACAATTGGATCAAGAATGGGTGAATAATTATTGGACTTTTAGATATACGAATGCTTTAATTGAAGATATTTATGAATATATTAATGTTGAAGAATAATCATCTCATGGGCGATAAAATATTTCAATATTTAAGTAATAGCAAAGTCCTGGATTAGGAATAGCCAAGCGAGATCAGTGATATTAAAAGGATTCATGAGAATTGATGATTAATTATTTGATTTTTGGATATTGAATAGATGAGTTCAAATGAGCCGTGCATTCATTGGTATTGACATAACCCATCTTTAAATATTGACAAAACCTAACCTGATGAACAAACAAATAACTCTAGAATTGAGAAATAATAATTGTATCAAGAATGAATAAATAGATATGTATCGAATTTTTGGGTAATAGAATGCTTTACAGGAAGATATTTATGAGTATATTGAAGAGTAATCTTCTCATGGGCGATGAAATATTCCAATTTATAAGTAATGGCAAAGTCCAGGATGAAGAACAGCTAAGCGAGTTCAATGATATTAAAACGATTCAAAAGAATTGATGATTAATTATTTGATTTTTGGATATTGGATAGATGAATGCAAATGAACAGTAAGTTCATTGGTGCTGAAATAACCCACCTTTAAATATAATGGGAAAACATAACCTGATAAACAGTCAAGAAATTCTAGAATTGACGAATAATAATTTTATCAAAAATGAATGAATAATTATTGGATTTTTGGCTATAAGAATGCTTTAGTAGAAGATATTTATGAATATATTAATGCTGAAGAGTAATCATATCATTGACGATAAAATATTCCAATTTTTAAATAATGACAATGTTTAGGATGTAGAACAGGAAAGCGGGAGCAATGGTATTAAAATGATTCATAAAGATGGATTACTAATTCGAAGAAAAAGATGGATTTAAAGATAAAGATGGATTTAATTCGTGAATATTGAATAGATGAGTGCTAATGAGCTTTGAGTTCATTGGTGCTGAAATAACTCATCATTAAATAATGGCAAAACCTAATCTGATGACTATTCAAGAAAATCTAGAATTGACTAATTGATCAATTGGATAAAAATGAATGAATAATTATTGGATTAATTCGAAGAAAAATATGGATTTAAAGATAAAGATGGATTTAATTCGTGGATATTGAATAGATGAGTGCTAGTGAGCATTGAGTTCATTGGTGCCGAAATAACCCATCTTTAAATATTGACAAAACCTAATCTGATGAACATTCAAGAAAATCTAGAATTGACTAATTGAGCAATTTGATAAAAGATGGATGAATAATTATTGGATTAATTCGAAGAAAAAGATGGATTTAAAGATAATGATGGATTTAATTCGTGGATATTGAATAGATGAGTGCTAGTCAGCATTGAGTTTATTGGTAATGAAATAACATATCTTTAAATAATGGCAAAACCTAATCTGATGAACATTCAAGAAAATCTAGAGTTGACTAATTGAACAATTGGATAAAAGATGAATGAATAATTATTGGATTTTTGGGTAGTAGAATACTTTAATTGAAGATAGTAATAAATATATAAATTCTGATGAATAATCATGTCATGGGCGATAAAATATTCAAAATTTTAAATAATAATATTCCAAATTAAGAGCAGCAACTAAGCAAAATAAATGATGTTAAAATGATTAAAAGGATCAAGTAAATGCTATTCAATCAATCGTTAAATATATTGAATTCCAAGTCACATGAACACATGCGAAGCTTTCTATAAGATAATGTGATATAGTAAATAAAAAACATAGCAGCTTTCCAACACAAGCGAGAAAGTATTGTTATCATTAAAAAAATTTGATTTCGATAAGCGGGTGATATATGATTCCTAGAAAACACATTTTTGGAATTATGTCTCTCTATCATTCCATCTATGAAAACATAATTCGATATATTGACTTCAATATAAACTTGAAATTCGATGTATAGCTTTTCCACCAAATTTGCAGATTTTTTTTTTAAATTTAAAGTTACGATATTTGGCTAAAACTATTTTATAGTTCAATTTCTACAATCAATATTTAAAGTAAAGAAAAAGTTTTTTACTTTCTCCTAAATAAGATCTGCTAAAAGAAACTATTATAATCTCAGAAAGTCTGTCATTTCATGAACATAATATTTAAAAATGCAATATTATGGATGAAAATAATATTTTAAATGCAATATTAAAAATGAAATTTTTCTTATGCTTTTATCACCAAAAATGTAATAGATTACAAATGTAGATAATCACCAAACTATTAAAATTTGTACCATAAACATCAAAGGAAACAAACACAAAAAAAATATATTATTTTTTTAATATACTGTGAAACTAAATATAAAACGTACATTATTGCATTAATAGATACTTTAAATTACAATGTCGTTTCCCCCATCAATAACAGGGTCCACTGCTCATTGGTATATGGTATAAGTTATTGAAATTTAAAGATGGAATGCTCATACTAACTTATATAGCCCAAAAAATGTATAATTGAAGAAACCAGCGGAAGTGATCTGCCTAAAACTTCCTTGCATACTCTTTAATAAACTTGTTATGCGGGAGATGAATTGCATGGGACTACCGTACAATAGTCACAAAATATTATCTTTCAGCGCGAATTTAGCATTTTTATTCAATCTATCGAGTCGTCCTTGGCGAGTTATTTGGGATTAATCATTGGCATGCAGTTAATAATATCCAAAAATTTAATTTGTGTTTTAAGCACCTTTTTTCAATCGATTGAAACAAAAATTTGACCCAAAACTGCATTTGTAGTCAGAAGATACCTAATCAAATTCGATATATTTAAGGCATTGCTTTTTTTAATTATTACGTTTACATGTTTCTAAAAGTACAGACAGACAGAGAATCAGTCTGTAGTAGGATTTAGCTCAAATTTTGATAGAAGTCTACACTATAGATATTAAATCTGTATACCGAATTTTTTCCATTTAGCTCTCATCACTTTGTAATTACCATGTTAGTTTATATTCGGACAGACGGACTTCCTCTAAACATATTTTATACAAAATAAGATAGAAATCTGCAAATTTCGTATAAAGATTTATATTCCAAGTTTCAACCTTGTAGTCAAAGGGTTTTTGAGTTACCTTTGGCACAGGACAGATGAACGAACATTTTCCAAAAATGAGTTTTTCCAACTCAGGGAGGTCTAAAACGCTGTGATTCGTCAAAACCTCGATTATGATTTTTTTTACGATTATTATAATTTCTCTATACTACATACACGAGTAAGTAAAAAGTGGCTTCACACTAAAGAACTTTATTATGCTAACTCAAAATCATAGGTATTCCTTAATTGACCATTCATAAAATACTATAAATTTTCTTAAAATGTTAATAGCTATCTAATACATTAATTATAAATACTATTTTTAAGTAATACTGCCGAATTTTCTATCCGTTCAAATTCTTTGGAAATTCTATCTAACAGTTACAGAATGACTAATTTAAGAAAATCAACAAAAAGATATATATTCTGTAGATCATTATGAATTTCTCTTTTCTTGAAATCTTGTGAATACGAATATACTAATTTAAGCTTAATAAATCTAATATTTCAGTGAATATAAAAAGTAAAATAAACCATTGAAATAAGCAAGCGAAATTCTTATCAAAAATTCCATCAAGCAAAATCACTGAATCACGCTGCTCACTTGATCGAAGAAATTTCCAGAAGATTTTATGTCGTCGGTAAAAAGGTATTATGTTACGTTTGTCTATGATGTAATCCAGGAATCATGATTCATGTAATATTTCGTTCTTGTGTTCATAGATTAATTCGTAAATTTTTCTCTTCTAAAATAGTTATTGCGGAAGAGAACAATTTTGCAGAGTAATAATTTTTTAAAAATTAAAGTATTATTTAAAATATTGGTAGTTAAAAATAATTGCAGAAACATAGCAAAAAAGAGAAGAAATCGCAATTAAATTTCCGTTTATTCTTCAATAAATTTATTTACACATGTCATTCATCCCATGGTATTTCACATGTCTCACATTTAGTTATCATTAAAATTTCATCACTGAAAGGTAAAACATTGTTTCATTACTCAAGCAATGATTCATTTTGGGAAATAATTGATTACCAAAGGATATAACTCAAATGTACTTTCTTTTTAAAATGTCGTTTTTTTAAGGAATTCATGATGTGATAGTTTTAAAGAAAAAATCGTTATAAAAATTGTGCTGATTTATTATTTAGAAGTGCATAGTACAAAAAATATCTTCAATCCATTGAGTACATTACGAAAAGAATACTAAGCATACAAAACTAATAACTATTAAAGAGTCCTATAAGTTTTTTTCCTATTTTTAATATGAAATGAATACACAATATTTACTGTTTAAGATATTATTTATTTTGTTATATAAGAACCCTTTTTTTCTATTACCTTCTTCCATCTCTCAGGAAGCCTTATTATGTCTTCTTTCCAAAATTGTTGTGTTTTGGACAAGAAATAATCCTAGAGGTGCACATTTATTTTGCTGATGGATGTAAAGCACTCTTCCCGAAAAGAATTTTTTAAGGACAGAAAGAAGTAATAATCAGATGGAGCGAGATCTGGAGAATATGCAGGATGCAGTAAAATATCCCAATCATATGTAAGAGCTTCTCTCTTACGACTAAAGCAATATGTGATCTCGCATTGTCATGATGAAAAACAATGCCTGGTCGATTAATTAATTCTGGCCGTTTTTTTCACTATGGCAGCTTTTAATTGATCCAGTTGATGGCAGTATTTCGTAGAATTTATTGTTTTAACTTGAGGAAGGAGATCATAGAAAATTATGCTTTTCCAATCCCACCAAATGAACAAAAGAACTTTTTGGGGATGTAGTATATTATTAAACACATACCAAGGATTAATCCTCAAATAACACGCCAAGGGTTACAGATAGAATCAGTAAAAATGCTAAATTCACGAGAAAGGTTAATATTTCGTAACTATTGTGCGCCAATGCTATGTAAGGCGTTCTCTAGCATGACAAATTGGTTAGAGATTATGCGAGAAAATTTGGGGGAGACCAATCCGACTGGTTTGTTGTTGTTTTTAACATGTTTACATACAAGCGGAAGTCCAAAGCTTTTAAGTCCAGAGTTTGATACAGATATACAATTTCCGTAAAAAGACTACTAAAAAAATTCATAAATCTAGCTTCTTGAATTTTATGATTTATCGAACTGCAGATTGATGGAAAATCAAATGATTGTCAGATTTTTTTAAAGAAACTAGGAGGCAAGGACTAAGAGTACGGAGATTTATTGAAATCTTGATGTCATATATTTTGACAATCATAATATTTCCTTTGCGAAACAACAAAGCCTGGATTTTGCCTACCGAATTTTAAAACGTTACAATCAATGAATTACATCAATTATATGACAATTTGCGAAAAAAAAATGGTAAAAAATTCTGAAAAAAATGTTCTCAAATAATAATTTAGATTATAGAATTTTTTCATATTCTGATATTCTTACGCGAATTGTCAAGTTAAAGATTCTTAAAAAAAAGCAAGTGATTACAAAATGTTATGAAAGAAACCGTATTTTTCAAATAATAACACCCTAGCTTAAGTGCAAAACAAACTCCGGCTTCACCGGTTCATGTGTTTACAAGCGTTAAATAAACCAAACCTCAGGAAAAATATATCACAATCTCGTAGTGACCTTATCCACTCAAAAGCCAATAGAAATACCACGTGAATAAACTGAAAACATCCACGTGAACGGGCACCTTGTGTAAAACAATTATGGCATATTTTTTTAACATAACAGCAAAGCCGCAAAATCGATGCTGTAATCGATTTCACCCAGCTTTCGAAAAAATGTTTTCAATTTTTATGACTCGCATGTTGGAGATCTATTTTCGTTTGTGATTCGTTTCATCGTTGGCGTATTTAAATTTCAATATGTTTGCGTGCTTCCTAAAATTGAAACCAGAGTTTGGATTCGATTTCCAGTTGCACGATTGTTATAAAATGTTTAAAATAATAGCCAATAGCAATGTCAGTTCATTCGACATTCTAGTATATTTATACATTGTAGACATTTTTGTATTTAAACCCGGAAAAAAATATCATACATTTTGTAGCTTTGCTTTTTTTGTTTTAGAACTTTGGTGTTAAAAGGACCTCTAAATCTCATTCACGTAACTTGTGGCGTTTTGGAGTTATGACGTGTCCAAACAGACAAACTGCCATACAGTTAATTCTTGGATGAATCCAGAACTTGACAAGATCTATATATTAGACACTACCTTTGTCCTTATTTTTTGTGCAATTTTTGTGCCACCTCAACATCTAAATTTATTTTACACATTTTCTAGGAAGCCTTCATAGATCGGCATACAGTTAACTCTTTAATGCATTTAGTCCAGAATTTACCAATATCTATATATTTGGTGATAATTTTTTATCTTTGCACTCATTTTCTTATAATTTCAGGTTCCAAGATTATATTTAAATTTCTTATGCGTAACTTCTAGGCTTTTTGAGTTATCATGTATCTGAATGGACAGAGAAATCAAACATTTGATGAATTTAATTCAAAATTCAATAGTATATATATATATATATATATATATATATTTATGTGTTGATAAAGCCAAGAATTATATATCATCCATTTACTTTTTTGCATTTGAGTTGCCATGTCAAATGCATATAAATGAAGAGAGGATATATTTTCCGATGAGAAATTTCGCCCAGAATTTTATGTTGGTATACATTATTACTATAAAATTCACATACAACATTTCATCTGTTTTGTTTGTTGCATTTTTGGATTATTGTTTTAAGATACATGATAGCAAAAAGGTCTTCAAGAAAGTGGAGAACTAGAGCCATGAGATTCATTAAAATTTCAGGGTGAAATGATTTGGCGAATATAAAACCTACTTTTTCTTTTCTTTCAAAATTTTTCAACTTTCTTTCTTCACTCACTTAATTGAGTATAACAGATAAAGCTTATAAAATATATAGAGTTTATTAAAAGTATATCATTCTGTAAATACTTTGGCACAAATATCCATTGTTACAAGAGAATGTTGATGTCAATGTTAGACACTAAGATATTTTAGGCAGTCTACAAGACAACAAAGCTTTGTCGTGTTGTTTATAAAAAAATTAATTTCATAAACATATAACAAACATTATATCAAAGGATAGTTGAAATATGCTCTTATTTAGATTGAAAAAGCAAAATAAATTGTTATGCCATATTGAAAGGATTGCGATTGAAAAGATCTAATTTTGTAAGTGAACAAGACCGTGTTGTACAAAAGAGAATTGAGAACATAAATATTTAATAAACAAAATTGGAATGAATGTTTAAAAATTGTTTCTTATTTAGATTAAAACAAAGAAGATTGTTTTACAGATTGGTTGAAATTAAATTAGAGGAAAGACATAAATTTGTCAGTAAAGAGATTGTAAGACAGCGAATGTCGTGTTATACGAAAAAAGATGGATATCATGAATATCTAATAAATTAAGTTGTTTAATGAGTATAGATGTTCCCAATGAGACCTATCTGAAGAAAGGATTTTACCGAAAGTTATGCCAAATGTGTAAAACTACATGGATGTGATGTGAACTTCCAAATTCACTTGAATGCTATTGAAAAATACGGATTATATATAGAAAGATTCTCATAATAATACAGCTTTAACTGTATTATAAAAGCATTTTTCTTATTTTTCTGAAAGTGAGTTAACTGATGATTAAAATTTTGTTGGATCCATCTGAATAGGAAAATAACTTTTCTGTAGAAACTTACGAATTAAATGGCTTATAGCTATTTCTATCAGATAACAAAAAAGTGAAAATAATGTCCCATGAAGATATAAAGTCCAAAAGATTACAAATGGTTGTAACTGTATTATAAACAACGATAGAAAGGATAAGTTTTGAATACAATACAAAAGGAAGCATTTGGAGTTTCTTGGGGTACGTAACTATAACGCTGAGTGACTTCTTTTCTTCACATCAGCAATATCGAATCCACTTCACTCCAGGCCCATTGAGCGTAGTATTACCTCATTTATGCAATTATTTAAATCTTTTGAAATTCCGTTTGGATTTTCATCTCATTAGAATGTATACTAGATATTGTTTCAAAGCCTCTTTTGGGTGCAACATTGAAAGTATGCATGTAGGAAGGATACTTCACATAGCAGCTGTGACGGCTCATACATAGAATTAGAAATGCTAAGTTTCCGTCCAATATTATTTCAGCAAAGTTTTTTGTTTTTAATCCTTAGTTATTGTCTTCCACTGAAAGTGACTACTAAATGACAGATCGAGAAATAAAAAGCCACTTTACTGCTTTTAAACTAAACGATGGTACTGCTTTTAAACTTTTGCTTCTCAAATTTTATTTTCAACCAAATTTTCGTCATATGGAAGGCTTAATCTGCATTCTTAATATTCGTCCTGTAGCTTTTTCTAGTTAACATTTTTTATGATTTCTGGTCTGTTTACATATTTTCTCATATATGATTTAATATAATTGGTTTTCTTTTATTAGAAACTATTCACCAGAAAAACACATGTCGATATTTTTTGACAGAAATTTAGTTCTATATTCTAAATCATATTCCACCGATGAACCGAGATGTAAACGGATTGAGCGCATATTCAATCATTTAGAATCAAATGTCCTCTAGCCAGTTTGATGAATTGGAGAATGGTACAATAGGTACATTTTTCGTTAAACGATCACGATCTTTAATCGCAAAGCCCAACACAAAATATCACTTATTTTGAATCAAAACGAAATCTAAAAACGCTGAACCCAAAAGTAACAGAACGAAGAATATTTCATAATCTCTTTCCCACAGGTCTTTGAAAAAAACGAGCAATTAAAATTGATGTCCAAACATTCAGTCTCGAAACTTGCTGAAGGTGATTTTTAGCTTGATATATGAAGTAATTTTTAATTAAATCTATACCTTAATATTGAAAGAACTGTAATTTATTCTTAAATATGTTGTAAATAATTACAAAAACCTTCGAACAATTCATTCGATGTTACATGTTTTAATGAATTTTAGTATCATCAAAAAGTCAGAATAACTTTTCAACAAACAGATCCTGAGAGCATATTTATTTGATTACGAAAATGAATTGTATTTAATGGACATCTTTTACGAAAAGAAACTTTTAATTACTTTTCTTTGAAATATATAACCGTAATAAATTAGTTACATTTTATTATTGTACATTTGTATTAAATATGCGGTTTTATTCTAATAAACGAACGCAAAAAAAGTAGATGCGCAATGACTTCATAATAAGCAGATGGAGGTTGGGATTTTGTTCTATTTGTTTTTCATGATGGCATCATCAATGAAAAACAAACATCTTGATGATTTAATTTTCGTTATAATTATTTATTTAAGGTCACAAATAAAAAGATTTCACATATTAATCGTTTTTAAATCCATAAACAGTTATGAAAGTAGATGAAAACGACATAACCCGTTTTGTAATAATTTGTTTTCGTTTTTTGCTAGTTCATGCTGTGGAATAGATTTTGCATTGAAAACGATTGGTAGAAAGTAATTGAATTCTATCATTAGCGTTTAGTATAGTTTTAAAAAAAGTAATCAGAATCTGACCTAATGGAAAATTACTTCTAAAAATAGTTAATACATTATTTCAAACTAAACTGCAATCTGATATCCAATCAAGCATTAGAAGACATTATTGAAGAAGATTGCAATAATCTAAGGAAGTATTTTACTGTAGAAAATAATTTTTTAATCTATTTTATAAGAATATTTGAAATTGAGTAGAGATGCATGCTTAGAATTTATTTTTATAAGGCCTTTTAGATGGTACTAATCCGTGACCATTTTTGCAGGAACGGCATAGAAAATCGAAACAGGAAAAATCGTAAGCAGATGCATCAAATAAGTGGCTGAATTTTTTTTTATAATTTTAAAACAATGAATTTCCGAAATTTGAAATTCACTTTTATAAGAAATCGATAATTTTGCATTTCTAATAAGTTCCCAAAGTTAATTGGAACAATAAACTAACCTAAGACAATATAGACTAAAACAATTAAATTTTGAAAAAGGTACATAAAAAAGTATATATGCATGTGTATAAAGCAAAAAAAATTGTCTAATTTTGAAGACGGGCTTTTCAACTGAAGGTGTATTAATAATGAAAGCTGAGTATTTTAATTTAGCCTAATACTCTTAATGAAATTAAAACATGATAAATGATACGAATTCATACCTATTCATAATACATAACTTTCGGATTAAAATCTTCATAATAAATAAATTTTGGATTATAATTTTTGTATAAAAGTATATTTTATAAGTATCAATTACATAAGTTTTTTTATAAGTATTACGTAAGTTTTTTTATAAGTAACAATACCAATACATACATTAAAATTTCGTTGCTCTTATATTTTAATCAATAGTATAAGGACAAAAAAATTTTTTATTGTTATGAGCTTTTTATACTTATGCGCACATTAACATTTCGTTGCTCTTATAATTTAATCTATACTATAAGGGCAACAAAAATTTTATTATTATGGACTATTTTTTATTAAAATGGCGATGATATTACACTTTTAAAATTTCATATGGTGAAAAATCGCTACATATGTTCCGCTGAACCGAGAATTTGGTGTTTGACAATTCCTGGCTATACTAATGAATCTTGCTTGAATAATGCTTGATAATAAGTCAGCCATCTGACTCTCCAACCCGCTACGAAGGCACACAGATTTAAAACATAAAACTGAATGATCCGACCGCCGCAACAGCAACACTGGCGGAAACTGTGGTTGAGTCCTAAGGGCCATCACCGACCACGGTACAACCCTCCCCGAAGGAAGTACGCCCGTCATCGATGGGAAGAGTCAGATCCCCCAGCTATTTGTGTACCCTCCAGGGTGGCGAGATCCAACCACCATGCCGGAAGCATCTCATCCTCCTTTCGAGGTGCCCCCCGGGAGTATGCTTGCTAATAAAGAAGTTTGCATTTAAATATATTTTTGATCAATTAAAAACTAAAAGAAATATAAAAATTTTCCACAATAACTTTGAAGCATATTATCACATCAAATCCGTTTTATATCATTTTAGAAATTAAAAAAAAAACAATTTCTCAACAGTGCTAAATTTATTTCCCTGAAAGTTCATCTTTATTTTTAATAAATTTATCAAAATTAATTTTAAAGGCAATTTGTCACAATGCTTTTTATTGTCGTGATGAAATTCAACAAATTTTTTATCATTGAATCAACTATTTTTCGTACATGCTTTTGCAAATATTATGATAAAAAAGTACTTTCTTTGAAGATTAAATACACTGTTTTTTTTTTTTTTTTTACTCTTATGAACCGAAGTTATGAACCTCTTATGAACCTGACAATGCTTTAAAGATGACCAGCTGTCTCTAAATTTCTTGATGCAAAATTATTTTACACAGAATTCAAGAGAACGTATCAAGACTATCAAACTTAAACATCTTCATGTTTCAGACCAGAGATCTGAAATGTGTGATGATTCTTTAAGTGATGACTTTTAAATGAAAAATGTACATAAAATTTTGGTATTGTATATAAAATCAGGTAATGTATATTGATCCAATTTATATTTTCAAACTACTGACTTTTCTTCTTGATTTTTAAAATTCCCATCATATGATCTTTCCAATAATTATATAACATAAATTTTACAGTGAACTTTAATTTTAAAGTTCCACAACATGAAATTTTATTTTGCAAAACAAGCAACCAATACTTTTTTTATAAATAGCAATTTTTGAATCATCAATATTTAGTGTTTCTTGGAAATTAAAAAATATTTCAACTTTAAAGACTTATAAAAATATTCTTATCAAGTACAAATAATTTTTAAATCATAATCTCTAGATTTAAAATTAAATAATTCTACCTTTTATAAAATAAATGTTTGGAGAGAATGCTTATTTTTTTCACAAGTTTGAGAAAAATATTTTAATAAATTAAAGAAACACACTAGTCTTTTGAGTATTTTTTGCACTATAATTAAATTTTGAACTGTTAGGAATTCATTTAATAAAAATTACTGCAGATCATGTGATATAATTCTATACCATTTTCTATATTCATATACCAATTCTATACCATAATTCTATCATTTTCTTTATTCGGCAGAATATAACATATTTTAACTTATTTTGTAGTATTAGATTTTCAAATAAATATTAACATTTTTCGTTTATTTTAATTTTGTTTTGATCAAAATTAATCAAATTCTAAATATAATTTAAATGAACCGATTAAAAAATAATTTAAAGCTGACTAATATAAAAAAACTAACTGACTAAAGCTGCTAAATATAGTTAAAAGCTAAACTGTTCAAGGTAAAAGCTGAAAATTAAAGCTAGAGTAAAATGTAAGAGCAATTTTTTATATTTTAATATAATTAAATGAAAGCACTTTCCCGCATATGTAACTATAGGTTTCAAGATTTAAAATTGTCTATGAGTGTTTTGTATAGAAATACAAAACAATGTTTTATAATTGATAGCGTCATAGTATACAAAATCAAAATACCGATAGTTTTGAAAGTGCAAACACAAAACCAAAATTATAGCCTATAAGATAAAATAAAATATATAATGCGTTTATAAAAAGAAGAAGTATAGGCTTGGACAGATATAGATAATTCTATTACTCCCACATTTTCTGTAGGTGATGACCAAATAAAGAAAATGTTCTGAAAATGCGGAAAGAAGAAAGTAAAGGATAAATCCAAAATACGACAAGAAAAAAAACAGAGAAGTTATTTACGGCTCTGTTCTTGCCAGAAGCCGTATGAGCAGAGGCGTATCTATATAAAATGGGGCTCAGGGCAAATAACCAAAATAGCACCATTGAAAAAAAACATACATCCCCTTTTGTGAAACTTTATGCCAAGGACCATAATGATTAAAATGTTAATGAAACCTAAATAATAATAAATAAACCATTTTATATTTACACTCTCCAAAGCAGCGTTAATTTTTTAATACTACCCAACTTTAACTTAATTTTTGTTACTTTGAAAGCATGAAATGCTACAATCATAAATTAAATAAGAAAATTAAAAAAAAACAGCGGACACACGAAAAACGTTTTACAATTTCAGCTAAATTTGAATGTATGCGCAAAATGAAAATGCTCAGTATGCTAATTAAATTTGGGGCTATATAAATAACTATTAAAAAAGTCAAATCGATTGTTGTTGTTTTTATATGAGACTGAATTCAAATTATTTAGCATTTGGACTTAGCATGAAATTCACTTTCAACAATTTCACATTGCTTTCGGTGGTTATTGCATCTGCAACTCCATTACTGTTTCCATTTTCTTTATTCTTCCTCCATTTTTACATTTCATTTCAAATATTTCCGTTGTTCACTAACTTAATCAATAACTAAATCGGATAAAAAAATGGAAGGAAAATAAAGGAGGTTCAAAACAAAATTTCAAGAGCGGGAGAGTAGGAGCAGACGAGCATCACACTAAGGAATTCGCACTATTACAATGCAAGGCAATTTTAAAAGTTTGTTTCATTTATTTTTCTTGACTAATTAGTGTGTAAAGTTTAAATTATAATACAATACACTCTCTATAATGCGGTTCGCGACTATCCGGCAACCGTACAGTCCCGGTTAGTTTTCTTTATTGTAATTGCGGAAGCCAAGGTATTGGCAGCGGGAGTCTGCTACGATCTTCCTACGTGTTGTGTGCAAAATACAAGTTGTTACAAGTACAGAGCAATGTTCTGTTCGTTATTCGTTGTTTCTTCAGTGTGTAACGGACCTCAAATGTTGCCGCTGTTTCTGACTATAACTGCACTATACGTACAGGATTCGTAAATTGTTCTTGGAGTATGCTTAATCTTTTTCTTAAAGTATACCACAGTGAAGTGTACAGAATTCCTGTTAAAATGTGAATAATTTTTATCCTTTAACTTACTTTTTTTCTCTAATAAATTCCTGCAATGCAATATGGAAATATATATAAACTACTAGTACAAAGCCTTCAATTTTAACTCGACACGTTACTGGCAACTGCTTCTATGTTTCACCGGGCAGTACTCACATTCTACGTGGCTTGAGATGAATGGTGGGCTTAGTACTCAATAAAAAGTGAGATAATATACAATAACAGTGAATTTCGGTATAAACACCTCGCCTTCTGATATTAGTGGGCAAAGAACGGGTTCATAGAATTCCGGCTAATACAGCTTTTTTTTATCCGGCCTGCCCTTCATTTATATTAAGCTGGATACTCGAGTGTGTATTGTATGTCCTATTCTGTATGATTTCTGATATTATTAATTTCTTTACAGCCGATAGACAAAAAAATTACATTGTTGCAATTTCTATAGATAGAATCCCTTAAAATATGTGCAGGCAAGTTTTAAAATAATACTTACATTTATCTGGAAATATTTCTTTCAGGCTACCAGGAGATCTTGCTTTGCCGATTAAAAGAGATTTTGTTGTATACATACAAATATCTTTCATTTTACAACTAGAGCAATGAATGATTTTTTATAGAACCGAGGAAAAAGTAGAGACAGTAAAAGAATCCTCTTTATTGTATCTATTAGTAATGAAAAGGTCAATGATATCCGGAAGAAAATTATGTTGCAGGCATAATGCAACCATTGAAAGTCTGTTTTTTTATTCTACATTATTTTCTTCACAAAACATTCTTTATTTAGAGGACACAGAAAAACAAAATCTTTTTTAGCCACAAAAATTTCTGTTCATTTTAGATTCTTTAATATTTATAAACAGAGGTGATCGCGGAACTGAAATATTAATATTTTTAAACAGAAGAGCATAGGTATTGTGGATTTGCAATATCCCAAACTTTTTCACCATAAATTTAATTTTTAACTATAAAAATATAACCATAAATTTATTTAATTTCTTGGCATGAAATATTTCAATCCTTAAAAAAACATGACTCATTTTGGATTTAAAGCCTTCAGTGAAAACTAAAAAGAAAATTTTTCAAGCACTGTCGTTTAACTTGCTACCGATTTTCTACTTTTGCGCCTGGGCAGTACATTCAGAAACTTTGTAGCAGAAACTAATTTCTATTCATTCCTGCTACACGTTATTCTTTTAAAGAAGAAGAAGAAGTTCCTTTGAATATATAGTTCCAAAAATGTGCAATCTTCTACGATTAAGCCCTGGCATTTAGCTAAAAGTACCTAAAATCAATTTTGTGTTTTATATGCATGTTGATTGAAACCAAAATTTAATTAAAAAAACTATAGCTGCAGACAAAATTTTTAGTTTTATACACAGATTTCTTATATTTAAATTATTGCGCTTTTAAGTTAACACTTTTACAGGCTTTTGGAAGCAAAGACAAACAGAAAATCAACTCTGGAAAGATTTAGTTTCAAAATTATTAGGTATCTACACTTTAGATTTAAAATCTATATACAAGATTTTATATGTCCGTTATTATGTTCTCCGTTTCGCAATAATCGTGTTATCTCAGATTCAGATTGCCTGACAGACAGACTTCTTCAGAATCGAATTTTACTCAAAATTTGATAGGTCTCTACAAATTAATTGTAAACATTATATACCACATTTCATCACTCTAGTCAAGGCCTTTATGAGTTATCTTTGTCACAGACAGACATAATGCCAAAAAGTTGTTTTTAAAGTTTGGGGAGGTCTAAAATATAGAGATTCATCAAAATTAAGTTCGAAAATTTTGGGGATTTCAATACTTTCTCTATAATTCCTATAAGAAAGCAAAAGAAAAAAAAATTTCACAATCACTGAACATAAATCATAAATATCAGGAGAAAAATTGAGAAGAGCCTCAAACTTCAAGGAAATTAAGGAAAATCAAGAGATATCAATCTATTGTGTATAAAACCGAGAAAATCCCATGCCCCCAGGTATGTTAATAAAATATTTTTTATTTTCCTTTTAGTTCAACAAACGAAATGCATCATCCTAGCACCTTATTTTTATATGAAAATTAAACTGTCCCAAAGCTCGAAAATGAATTTTTTTTTTAACTTTTTCAAGATTAAATTAAAGTAACTCTCAGAAGAGGACTGAGGCAGATTAGATAAAATCTCATTTTAAAGGTTAGATCTGCCGATGTTGATTGTCTATTCATTTTTAATGAAATAAGTCACTCTAAATCACAGAAAAATAAGAATTCATAATAATTAAAAATTTTAATTTAATTTAAAAAAGTAATCTATTTTAAACATTTTATTGAAAACATTCACTTGAGTATAATTTACATTTTTCAAATATATTTTATGAAGACATTTTATTGAATTTAATGCAAATGTAAATTATATAACAACATTCTAGAAACTTTAAAAATGCTGAATTTAGAATGCGATTAATTAAATAAGCTGACAAGATTGGACATAGAAACTTACGGATTTTTAGGATTCTTATAAAACAAATTCATTTATGTCGATCATTTATTTAAACATTTCACGTTTCTTAAAACTACTAGAGGTAAAATCAGTTAGAAAGTCCATTTTATTCAACATAATAGATGTAAATAGATGTAGACATATGTAAAATAGGCAAAACAGTTTCGAAAATTTGAAATAAAAGTGTGTTTGAGCAGTGAATTCATACTTTCAGTTGTCTGTAATTAAATAAGTATATATATATATATATATATAAATCATGCGATAGACTGAGAAATAGAGTTACTGGTAAGTTTGTAATTCGCTGTCCCTTTTAGACAGAAAAGAGAAACTGTTGCCTTATCTTTTTTCGGGATGGGGGTGGAAGAAATATTTTTTCATGCCTTGAATCAATAACAGGAAAATCAAAACAAATAAGTAATATATTAATTAGATATGAAATATAGAGAATATTTCATTTACTATGGTCTTCGAATAAAATTTAATTAAATGTCTCAATCCGGACAATTTTTGCATCAATGTTTCTTGTACTTCGAGAGTGTGATGAAAACAAATCCGTTGAGCTGTAAAACTTTGAAAGATGGGTAAGAGGTGAGGGGTTGCCCAGATCAAGAATACCTCGTCATCAATCCACGGTTCTCGAGGTCCAGAAACTGCTGTCTTGTAGTTTCAAAATGGGAAATAAATATTTACACGTATAGAATCAATTATAGTAACAAGTAGGTGTTTTTTACAAAACGCAAAACAAATGCTTGAAATAAAAATAAATTAAAGAACTGGAGCACGTGTTTATATTTGTCACGGAAGCTTCTTGATTTTCGTACAGTTTAGTACACATGAACTAACACAATGCACTTCATAAATGTACTTACAATAAGAAACGGATAATTTTGGCTACTGGGATTGAAATCAGGATTGATTCACCAATTAGATTTGGTGAAAGAAACGGGGAAACCTTTTCCCATAAAGGCGGCATAGTAAATAACTAAATGTTATCGAATTTAACAAAATGTTATGGTGTTATAACTAAGTATTATTGGAATAAAAAATATTTCAAAATTAAGTATTGAACTGAATAAAGAGTTATTTTATTGCAATTGAGCTCTTCACAATTCCAAAAATTATAATACAATATTTTGAACTAAATAACAAGTTATTGTACTAAAGCAAACTATTGAACTACTCACGACTCGAAAATCACGTATTGAATTAAACAAAATGCTATCAAAATATCCGCAATTCCAAAATTATATTTTGAACTAAATGATATGTTATTGTACTATAGCCAAGTATGGAAGTATTCACAATTCCAAAATCATCTATTGTATTAATCACAATACTACTAAACTATTCAAAATTCCAAAATCATCTATTAAATTAAACAAAATGCTATTGAAATATTCACAATTCTCGAATTATAAACTGAATTAAGCAAAATTCTATTGAAAACTTCACAATTCGAAAATTATAAACTGAATTAAGCAAAATACTATTGAAATATTTACAATTCCCAAATTATAAACTGAATTAAACAAAATGCTACTGAATTATTCACAATTCCTAAATCACCCATTGAATTAAATAAAATGCTCTTAAAATATTCATGATTCCAAAATTATACTTTGAATGAAACAAAATGTTTTCCAGCAAAGTATTACAAAAATATTCTTGACACCAAAATTATGTATTGAACTAAATAATATACTGCGTTACCATAAAGCTATTGAAATATTCACGATTCCAAAACTTCTAAGATTGAAAAGCAAAGTTATGAATTGATTTTAATTTTAAATGAAATAAACAAAGCTAATATTTGGTATGACTTTAATATTATAATATAAAAACTGAAGTCCTGTATTTTAGAGTAATTATAGTTCACTGTGTTCATCTTATTATACTTTTTGCATAATTTGAACTGAGCTGAATTTTAAGTTCCGCACTTGCTGCTAACTGGATATCCATTCTAATTGTGATTCAATAGTTAATTTCTAAATCATTAGAAATAAGAATATTCATACAACTGAAAAACTACTTTAAATGGCATAAGGATTATAAAGCTGCTTTATCAAATAGACGGAGTATTAGCCAGCTGTCTAGCGGTCACCAAACACTTCGTGGTCTTCCTTTTGTTAATTTTTCGAAGTTAGAGCTTTCAATTAATCTACAAAAGGAGTGTGCTTGAATTTATTAAAATTAAAATAATACATCATTTAAAATTCAGAATATATTTTTAGGATTTTCGATTTTGGTATTGCTCGCAGCTCACCGAGGAATAATTGTTTTCCAAAGCGTTGATTTACATAAAAACACTAGCACAATTTGTATTAAGACATTGATATTGTGTCAAAAAAGTTTTGTAATTTTTTTATTAAAAAGTTTTTAACATTTAAATTTAAATGTGCATTTTTTTATTGCGAGATAAATGAAACTAATTCTCTTGAGGGTGACTCGCAATTAAATATTTTTTTACTTCAATTTGCATTGATTACAGTGTCTGAAACACCTCTTTAACATAAATTATATGAATATCGCCAAAAAAAAAGGATTTTGAAAATGAAGGTTCTGAAGCTTTTATAACTTATAGTCACTTGTAGACGTTAATATGGTCCTGATTATTTCAATCATTAAATAAACTATTGAAAAATTCCGATTTTGAAAATTTTCGGCACCTACCTCCACTGGTTGTATAAACCACATTTAGTACTATATTCTTGACGCACTAACATTTTAAACCATTCCTTTAAAAATTATTATTTTAGATGATTTTAAACCATTTTGACCAATTCGACTGCCTAAAAGAACTTCATGCAATCCATGAATGTTTGACATTGTTTAATATAATGACATTCAAAGCTTCATAACTTTGTCAGTTGGGTTCTCAGAAGAATGAAACTTTCTTTGTTTAAAAGTTAGCATGCCAAAAATATGTTACGAAATATGGTTAATAAATCCAGTGAATAGCATAATTAGGATTCCATAATTTTTTCATAGTATGTTTATTAACTGAATCCAAACAAAATACAAAATTTTGTGTGTCATCTGAGTTATTTTTCTGATTCGAATTATATGCCTTTTGAGCCTCAATTATAATGGACATATCACGCTATTCTTATAAGGCGGTGTCGACATCATAAAATATTTTTAAAATGGAATGTATCCTGAAAAATACTGAAAAAAAAAACATTTTAATTTAAACAATATAGGGAAAAAAATTAATGAAAAATCTTTAAAATATGTTAAGGTAATCAATTCATCTCATTATTTATTACGTTCTATCAAGGGAAAATAATAAATTTAGAGAATGAATAATTTGCAATTTTATCTCTTTTCATATTGTTGCTTGGTTTCGATTGTAAGTTATTAGTTTTTCATTTAAACAGATACGTCGATCCTCGTGCCTTTGAAGTAGAGGGGTTTTTTTCCTTTCGAATTTCTATGATGTCTTATATAAATCGAATCTACAATCTATCTTAAAAGGCGTAATAACTGTTAGCGAAAAAGGAGGAGGATGATTGTACGCAACAATTTTAATAGAATTAGGTTGATGCATGGTTTAGCTGTATAGGGTAC
The DNA here is from genome assembly GCA_026543865.1 of Argiope aurantia. Classification (NCBI taxonomy): domain Eukaryota; kingdom Metazoa; phylum Arthropoda; class Arachnida; order Araneae; family Araneidae; genus Argiope; species Argiope aurantia. Next base: position 672,851 of record JAPMOR010098712.1, read on the forward strand.
ACTTTGATGATGATACTTGATTATACTTATCTGTATCATCTCTGTTATTTCTATGTAGCTTGCTTATTACCTATAGTTTTGGTTTTCAGCTTTAATTTTTAACCCTTTATTTACCAACGGTACTTTAAAGTACCGTTTAAATTCGGCTGATATCTTCAGAATATGACTATTTTTTCTACCACAGTTTGAAAGAACACGAGGAACGTATTTCCAATAGAAAGCAGTAAATGTCAACTAAAAATAACATTAGAATCTTAATAATTAATTATTAATCTTAATCTTATTAATTTAACTAATTAAAAAAACTCTTCTTACTGAGTTTATTCTGTACCAAAATTTAACGAATAGTTCAAAAAGAAATTTGAAAAATTGATGGTAAAATAATTCGGTAAGTAAAGGGATAAAACATGATTAAAAAGAAAGTACTTTTATGAAACTGAAAAAAACTAAGAATAAAAGTTTAATTTTTATTTTATATCAAAGCATTTTATTTTACTTTTATTTAGATAAAGATTTAAAAAATACTTTAAAAAATTCTTTCTATGTATATATTTAAATGGTTATATTCTAAAAATTGATTTTGATTTGACTGAAAAACTGATATTTAATTGAGCTCAGTTTATTTGACTAATACTGATTCTTTTGTTTGTGATACTTATTTGTTCCCCAAAAAATATTTAAACCAAACTATCTTTATTTATTCATTAAAAATCAAATCGATCTTTTTATACTTAAAGGTACAATGCACGATGAAAATTTGAAAAATTGACTAAAACTGAATTTTTTTATTTTATTCTTTTATGAATAGTTAGATTGTTGGTTTGAAAAAGAATTATTTTGATATCTTTATTCGTTTAATCAACATTAGAAAAAAAAATTCCACTTTTTTACATTTTAACCGCAGTATGACAAAGTTTCTGGAATTTTAAAATACTCCATGTGCATCATATTTTTATTTACAATCTTGATACTTTTCTAATACGCTGTAAAAACTTATAATGATATTTTGCATAAATGGACATGGACAAATTCGTCGCCAAATGGTCGCCATGTTTATCGCAAATGATGTCATGAACTCTGGCATTCATTCTGCATTCACCATAGCTATCTGTAAAAATGCCTTCCTTACCGTCTACCTAACTGCACTGCAAAGCGATGTTGCAAGTTCGTAATAATATTCACTAATACGACGAATGGAATAGGACTAATCTGGGTTAGTGTTTTGCAGATAAAAGTATTAATGTATTTAAAACAATAATTAGAAAGGGTTCTAACTTCCATGTCAATTATGATAGAAAGAATAAAATACCTAATACAAATAAAAAGGTTTTGTCTGCCAGCTTAATAATTGCTATATGTGACTATCATTGGTCATACAAGCAAACTTCCAAGCGGTGGAACTTTTCATTACTAAATGAATCTTTTTCTATGTAAATCTTCAGTAATTTCATGGTTACATGAAAAGGAAGTGTCTGGAATATATGGTAATGAGATGGAGATCCCAGAAATATTTTCGGCAGATTTTAAACATATTTCTGACTATTCAACGCGCATCAATGGCTGCGCACTTATGCTTAAACAGAAATGAAAGTCCATATCAATGAACTACTGTAAATGCTATGCCAGCGCCTTATCCACTATACTATTCGGGCACTCAGTGTGCTACTACATGGAGTTTTTTCCTTTGTAATCAAATTAAATGATTACATGGCAATTATTCCATATGTAAACCAAATCTTAAACTGCCTTGTTCTTGTATTCAAATTTTATCTTCCTATCATTTTTTACAAGAAACTTATATTCACTTCTAAAAGTTTCAGTTGATATAAAAAAAACTTTATATTGGATTCAGTTTCTGTCGAAATGGAAACGATCAACTTGATTTCTAGTTATGTTCAAGTTTTAAAAGTTAGATCAAACAAGATTGTAGTTATTTTAAAATTTATCAAAGGATGAATGTGAAAAAAATTCTTTATAAAGGAAATTGGCATATATCTATTATTACATACCTTGTAAGATCATTATAAATGATATAACGAGACTAAAGTCTCTTTTATATTTTAAGAAATAATGAGTTAAAAGAACATTGAAAAATGACTTTCTAAAACTGTACAATCAGAGTACCACTCATTTTTTTAAATGCTTAATCATTGTATAATGTTTCTCTTCGCATCATCCGAGGATATTTCTGAGATCTTTTGATTCATTAATATTGTGAAGGAAAATAGATAGAAAAATAATGAGAATAAATAACTTTATGATTTTTATAAAAAGTAGCTTAAAAATAGTCGGCAGTACTAGATATTCTGGTAAAATAAATTTAATTTATAATAAGGATATTTATTAATTTAATTTTCTTTAGTTTACTGCCATTGATTTTTTTTATCTATTTGTATTCAGAACAACAATTTCATTATTTTTGTACAATTTGCTTTGAAGAATCCCCGAGTGCTAATAGATATATTTCGCACGAGGCGATTAATGTAAAGAACAAAAATTATGCGTTTTAAATAATGATATTCAAATTTTTATCATTCAAATCCGTCTCTATCCCAAAAGAACGAACAAAGCTTTCTATTTATTAGTGCCTCAAAAATAATTTTTTTTAAATAAGACTTATAGGACTAAGGTGCCTGTATAAAAATTTAAAATTTTGTAATACCTCAAGACATATGAGAGTTACATAAAATATTATTGTTTACTTTATTCAGACAATCATTATTAAAGGTGTATGCTAATTACTAACAGTTTAGAAATTTGTAGTTGGGGCACAATAAACGTTGGATGTCTCGTAAGCCATGTTTCCCTTAAATAACACGGAATTATTGAATTTTAGATATATAAGATTATGAATTATGAGTTATAGATATTTTAAGAGTCACATGCCTTTTCTTACATTTATTTTTTTATATAATTTATTCACATATTTATTTATATAATAGCATAAATCTTAAAATATGTTCATATTTATTTTATTTTACTACGTACTAAAAATCACATTTTTCTAACTTTAATTCGCTGTGAGAATTAACTTAATTTTAAAATTTGAGTTTTTATCAGCTGTTGCAACATGTTGGCAAAAACTAATTAATTTCCTATAAGCATAAAATGCTCGTGAGATTTATATATTATTTTTATTTTTTGTGAAATATATTGTTGTAAAATATGCTTAAAATATTTTTTTAAACTGATTAAAAATTGGAAAAAATTTTAAGCGAAATTAATAGGTATGGTTGAAAAATAAATATATAAATCACTTAATTAAATTTTTAATTAAAGTTTTAAAAAAATCGTACCTAGGTGCACATTCTGACAGTTGAAAGTATATATGTGTCAACTTAGGTAGCTCACACGATCTAGCCTGCAGAGTGCCAACTCATAAACACACGTCTACGCATTCAATCTTATTATAAGTAGAGATATAACTTTCAGTATTAAAGGAAAACGTAGCGAGATAGAAAATTTTCAAACTGTCGTTAATTTCTGCAGCAGCGCAAATAAAAATTAATTTAAAAATTAAAAAAAAGCATTATATTATTAAATTTTTGTATATAAATGTGCAAATATCTTCATCTGTACTTATTTTAAACCAGCAATTACTTGGAGTTTTTTTATTGTTCAGTCTTAATAATAAGCCATAGTCAATAAACAAAAGTCAAGAAAATACGAAAATTAATTTTAAAAAATGTTTAACGGTAATCAAAAATTAAATTTTTAATTAAAAAATTATATCACCTAATTATACTTCTTCATAAACCCTACCTATATCAATCAAATTCTAATAATTAAATCATTGAAAAGTAGTCTGAAAAGAAAAAAATTGAGTTATTCCAAAAGCAATTTATATGCTATTTAAGGTAGCACACTAGATCTACGTCTATGGCGTGTGCAATAGATCTCCGTCTGCAATGCACGAATTGTCGCTCGCTGGCAAAAGCAAAACAAACTTTTAAAAAAATGGAAGAACATTTGCCAACTCAGAAAAAGTAAAATCTGTTTAGATGTAAAATACTTTACAAAGCAAAACAATGTTCCGATCGCAGGGGGGGGGAGGCCTCAGAAATGAGAATAAGTAGCTTCTGGTATAGTGGTTGATTCTTGCCACCCTTTTGAGTACAGAAATTGGGGAGTCGGATACCTCTCATCGATGAAGGAACCTTTTCCTACGGGATGGGATGCATCGTGGCCGGTGATGGCCTTTAAGACTCATGCATAGTTCTCATATGTGTTGCTGTCGCCGCGGTTCGACCATTCATATTTTTCCGTACGCCTTCGGGCGGGTCGGAGTAGTCGGTTAAGGTTACGAAGCAACAAATTTTAAGGAATATGAAACGGGAAAAAAAAACATTTATATAAACTTTTTCATCAAATTTTTTTTAGTATCTGATTTGATTTTTTCAATAAATATTTTCCTGCGAATTGTAAGATTTTTATATTAAATGATTTTTTGTATTTCTTGTAGGTAACTTCATTAATAGAGGAAATTAAATATTATTCAAAACAATATAATTCTCAAGTTTTAATGTTCAATATTTGAATTATTATTACATTTAAGAATTTACACATTCTTAAATTTTGTCCCGTTTTTAAGATAATTTAAGTTACACAAAATAATTATAATGCCAAAAATGAAATTATGGACCATAATAAGTGAAATGAAACGATATATATCCTTATTCTCCGATACTTCTTCAAAATTAATATATTCTTATAAATTTGAGAAAAGTCTTATCCGTGAATTCACTCCATAAGAATAAATTGAACAGAATTTTATAGATTTCCTGTTTTTTTAAAACATAATATTTGTTAGTTTATTTAAAAGTCAAAATGCTGCTAAGCATATTTTAAAAATGCTTGGAATAAAATGTTAATCCTTTATACAATTAAAGCAGCTTTTTAATGAATTTTGTATAGAATAACGCCAATGATTTACTTTCACATTTAATTTATTTGAATTAAAGTAAAATATACTAAGATGTAGTCTGGAATGAAATCAGTAAAGAAGTAGCAAAATAAACATACAGAATCTTCAATTGTTATTAATTAAAGTATTTCAGAAATTACTCATAATTAAAAGAAGTCTCTAAAATGTTACTTTAAATTTAAATTGTATCGTCGTTTTATAATGACTATTGATTTTTTGGTTCCTATTTATTTTTAAATGGTGATAGTAAAAAAAATGAAGACCTTGATCTCAAAAACTCTATTCTTAGATAAGATTAAAAAAATGAAAAAAAATTAATCTGAGATAAGTATAAAATAAAAGAGAAAAAATCTAAGCTCAGAGCTGTAACACTAAACTGTATAAGAGATTTGCAGTTTCCCAGCAGTTTTAATCGCAAAAAATAAAAAAATCATATAAAACAATGATTTTTTATATAAAATGAATTGTAAGGCATATTTAAGAATTATTCTATGTTCAGCGATAATAAAGCAATAATATTTGTGCAATTCTTTAGATAATTTTCCATAAAATTCTTTATCGATAGAAAATTATTTAAAAAAGTATAGAAATTGTTTTAGATATTTTTCTATAAATTTTTCATTCATACAACATTATCTTAAGAAGTATTTAAATTGTCTTAGATAATTTTCTATGAATGTTTTTATTATAAAAATTATCTTTAAAAGTATATAAATTGCTTATTATAATTAAGCAATTTATATACTTTTTATTCACTAAAAAATTATCTAAAAAAGTATATAATTTTCAATGAATTTTGGAATGAATTTTTTTTCTTTTTTCTATGAATCATAGAAAAATTATTTTAAAAAGTATTTGAAATCTTTTAGATAATAATCTACGAATGTTTTTTTATTACAAAAATTAACTTCAAAAGTATATAAATCGTTTTAGATAATTGTTTACGAATTTTTTTTATTCACTGAAAATTATCTAAAAAATATATATAAATTGTCTTAAATAATTTTCAATAAATTATGTAATCACAGAAAAAATATTTAAAAAAGTATTTCAATTGTTTTAGATAATTTTCTATTTGAATTGCTTTAGACAATTTTCTTTTCTTTCGAGAACCAAGGAATTCTATTCTTATGTAAAATAATAAGTAGAAAAAAAAATTCTTCTTTGGAAATTGTTGCCAGTTTTTTAAAAATTAAAGTGTGTTTTAGAAGTATATAAAATACCATTTAGCTAAAAGTTATTTAGCAAATTTTAGAATTACTTATATGCTCAATAAAAAATAATTTTCCCTGGAAAAAAAACTTTAACCGTATTCATGAAAATTTAAAGCGATTTTGCTATGAAGAAGACTGACTCTCATTCTTAGTTAAATAAGTCATGTTTCATGCAGCTTCATAAACATTTGGTGAGGCGTTTATGTTAAACAGAAAACAAATCTAAAACCGCCATTTTGTAGATTATAGTAAAAGAAAAGAAAGAAAAGCGATGACACAACTAAATGATTTCTCTCGTCCTATTAAAAATCCAATTCTTCCAATCGTCTGTTCCAATCTTAATGTCACAAAACGGCACTTAACTCCCACTATCACGTTCCAAAACACGAAAAGTAAGAATTGAATCAAACGTGACACTCCTCCAACGTAAGCATTGTCCGATGCAACCAAAGGAGGAAAAAGACCTGTTTGTTCATTATTAGAGTCGAAATAGAAAGAGGATTTTAAAAGATAAGAAAAAAGCGAGACTGAAAAAACCTAATTATAAACACAGCAACCTATGAACAAATTCTGATAGCAGCTGAAAGCAGCGAAAAGGCGCGCTTTACGAATCGGAAATACGGGAATGAGAGAGCAGAAGAAATTCACTCACTCCACAAGCCGGCTCGACGCATGCGCACGCCATGCGCCCTCGAGTTGCGTAATAGTAAGGATGTTTAACTGCTTTCGCCTATCACAACAACACTCATATCCACACGTGGACTCCTATGGTGCGCGTCAACAGGTCGCGGGCTGCTACAAAATTTCAGTATCGATTTTTCAGTGAGCGTTTTCCGAGAATTTTCGGTATTCCCGGGGCGAATAATTCTCCGTGAGAATTTCCTTCGTTCTCCCGTTTTTCTCTTTGGCCCCCGATGTTTTGACTGACTTCATCAGGACATTTTACAAAACAAATCATCTTTCATTGAAGTGTATCTTCACTTCTACTTAGAAGTCGCCGGTATTTTATGAGTCATAGAAATATGACCAGGAAATGGTAAGTGAAGTTGTAAAGACGACTTTTTTTTTACATCCTAGATAAATAAAGATAGATAAAAAGTGATACATTGAAATTTTAGGAAAAAAAATTATTATTTTGTTTAGCAAAACAATTAGTCAGATTTAGGATGAAGCATAATGTGACTAAATTTGAGTAGAAAATTATATATGAAAATCTCCTCAAATTGTAATTATTCTCCACATTTTTTTTTTTTTTTTGCCACCTCTTTTTAAACAATTTTTTTTAAATAATTATTTTTCTTAGCGCCATCTAGTAATTATTTAATGAACGAAATCCTAGGCGGTTGGAGGGGTCATTGAGTATGGAAGTAATTTTTTTGTGGCATATATCTTTTTTATTTTCGTAATTTTCAATACTTATTATGAAAAGTTATTTGTTAAATATTAGTTTAGTTATGTAATAGAACTGTTAAAAATCAATTTTTATAATTGTTAGTTCTATTTTCTTAACTTCTCAAAAATTTAAATTTTATTTTATTTTTTATGTTATTTATTTTTAAATTATTTATTGTGTATTGAAGTTGTTAATCAAATGCAGTTAATATAGATTTGACAAATTTTCAAGTATTATGTCATCAATTTTTTAATTATGGTCCTTGAAAAAATAATTCATAAATATGTTATATTGTAAATAATATAATTATAGTCTTTAATAATGGATATATATGCTTTTAAAAAGTAAATCTGCTTGTTCTCTATACATGAAATTAAAGAACAGAAAAAACTCATTTAACATTGTTTTCATTTATTCATTTTTTTTCACTCTTGTGTAAAAATGTTTTATCATAAAAAAAAGTTTTTAAAAAATTAAATATGAATATACTAATATAGCTAAATCATTCAAAGTGTAAATTTTATTGTTTATTTTACGAAAAATAATACTTAAAAGTCAAAAAATTAACATTTCATGTTAAACAACTATATTATAAAATCCGATTCTATAAGATTTTTTTGTTCATATTTTAAACAAGTTAATTGATGGCTGTTATTTAACTTTAATATAATCTATACAAATAATGATAATTTGAAATCTATTCCCATTGGGAAAACAGCTTCCGCATGAATTAATTAATTAAAATGTTAATAAATAATGAAATGAAGTTTCATTTGATCTTTAAATAGAGGTGCAGTAGGTTTAAGAGCAAAGCAACAAAATGTCGGTGTTTCACTATGCACTATCTTTGATTTATTGTTCAATGTATTTTTAATCTGTAATAATTTATAACCTTATAAAAATCGCATTTTGAATTATTTTCTTTAATTCAACTTTTTATTAATTAATTAGTGATTTCAACTTTTTATTAATTAATTAGTGATAAAAATATTGAAGAAGCTTTTATTTTAAATGCAAAATTTAAAGCGTCTGTTGTATAAGGACAAGCTATTAATTGCATTGCAATTAATATGTCTTTGGAATAGTTTTATAAGAAATAAAATTTTATAAATCTATTACTTCAGTAATCATCTAGAATATATATGAATAAAAAATATATTCATAACGAATTATAATTTCTTATAATTTCGAATGTCTTACTGTATTCATTCATAATTTTCTCTGTTTTTTTTTTTTTGTTATTATTTTTTTAATATTATGCTCTAAGAATCTTCTTTGAATTTTGTTTTTGTCATATCCATTTTGATATAATGTAATGCAAATTTCTTACGTGTATTTGATAATGAAGTATTTAATAATACATGCGTCCATATTTAAATATATATTATGTGGTTGTTTAAATGAAAAAAATTAATTGAAGTAATATATGCATGAATTTAGTAAAGATTATTACTACCAGCAATTTGGTCTACTTATAAATTCAATTTTAAAAAAGGAAAACGCACTTTTATTAAAATTATTAGCATAATATAAAGCATTTTATGATCTTGAATAGTATATAATTTTCATGTAGACACTTAAAAAATCTCAGTGTCATCTAAATTATGTGTTATAAAATGCTTGATAAATTTTCTTGATCATATTGCTTCATTTCTAAACCGCACGCGTCTTTTGATTTCCCAAAATTTTATTTAAAGTACGAAGTATTTAAATCAGAATCATTAAATGAATCATCAGTTCAAATGTAGTCATAATTAAAGGTTATCTTTTAATTTTGAACAAATTTAACTGTGAAAATTAATAGTTGATGTTTAACATATGCTGACATGAATTTTAATCTTACCGCTGCAAATATCGTTATTGTACAACAAATATATATATAAGTATTTCACTTTCTTTTAAATTTATTAATAAACCATTTATGCTTGGCAAAATTTAATTTTTTGAATTAGATGGATTTAAAATTGATTTTACATTAAAATTCAATTTTAAAAAATCAAATTAATATACATTCTAAATTTCATGTTTTAAACTTTTATAAAAATGTTACTGCAAAAAATATTTTCTTATTTTGTGGGCATATATTTAAGAATAACAATCATTTTTTTGGAAGAGCTATATTATAAAATTTTTATAATCAATTATTTGAACTCTAGAATCAAGCTTTTACAACTAAATAACCACATTTTAATATAAGAATTTCAAATAAATTTCTTGATTTGATAATAATAAAATATTGATCGGGCTGATTAAGATTTGCTTGATTTATACAGCTTTAATCATACTAATTGAGTTCAATTAAATGTGTGTATCAATAAAATTTTAAAAATTAAAAATATTTTTTAGTTATTTTAAATAATGTAAATCGTTACATTCCATTCTTCAATCCAATTTTTTGTACTCTATATTACAAGTTATCTCATGGAACTGCAAATTTTAAAAGACGCGCCCATATATAGATAAGATGAAGTTATGAAATAATGTACGTAAGATATGTTTAGTATGATTAACATCGTTTTAATGCCACATGAAAGTTATTGTGAAATGAAATCATTCATTAACAGATCAGAGTTCGAAGGTTAGAATATCACCTGATCTGACACACCCATTCCGAATTTTCACGCCACATTACCAGAGTTTAACTTTTTATTGTGTTATACTTCAGTATCACATATTAATATGAGACATAAATAATTTTAGAACTTTTTTAAGGCTGGACATTTTTTTTTTATAAATTAAAAGTATTTTCTCGTCCTTTTATAATTTTTGGTACTTTTCTTTTTCTATTTTTATGTATAAATTTCGTAGTACTTTCATGCCGAGAAATATTTTAAATATGATTGAGATCGGATAAGGGTACTGTTAGAGAGATTAGAGAGAGCAATATAGCACTGTAATGTATGAATAAAAGTTTTTTTTAAAATGGAAATAAAAAGACTAAAAACGAATTGTTATCATAACTAAAAATATGTAAATAAGAATTGATTTCTTATTTTCTTCAGTAGATTTCTTATTTTTTTCAGTATATTTATATATATTCATTGAAAGATTCACTATAAATAAATTAATATATGATATCAAATTTCACATTGGCTTTATAAATCAGTTTATCTTTATGAATAAGGCTGAATTGGTGTAAATTAAATTATTGATTTAAGTCTCAGTTTAAAAAAAAATTGCTGAATTACTAATTTACTGCTAATTTAATTTGTGCTAATTGCTAAGTCAATAGGTGTACATTTTTTTAATTCACTGAAAGAGATAATAGGTGTACATTTCTTTAATTCACTGAAAGAGATAATTGTTTGAGCTTTAAACATAATCGGAAATTTATGTTGGAAGATATGAATATATATTAGGAATAATACTTTTCATACTCGGGAATTTTTCATGCGATTGTAAAAAATTTTTAAATGAATTAAAGCGGATAAATTTTTTGAAATCAACTAAATCGAATTATAATATTTGAAAGACTTCTTAATATTCTTGAGGAAATATATCTAATTTTTAACTAGAAATTAAAATAATATTTTTAATCTATGAATTAAAATAAAGGATTTTGATACTTATGACGATATAATTTATTTTCATGTTGCTGAATATGAGCCAGGAAATGATTAGTAAAATTTTCCATTAATTTTTATTTATGAAAAAGAGTCTTGTTTCTGAAGAGAAAGAATTTTAATCATTATCGTAGCTGATAATTAAAAAAATATTATCGTCATAATAATTGTAAGATACATTGAATGAATATATTTAATTCAAAAAAATAAAGCATACCATTTTTGCAGATATTCATTTGTAATTTTGTCGTTTTCTTAAATATGTTTTTAATTTAATTTTTTTCTGAAAATATTAATTAAAATTTACGAAAATTATTAATTTTCTTAACTTAAATTAATTTTTATTAGAAAAGATATAAGTGCCTTAGACATTTGTGCATTCATTTTGTACATGAAGGATATTTAATTTCTTGTCTGCCTAAAATTTTTCAAAAGCACTTCTCTTTTAAAAATATAATTTGTGATTACAATTTAGAACAGATTTATTTAAATTATTGTTTGAAAAAAAATATTTCGAAAAGATAAGAAATTAAAGAAAAAACGACGGTGAAAAAGAAAATATAACTCTTAAGAAAGTTTTCTGTGATAGTGAAAGGATGATTATTAGAATGTGATTCATTCATTCATGCTCTCATAAAAATAGTGTAATTCTAATAAAAAAGTAGCTTCCGAAATGGGCTCCGATAAATTGTTATTCACTTGAAAATCTTCAAATCATATTTTATTTTTTTCCTCATTTTGGAATACTATTCGTAATAAAAAAGTATTTTATCTATTTATTTTATTTTTAAATTCTCATTTTGGAATATTAATCGTAATAGAAAAAATATTTTATCTAATTATTTTATTTTTAAATGTCTTTTAAAGATATCCAAGTAAAAATAAAGAAATATTTGAAAACAACCCGTTAGGACCCCGGACGAACCTTAGAAAAAAAATAATAAATAATCGGGAAATAATCAAACTATTTTTTAATTAAAAAACTTTAAAAAAACATGTTTTATAAAGATAAAATTATATTCCCATTTTTCTCTATAGTAAAATTAATGGGCAGAAAAATAAAGAAAAAAAAAAAAAAAAGATTCCGCAGACAATAAAACTAAAGACTATTCCAAGTTTCTTGTCCTTTGCGCATATCGGTTCTCTTCGCTGTTTCATCCCTCTCCCCAATGTCGTTTGCTCCACGTGTGTACTGTGAGCTGTGACGTCACTGAGTTCCAGGATTTCCGAGAAATCCCGCTCAATGGAAAGGTTAACTGGAACTTTAGAGCAATCTGTAAACATTAGTCAAATTCAAAATGGTCTGCCGTGACCGGCGACGCTCGCTCCATGATTTTAAAATTAAAATATTTTGTAAATTGTTTTAGAAAGGGGATAGAGTCCAGTTCTAATTGGATAATTATGTTTAATTATTCAAAAAGGGGGGGAATTATGTAAATTGAGAATTTTTGCCAGGATAATTTTCCGACTCCTGCTCTTTACTTCCGTAAGAGTTAAAATGTAAAATGCTCAGTTATTAAATGGGAGCTCTCAAAATACTTCTAGATTTTGTTTAATGGTTAATGGAATCCCTATAAATATCGGAAGTGATTCCAGTTTTATAAAAATAATTTATTTCTTTTTATTTATTATAATTATTTTTTATGTAGTTGAATATTTATCGTTTACGGCTAGAAATCTACCGTTCGTTAAGGGCAGTGATCAAACCAAAGGTAAAGAATTCGCGGTAGGAAATTTAAATTTTAAAATGTGTTCTTCTTTTTTAAAAGAAATGTTAATTATCTGTTATCCTAGTAAATTTTAAATTTCAAAGTATAAGAAATATTTTTTTAGTGGCTACGATTTTTATTCATTTGATATTTTTTCACACATATTTCTTAAAATTAATTATTTTTAGATCAAAAATTTCCAATCTGGGAAATATAGTTATATTCTTTAAAAATATATTAACACCTTTTATCAAGTTTTAAGAATTCAATATGTAAAAAGTTCTTGTAAAAAGTTTTTAACAATTATGAAACAGAGTAATAATTATAATTAAATAAGGAAAACTTCAGTTTAAAATATTAATATATAAATTTTAAGCGTATTATTCTTTTAACTATATTTTTTGCTTTTAATATTAAACAACCAGATATGAAAAGATATTATTAACATTTTAATACAATTTAAACACTTTCGCTTTATATATGTAAACTAATAAACGTTTTGAAAAAGTTATTTAAAAAACAAACTAGCAAACGCAAAAAAGGGAAAACACAATTAAGTAAATATTAGATCTAATGAATTGATATATAATAACAATTCTGAAAAAAAAAATAATAAAACAAAAGACGTTAATCCCCTCCTCCCCCCCCAAAAAAATCTTCTTTGCCTGAGGATTATGAGTATTATCCTTTGCAGTTGTTTGCTTTTAAAAATTTAATAATTCTATAAAAATTGAATTTCAGAGTTTTTATAAGATGTATAGCGTGTTTTTGAAATTTTAAAATATATTTTTAATAGTTCAAATTTTAAAATAATTCAGTACAAACAGTAAACCATGTAATAACTAGTCTTATAGATTAACTAAAAAAAGGGTGTGTGTGGACTGAATGCATATAATAAAAAAGGTATTTTTAATTTCAAATTTAGTTATGAAAATTTAAGATAACAAAACATTCATTTTTTAAAACGTGAAATGCTTATTTGAATGTCTTGAGAGTTTAAAAATGCTTATGCTATATTTGAGGCGTCAACAAAATAAAAAAAAATACTCATAAATAATTCTTTAAAATTCTGAATTATTTTTTAATGTGTCAAGTGATGGACATAGATACACCAATTATTTTCAGTGTTATAAATGTTTCATACAAAATGAAACAAATCACTAAATTTTTGGAAAAAAATGTTATATACATATCTTTTTAATTAATATTATTATTTCCAATGTTCAACATTTATTTATTATCTATATATCTTCAATAAGCTTCCACGAAATTTAAATTCATCTTACAATTTATGTTACTGACAATAAAGTGCTTGCACTGGCAAAAGAAGAGTGATTTGACCTAAATCTAAGAGATATCGATTTTTCGGCTTGATAGTAAAAATAAATTTATCAAATTTTAAAACACTTTTGCATTTCAAAATGTATTTCCTTATCTGAATTGTTTTAAAATTGAAGTGGCAGAAACGCATAGAATGTCGATAAAACAGTAGAAATGTGATTTTTAGACCCCCCCACCCCATGTATGTACCCATGATTTCTACTAACCCAGATAGATAAAAACATTTTAACCTGAATGGCGTTTATATCATATATGTTACAAGGTATTTGATCATCTTTCGTTAATAGAGAAACAACACTGTAACTATGGTGATTATACAATGAATGCTTTAATAACGGCAGAAAGCACTTTAAACTATTACTCAATAGGAATCAGCAGTGCATAATTTTCAATAATTTTAATTTTTCAACCATTTTATATCAATCATATAAGTTCGATACTTATTATTCTTATTATTCTCGAACTTATTTTCAAAAAAGAGATTTCATCATTCATTGTAACATTTTTACGTATTATTCACTTATAATTTTAAAGTTATTATGAAAGAAAATTTGATTTATATTATTAGTAAAAAATATGTTTTGTAGTTCTATTTCAAATTTATTTAGATGACTTATTGATGTTAAAATGAAATAGGGAAAAAAATTGATTTGCATAAAAATGTATTTTTCTCAGATAATTTCTATATCTCGGGCTACGTGCATTTTCTTTTATCATGTAATTTATGGAACCAGCAGAATCTATGAGAAATAAACTCTCTCTTTTATGTGTTAAAAGTAAATTAAATTTTAATGTAAAAAAATAGAGTCTTACACACTTTATAATTTGTAAGCCGGCATCATGGCATAGGGGTAACGTCCTGGGTTCGGGCATGGTTGTTCTTCATCTGTTCTATCTGTGAGATGTGTGAATGTGCCCCTCCCCCCGTACAAATGGGCTGTGCAAGCGAATGGGATGCGTGCGTAGCTAAGATGTACTCTTGGCCCTAGTTGGCGCTACTAAACAGAAGAGGTGCACCCTCGGCTTAAAATCGCTGACTTAGTCAGCGAGTTTGTTCATGGCAAGTGCCATTAGAAAAGACAACAACAATAATTTGTAATCCACCTGAAAAAAAAACAACTAGTTTTTAAATATATATATATATATATATATATATATATATATATATATATATATATGCGAGTGATACGAGTGAACTAGTACTAATTGATAATGAACTAAATTCTATAACATTTCAAAAAACACGAATTATTCCATAAGAATTCAAAACTGTAACTGTAATTGACGAATTGGAATAGAACGTTGCTCTCTTTCTCTAATGTATTCTTCAGAATAGTATGAAATTCTTCATCGGTTCAGTTTGAATCAATGAAAAAAAGATTCGATATTGTTTCAAGAAAATTTTTATTAATAGACGACAATAAAGTACAGTGTTTTTTAAATCCTTCATGATTGCGATATTAAGAATTTTTTCTGTAAATCGAATTTATAATCAAAAATGCAAAAAAAAAAAAAATCATATGATGCGAATCATATGATGAAAATCATATGAAATAATCTAAAATAATAATTTTTAAAGGAATGGTTTAAAATGTTAGTGCGTCAAGAATATAGTACTAAATGTGGTTTATACAACCAGTGGAGGTAA
This sequence comes from Argiope aurantia, assembly GCA_026543865.1. Lineage (NCBI taxonomy): Eukaryota > Metazoa > Arthropoda > Arachnida > Araneae > Araneidae > Argiope > Argiope aurantia. The sequence goes on from JAPMOR010098712.1 coordinate 688,643, forward strand.
GTGCCAAAAATTTTCAAAATCGGAATTTTTTCAATAGTTTATTTAATGATTAATTTAATGATTTAATTATCTTATATATTTTACCCACATATCACATTAAAAATGTAGATTTCTTCGAAATTGATTAGGTCATCTCAAATATTCAAATGTGCTTGCAATGAATTATAAATAATCCTCCCGAGAATAGAATGAAGTAAAGATAAATCAGATGAAGAAAAGATGATCAGAATGAAGTAAAGATAAATTATAAGTTATGTCAGTATATGAAAAAATTGCTAGAAAATTACCACTAGAGTCCTTTTTTTAAAATAAAAAATGATTTTTTGTTAAAAAAAATCTACTTGTGTGTCACCATTTTGCGGTCATTATTAGTAATTGCATTCTAAAAAATATAGCCTGTCACAAAGAAATTATCGCCGACTTGCCATCAATTTTCTTTCAAAGTGCCTTAATTAAAAGTAATTTTATGTTGCTTTTATGTAATTAATTACGTTATTTAATGTTACATGATTAAGAGCAGATAATTTTTTGGTACAAAATGTTTCATTTTGATGATAAATTGAAAATGTTCATTGTTTAAAAAATTAATTATATCTGACGTTTCATAAGAATTCACAGATTTAAGTTGTGGTTTATTTAAATAAAAAAAATCCCATAAATTAATAAAAATGCAGAAACTCTTTAAATCTAGAAAAAAAAAGACTTTTTAATTACAATGTTTTGCATAGCATATAATTTCTATCTTATAAAAGTGATTTGTTAAGTAAAGGGAAAATAAAGAAGATAATGCGTGTACTAGAATGTTTCATTCTTACACATGACATTTTTGTAACAAATTATAAATAAATAAAAATAATCTAATATAAATTTTTAATATCAAAATAATCGAAAAAAAAAAGTAGAAATATCAAAAAGAAAGTATCAAATTGGTAATTTATTCTATTAAAGAAAGAAATGTTTACGAAGAAGATTTATAAGAAATGTTCAGTCTGTTAAATTCTCTTCATCATTAGTGTATCTAAAAAGCTGCAAAAAAAGAAAAAAGAAAAAAAAATCGTCTGAAGAAAAATATTTGTAAAAATTTCTGAAACATAATTTTTTTTTCTTCACTCTGTTGTGATGCATATTTTACATGTATATTTTTGCCTTTTGTGCATTATTTTTAAAGTGGTAATAATTTAAGTTCTGAATTAAAAAAAATATTTTTAACAATAAGCTTTAATACAATAGTTAAATTTTGTTTATTTAATCAGGTCAAATTTAAGTTGAAAATTTATTTTTATTAGTTATCCTTCAAATAGAATTGTACAGTAGTTACTTAAAAAATAATTAAAGAATTATACACTTTAGAGTTAAATAATTATGTCTTTTGTGCTAAAAAATGCAAAAACAAAATTCTCCGCAATTTTTATGGAAGTCAGCGTACAATATTCAAAAATAACGGATTCAGAGATCCAAAATCTGTGATATAAAGGAACCATAATTGTAATAACTGTAATTGTATTGTTGCAATAAAATTGTACTGCAATTTTACTAGTTACACTTTAAACACTGAGTTATGTATCTTTTAAGTAAAAAAAAAAAAAAAATGTCATATTTTCTTTGTATTGCACTTTTCAAACAGAAGATTTTGGAAAGTGGAACAATGTAATTACATTCGACAAGTACTTTAGAATAAACCAGGGACGATCAGATTATCGTTTGCATGAACAAGCAAGCGAGCGTCATCGAAAGTTCATCGCCTTTCTGCGTTCCATTCGCTTATTTATCCTCCACCTAGTTTCGCGCGTGATGATTTCACCAACCCTTCTTTTTTCAACCACACAATTTCACCCTCCCCACCATTTCCATTTCGACTGAAAACAGCTCTCACTTATTTAAATCAACTCAACTCCACTCTAGGATTACCTGATTCAGCTGACACGAGCACGCCGCACTTGTGCTCTCAGCCTTGGCCTGCTTTCTGCTGCCATTTTTTCTTCTTTTTTTTTATTCGGTTGTTTTGTTTGTTTGTTTCGCTTTCCCCATGACACGTTTTTTGTTTTCTTTTTCTATTTCTCGCCACTCTTACTCTTTGGGTTGCGATGCTTCTTAGAGCTATTTATTAATTTGAGTTGCTTTCTATTCCCACCTCCTCCGCGCTTTAGCCGTTCACGGTCGTTCATTCCACTTCGGAACAAGAAGGCTATTTACCACTCAACTCTATTTTGAGGGACATTATGCTGTCGCAATTAAAAAAAAACTATTCCCCCTCTAAACATTTATGCGTGTTCTGATCGAAGTTTAGAATTGCGTTTGTGTATTAATAATATGTTGAGAAATAGTTGCTTTTTTTTTTTGACATTCTGTGCATGGTAGAATGATGATATATATAGATATATATATATATATATATATATATATATATATATATTCCTTCCAGTTTTGTTGATAAAACTTTTCTTACGTAAATTCGAAGTTTATAAATTTCTGAAATACAATTCACGGAAGAGCGGTTTCAGTTGAATTGTTATTTCAAAATTGGGGGCACTTTTTTTTTTTTTTTTTTGCATGCTAGATAATAGGGCAGCTTATTTTTATTATATTTCATCAAAATAATTTTTTAACTTTTTTTATAGGAAGATTAATCGGCAATATAATTCTACTTATATTTCTGAATCTTTAAATTTCATTTATGTTAAAAAAATAAGAACGCAATTTCTTAAAAGACCATTATAAATTGTGTGGGGATTTTTTTTTTCCCATCTAAGAATTAAAAGTATATTTATTAGAAACCTATTGAAAAGACGAATTTTCCAAAGACCTACTCATCTAAGCATTCTGCTTTTATTAGTTAAGTTTGTCATTTCAAAATAATTAGTAAGAAAATTGCATACTCACAAATGTGGTTTCAACATTATTTATGAGGAAAAAGTTACTTGTTTTCAATACTTTGCTGAAATCATGCAGCATTTCTTCATCTCTACTGAATTCTAATATAAAAAAAGAAAGAAAGAACGAAAGAAAAGAAAACGTAAAGGTTATGTTCCTTTTTAGTGTTTGGTAATTTTCTCGTTGTAAAGCATACAACGAGAAAATTATATAACATTCATGAAATCTAAAACGCACAACTAGAAACAGTTAAAGAAGCATTCAATTTACATATAAATACCATTTTTTTCATAATTTTTGTAATAAAGAAGAATATTTTGTAATAGACATAAATTTGTATTTCATTATCATTTTTCTTTTATCATTGTTCTTTATTGCTGCCTCAAAGTTGTACTTTTGATTGCTATGGTTACGTAAAAATAAATTCTGTTATGTATGTTATATATTTTTATTGAACTAAAACTTTTTGCTTAATTTAATTATTCGGTTCACGAATTTTGTTTAGTTAATATCCTTTACGTGAAAGCAGGTTGGAAAGGTTAGTTTATTAATAGATGTAATAGTAAAATATTTTTTTATTTGTTACAATTGATTGGAGTTACGTCCATTTTGTTACTTTTATAAAACCATGGTTTCAGTTTCCTTTATTACGAAAAATTATCTTTCAAAACATAGTAAGCTATTATATTTTGTATATTTCATCAATTCTGTTAGTGATTGTATTTATGCGCGTCTACATTTTCAAGTGCCATTAATTTTAAATAGTTCCAAAAAATAAAATATTCCAAATTAACTATAACATTCAGATTAAATGCACAATTTATGCATTTTATTTGCATTTGGTATATTGGTTGTAATGAGAATAGGCAAAGGGAAGGGAATATTTTTTGTTATAATTCATCTCTGCATTACTTAAATAATATATATATATATATATATATACAAGTCATCTTTTTAAACTAAATATAAGGTGCTAAGAAAAAATTGATATAAATTTAACTCAGAATGCAGATCATATTTTCACGTTAATACGCGAGCTAAAAAAAAAAAAAAAGAAAAGAATATTATCTCTCTTTTACGTCCCCAATTTTAACTTTTCTCGTCATAAACACCATTTTTTTATTATCCCCCCCCTTAAATTGTAAAGGTAATGTAAATGATTCCCCTTGATTTATGCACTATTCGTCTGTTTCCTTGAAAAATGCTCAAACCATAATTTTGACAATGTATGGCCGTTTTTGTTTATAGTTGTAACTAAAAATGCGCCATTAAATCAAATCAATCAACTTTTGAAAAATGTAAAAGCCGAATATCGTATTTTGAAAAAAAAAAAGTATTATTTTTTATTTTCTAAGTTACATAAAAAAACAGCATCTTACCGGATTTGAAATGGCATTTGTAGCCGTCTTCTCATACCTTAATATTAATTATAGATCTTAGAATGCGGTATTGCAGCTATTTAATAAATTCTGCTTCGTTATTTTCATTCTAGAAAAATTTATAGATATATGCTTATTTCACGGACAATCAACTCAAAATAATTTAAGTCATCCATTCATTCGCACTATCTTTAAATCCTGCGTGAGAATATAATGCAATATTACACTTTTTTCACGGGACCAAGAAATTTATTAATTGTGTAAATTAAAGAAAACTCTTTAAATTGTAGAAATTATTATAAATTTTGAAGGGATTAACAGAAGGTGCAAACATTTAAAATGGGAAGTTAAATGAGTGGTAATATCCTATATAGCTTATTCAAATATTTTATTGATTGGAGCAAACTAAAATTATTTAATACCCCAACTTTGTTACTTTGATGCCAACAAACGAATATGTCGCAAAGAATTCGGCGAGACGATACAATGACAATTCTTTATTTCAAACCCGATCGCTGCAGAGAAGCGCAAATTGGGTCAAATTGGAGTGACAGTGCCTCAACAAGAGGTCGCTGCTGGTAGTGAAAGTGCAACAACCGCGTCTTACGCTGCTCCGAAAAAAAAGAAAGAAAAAAAAAACCGCAAAAAAAGAGTCAATCGTGAGAGAAACAGAAGGTCTAATCCCTTCCGTATATTAGCGGAGCGTCGCACTTGGCGGGGAGATTGGCGACCTATTAATACAGTCGAGGTCACGTGGTCGCAATGAAAACGTTAGGCACTTTCAATCCCTCCGCAGATAGAAACCCGTTTTTACTCTTTGAGCACTCACTCACTCAATCGCCTCCTCTCTTGACTGTTTGACTTGGTCTTCTTTTAGATGCGAGAAAAGGAGTTTTTTGAGTCAGTTGGTTATTTGTTACAGACGTGAACGGTGTTATTGACTTTGTGCGAGTTCGACGCGCGTTGCGCTCGCTTTGGACTTTATTATTTATTCTTATAAATATATTTTTTCTCCTGTGATCTTCATTTTGTGTGATACATATATGTGTGGATTATATTTATGCTGGATTTGAGAAGATGATTTTCATTTCGAAAGTTATATGTAAGTATTTATTAAAAATAATTCTTTGATTAAAAATTAAATTGAACATTGAAAAAAAATAGATTGATCATGGAAAACTGAAGATTTGAAAATTAGAGTTTTATTTTATAAAAATAAATTTTTTCGATCTTTTGATATCTTCTTTTTATCATATTAACTTAAAATTTTTAAAAATAAATGAATTCATGTTTGAAATTTTGCGGTAACGTTTTTATTTAATAATGTTTTAAAAATATCTTAATTATTTAAACTTTTTATTTAATAATGTTTTAAAAATATCTTAATTATTTAAAATTTTTATTTAATAATGTTTTAAGAATATCTTGACTATTTCAACTTTTTTTATTAAATAATCTTTTAAGAATATTTTGACTAATCCAACTTTTTTATTAAATAATGTTTTAAGAATATCTTGACTATTTCATCTTTTTTTATTAAATAATATTTTAAGAATAACTTGACTATTTCAACTGTTAGTTATAGATGATGTTTTCCATATTAAGATTCTTTTCTTATTTAAACCAAACAACCATTATCATGAAACTACATTCAAATTCATGCAATAAAAGTTATGAACTATTGAGTTCTTTATTTTATATCTCATAATTTAATTTGGGTTTTCTTTGGTGCGATGTTATAATATTTCTATATATAAGAATTATTTAAGGCTCTTCATTTTTCTTAAGAAAATCGTGATGGGTTTAATGATGGCTAGCCGATTTTTGTATTTTTATTTATTGTAAATTGTGCATGCACTGTCAGAAACTAAAATGTGTATTATGTGCTAAAGATACTTTCGTAATGTCAATAGTTAAATATGCTTGCATTATGTTTCCATAAAAATTTTACTTTTGAACTGTAAATTTAAATTGTGCCAGTGAAGAATCTATTTGTTGGTTGTCGTCATTTAAAACATGAAAAAGTCATCATGTTGCTGGCAAGCTAGACTTATTACTCTAAAGCCTGGTATATGCTTTTATTAAAATTTGGAACTTAGATAGATAGTGAAAAAATTATTTAATGAATTAATGTGTAATTAAATTAAACATATATTTTAATTATTTTCAGTGTCTTACATTTTATATAATAGATTTATTGAATTGTAACTGAGAAAGTTGTTAGAATTTATATTATAAATTTTAATTATTCAGTAATCCCTTAGCAAGTAACAATAAATAATGAAGCCGCTAGACTGAAATGCATAGCATTTTTTTTAAACTTTAACAGTGATACATTTCTGAAGTTTTATTTGACCGATTATAATAGAGAAAAGAATAGGATGTTTGCACATAACAACATTTTCAAATATTAGATTTTTTTAATTTTAAAATAAATATTCATTATTAATAAGTTTTATTTTTAATTATTTGTAAAGGATGTTTTCATAATTAATAATTTGAAATGGTTTTGAGATTTGATTGTTAAACATTATTATTAAATGTATATGATAAAATCGTATAAAATTTTTAAGATTTCTAGAATTTTTACTCCATTTAATTTATCTTTTAACACTAAGTATAATTTATATGGACAATTTTTACATTAAGATTTTTCTATTAGAAGTTGTATTTCTGTAGCATATACTTTGTTAATGGCTTTTCCTATTCTTGAGTTTTTAATTTTCAGATTAAATGAAAACATTTTTTGAGGCTTCCCTTTCATCACATTAGTTAACAGACGCTGTGTACTTGATCTTTTGTAATTGAATTTTTCCGCGTTCTTAACTTCTAATTCTTACTTTCAAAGAACATTATATCATTAGAAGTTACCAGTTGATTTTAATGGTGATTTCTTTAAAGATTGAAATACATTTGAATAATTTTTTTTATTGATTTTATACAGATGTGCAGATATTTTAGGAAACATTAATTAATTTACCTTTTTATGTAAATTTTACTTAGTGATTCTTTTTTGAATTTCTGCTACTTAATATATATATATATATATATATATATATATATATATATCAAAAATTAAAATAAAAGGGGAAGTTTTGATTCATAATTTTCTCTGCCCCAAAATTTTAAATTTTGTTGCAATAATTTTAATAATTTTTTTAAATCTGTGAATTATTTTTTATTTTTAAAATGTTTCGGTGAGTGCGTATTTAAAATGGTTTCCTAGTAATAAAAATGATTTTTTTTTAGATTTTAAATTTTTAAAGGAATATTGTTTCAAAAATTTATAATAAAAAATCGGTATTCTGTTATAACTATTAAGGATTGAACCCAAATTTTATTATAATGTAATGACAGCATACTGATGATAAATAATTTCTATTGTACGATTATTTGCCTAATCAGCAGCTTGAAATTGTCGCACATATTTATACTTTTGAAGTGAAAAAAATATTGTTTCGTCTCTAACTAAAGAAATCTTTTTTTTTTTTTACATCCGAACTTTGCATTTTAAAATTTGAATATATAATGCATGAAAACTTAAAAAACCCTTGAGGTATAGATCTGTAAATTATTGACACTAATTCATCAATCGCTTCATTATATTTAAATTTAGTTTGTACTTTTTGATAACTTATGTTTGTCATTTAAATGATTACTTGATTTTAAACCAATTCATTCCTTTAAATGATATGTAACTTCTTTGATATATGGTTAAATATAGTAGAATTTAACAAAGAAACAGCCACCAAAACTGCAACAAAGATTCCGTAGCAAAAAAAAAAAAAAAAAAAAAAAATCACTTGCAAAAACAGGTGTTATTTTTGTAATTGATACTACGCATGAATTGCTACTTGAATTCATGTGCCATTGAAATTGTATTGTTATTTAATATGCTATTTTCCACTTGCTTTTAAAAAATTAAATTCTAATTTTATTCTTTTTTTACTTCTAGAACCTCTCATGATTTCGTTATGATGATAACGGCAGCCGAACCACCTATTCTGAGTAAACCCAGATTGATCGAGATTCCTTCACCTCAGTGCACCACCAGTCCTCATCATCCTGCATCTCGCCCTCTCTATTCACCACTCAGTCCGAGCAGCAACAGCATGTCACCTAACCCATATCCAACTTCATCTGCACCTTCATCAGTTGTCTGGAGCAACCCTATTGAAGTTCCTGTTGACCTGACTGCAGCTCTAAAATCGAAGGAGATTTTCCCGGCGAGGAAACAACGCGAATTCATCCCTGATTCGAAGAAAGATGATAGTTACTGGGATAGGCGAAGGCGCAACAACGAGGCTGCTAAAAGATCTCGTGAAAAAAGGAGGCTCAATGACATGGTTCTCGAAACCCGCATGTTGGAACTGACTAAAGAGAACGCTATGCTGAGGGCCGAGCTGGCTGCTGTAAGGGACAAATTTGGTTTGCCCCCACAGCAGTTAGTGAATCCTGAACAATTGCATTTGCACATTCCTTGCCCTACTGTAGATGTGAGGAATCGCAGGAGCAAACTCCTCAGCACGCTTTTGCCAAATTCAGAGTCGGGAGTGATGAACGGAGCACCAGCTCTGCTTAACCATTCTCCAACTGCCAACAGTAGTGTTCCCGAGCACCATGTACACCACATGATGCCTCACCTGCACATGATGGATCCTGCTCAATGGCAAGAGTGCCACGAAACTGCCATGAAAGAATCCCAACAGCATCATCAAGTAATGATGATGAATCATCATCATCAGCAGGTTCAGCAACAACATCTTCATCAACAAGTCATTCAGCGTTTGAGCGTGAACAGTGCCCCGAATGAACCCGATTTTGTATCGAATCATCGTGATCGTCACCAGCCTGAGGAAGATAACAGAAGAATAATCTCACCTCGTGGATCTCCGAATCCTGACGAAACTCTTTCATGGTCATCCGTAGACGAACCGATTCAGAGTCAGATTCATTCTCAACACTGTCTGCCTCACAAGTTGCGACATAAGACTTTGATTGGAGACAAAGATCATTTTGCCACTGTTCCTTCATATCCTGACAGCGGCCGAAGCAGCGGAAGGGAGGACACTTCTTCTGATGGAGATAGCAGCACGGGAGGTGGAAAGGAATCTCCTATACACAAAATGAATGAACCTGATTCATCCCCCGATTCAGGACCACCTAGAAAGATGCCCAGACTGTCCAGACGAAGCAAAGGCGTCAATTCAGACCTACAGGCGGAAAATTTCCACCTCAGGTTTGAATTGAAGAAGCTAGCATCGGAAGTTGCAGGTCTGAGGGACATGCTGCTTTGCAATAGGCCACCATCGTTGGATATGCATACATCTGTTGATCCAACCACTCCTCCTCACAGCAATCGAACGTCACCAAATATTATTGAACCACAAGAACCTCAAACTGTGAATGAATGAGGTGAACTTTAAGTGATACATTGCAGAACTATACTGTGAACTCTTTGAGTTACTGTAGCTTTTGTACATGACAAAACTCAGATTCGTCCACCACGAGTGATCATTTGAGCATTTGTTTCAGAGACTTATCCATATTCGAAGTAGTGCGAACGTTTAAAAAAAGCATTATTAACTTTTGAAGCAGAAAGACTTTTATCTGTCATTTTCAAAATTGCTTTTGAAAGATTTGTTTGCTTTGTATTTTGGAATATAGACTTACTAAAAATGAAGATAAAATGTTTTTAAATTTCACTTGTTTTTCTCAACTTAATTTGAGTAAATTTCAGTTCCCATACTTTTTACTGAACTTTATAAATCTTATTAAATGGCTGAAACAGTACTTACTCTTAGTCTACCCTGAAGCGGTTGACCTGCTATGTAAACGCACTACTGTTATAATTCATTTTTTTGTGTGCCAAAATTGAAAATGAACTCAGAAATTTAAAGGTGGACGTTACTGGTAATAATAAACTAAGTCATTTACGTTTTTTTTTCATACCTTTTCATTCAGAAGCTTCGCATTCTGTTTTGTCATTCAACTTTTCTTTTGTATGTACACCAGTGACACCAAAGCACTCTTTAATTACTTACTCTGGAACTTTTCTAGCTTGTTATAGTGACAAGCAATAATATTTAATTAGTATTAAAAACATCCGAATTTTGTAATTAAAAAAATTATTTCTTTTGTGATTTTGACGTTTCTCTTTAGAAAGGTGAATTGTTAATAAACGTGTGACCATATTATTCAATGGACCAAAATGTACTTTTCTGCACAGACTCCTTTCAGAAAGTCTTAGTAACTCTTTCTTATAATTTATAGTTAGATTTTTCTCTTCTCTTTTCTGATAGAAATTTAACATGGAGTAATTGTTGTGAATTCCTATAAGCATGAAAATATCTTAAATTTCTTAGAATCTGTATCAGCCTTCATCCAACCTAAAGTATTCCCTTTGCTCAAACGTATCTTGTGCATTTTGCCATGAACAACGTTCTTGGGACATCAGTATTTTTTTAAAAGAAGTATTCCACAATTTTTATATATATTACTTCAAATGAAGAATTCTTTGGGAACAAACTTGCCAACTCCGATGCTACTCATTTTTGAAAAAAATCATTTTGGTACTTAACGGAACCTCAATAGGACTGTTTTTAGTATCTGTGTTATTTGGAGCTTAAATGTGGTCAATATAAAAAAAAAATTGCTATCTAATTTTTTTACATTTATACACAACCTATGGAAGAAAGGTTGTATGAATGAGTAAAAATTTTATCATTTCGTCCCAAAAAAGTGGTAGTAATTAATAGTTAAATGGTCGAAAAGAGAGAAAACTCCAATTTACATTAATAAAAGGGCTGTAATTTTTTGAATGAATATTTTAAAAAAAGGAATAAAATATATTCAAATAGTTCTTAAAAATGTAAATTTTGAAAAAAATACTAAATTCACTTTCCTTAATAAGTAGCTAGCAAACTCAGATGTATTATTTGGGTGTAGTAAATGTACATAAAATAGTGATTGGGTTTAGTTATAATTTGTTGCATATGTGACTGTAGCGCCATCAGTGTTTGTTTAGGAATTAGAGATCTGAAAGAGGCAAAAAGGATTGAAATATAATGTATGTGAGTTGCTCAGTGTTAATTTAAGACTAAGTAAGTGTCTGAATTGTTGCATTTGTACTATAGATCGTTGTCTGTAATCTACTAGATGTGCTAGCAGGCTGTTTCTTTTAAATTTCAGAGAATTTTAACTAAGGAAATATGTAAGTGGATCCTTAAAAAACTCTTGCTCAAATTTTTGAGAGTTAAAGCGTTTCAGAGCTTCTTGTATACATATATATAATTCTATATTTCAAAACTCGAATTTTATACTATTTTTAATTCATATTTTTATCTAAAAATAGTTCTTATTTTATTTAAGCAAAATTCATTCTTTTAATTTTATAAAATCAAATATTTACAAAAAAAAAATTAAATCTAAAATTCCAACTCAAAGCATTAGAATGAAAGGCTATATTGGAAAAGAAAATATTCTAGAATGTTTTTAAATCCGTGAAACTTTCATTCTGTGAATGAATTTATTAATGTATCATCTGAGCACTTTTCACGCGAAAGAACATTTTTTTTCGTAATAAATCTTATCTTTTCGATTATTTATTGAACTGTGCTTCTGTTGTTATATGCCTAGTCTAGAATACATTAAACAGTAGTTTGTAGTTTTCTCATAATGTGGAATGTAGTGTACTGTATGTCCTTTGCTTCTCTTGTCATGTGTTATTTCTTCAAACATGGAATGTTTCTGTTCTGTTTGTACTTCTCTCTAATAAGGTTTAGTCACATAAGTGATTTTTAACCCTTTATCTTCCACCCCTCTGTGAAGTGATGTTGAATATAATAAAATATTTTATTAATGTTAAAATGTCTGTCGTTTTATTTAAAACTGTGTTGTCATGCAATTTAAACTGACTAGATTTTTTTAACTGCATATAATATGTATTAGGAACAAAGGTTCAATTTGATGAGAAAAAGAAGAAAAAACCTGATTCAGGTGTCTTATTTGATCATGGATATAATAATACTTTGTCTTGGTACAGTGTCTATTAATATCCACATTAGGTAGATATTAATTATAACGAAATAAAATACTATATTGAACTATTCATTATTCTTTAAAATAATCATATTCTATATGTGGGAAGAATTGTCATTTATTTATTCTGTACGTAGTAGGAAAGCTTAGATTTTAAATTTACCTGTAATGAATTTTTCAAAAAAAAAGTTTTTTTTTTTTATGATTAAGGAAATTGTAATTTTTTTACATATAAGTAATGGATTTAAGTAACTCAAAATCTAATAATACTACAAAAATTTTTTTAAATATCACAGATTTTTTTTGCAAATATATTTTTATCTACTTAAAATAATAGAATGATTAGGTTTTAATATTTATGGTGAAATCGGGTCAAGAAATGAATAGGGTTAAAAAGATGTTAAAAAATAAAGGATTTTACTGATAAAATTTTTCACTATATCAATAGAATAAATTACATTTAAAAATATATATCTTTTTAATCTTCTGTGTTCAGTAAAGGCTGATAAAAAAGGTATTCTTATATATGTGGATTTTTACTCTTTTAAGAGGAATTCGTTCCATTTGAATAATAGATTTGTAACAGAGTATAAAGAATATATAAAAGTAAAGTAAAGAAAATAGGTGCTCAATTCTTAAAAAGAAAAAATGAAAGAATTCTAATAGGCGAACAATTCTTAAAAAGAAATAATTTCAGAATGCTAAAGATAAGAACAGAAAAATAATGCGAAGGTGAATACAGATTACTCTCTAAATACAATTTTCTTTGGAGAGTAAAAGCATAAAGATTTCCAACTCCAAGCACACCATTTTTTTCATATTTAAATTGTACCTGGACATGCATTATGTAATAATATTTGATTTGCAATCGAAAAATCGTTTCACGGAATATTGCACTATGATTTCGCCAATGACGATAGCATTTCGTAACTAAACTGCCTTAGGAAGGGAAGAGATGATTAAAAAATTATTTCCGTAAAATAATTTCAATCTGTGTACTATAAACGTTAATAAAAATTATTTTTTTTAAATAATTACTGCAGATACTGCAACATTCCTGGTCTAACTACTATCACTTATAAATGGGAGAACCGAACATTTTTTTCCAAGCAGAATTGTTTAATCCTTTTTGGTCACTTCAAAATAATTTTCACATATCAGCTTTCCAAGCCTTAATTTAACACACGCCCCCCAAAAAAAAGCATTATTCTGTATATAGTTTTACAAATCCCATATCTGCTTTTATGACTTTGAACTCAATAATGATAATTAAATTATACATGTAATTATTAACCTTTTTTGTGATAATTAAAAATCGAACAATAATGCATACATGATTGTTGAAATGGAATATTGTTATTTGAAACGGAGATAAGTAAGTAAGGTAAAAAGCAATTAAATTACTTTTGAAATCGAAGTTACTTTACGCTCTAAATACGAAACGCACCTTGAAAAGGTTATATTGACTTGAAAAGATTATATTAGCATTTAAAAAATGATTATTATGTGTTTTGTTTTCATTCGGCAAAGCACTTTTTTTTACATAAATCCAACTAAAAAAGAAATAACTTTTACTTGAAATAAAAATAAAAGTATGTCATCATCAGAAATTTGGAAAGAAATTCACAAAAAAATAGAGAATATCGATGCATTTTAAAATATAAAATGCAGAATCTAACGTATTAATTACGTATGGAATGCATTGATACATGGGTTTTTTTATAAATATGGATTTTTGTCATTCGCGATATTAATTTTTTTTTACGTAAGTCATTCTAAATAAAAAATGACTTTTATTTGAAATAAAAATAAAACAACGTCATCATGAGAAATTTGGAAAGAGATTCATAACAACATAACGGGTATCTATGTATTATAAAACATAAAATGCAGAGTCAAACATAATAATTAGACATGAAATGCATTGATATATGGATTTTTTTTTCTTTATACAAGTGAATCTCTATATAAATTTTAATCAAACACTTTATAAATTTAATTGAATATTGTGAAAAACACTAAATTACTAAATTTTAAAAAGAAAAGGAAAACTTTCATCATGTTATTTGCGTAATAATGTTTATCGACGGATTTATTTTTAAATATACTGAATTAAATTAATATATTCATTTACAGCGATGATTCATAATCACCAGTATAGAGAAAAATCTTCTAAAAGTAATCTATACTTATAAATAAAGCTCAATGTGTGTGTGGGGGGCGCTCTATAGGTCAGGTCATTTGACCTACAGCTACTAAATTTGGTACATGTATACCTTAGAGATCGGGAATGTGCACCTGGGATCCGTTTTTTGAATTTTTAATTAGAATTTTAATTATTAATTAAAAACTAACTCTCCGGCTGAAAAATCTTCCATTTTCCCCACCGCCAAATGAGTAAGGCTTCAGTTTTTTTTTTTTTTTTTTTCCAAGCAGTAATGAGGCTAGGGTTAACATTTTTCGCCCGATTATTTCAAACGAATTTGTTTATTTTCTTAATGTTTTATGCATTTAAAATTAAACATTTTTAATTAATGGATTTTTAAGATTCATTCGGAAGTACTTTTGAATTAAAATAACACAGATTAAAGGCAATTAAAAATGTCTAATCTGCATAGCGTTACTCCAACTGGCGTAGAAAAATTCAGGCATTTGCGTTACCGTAACTGGCGTTGAAAATTCACGCATGCGCATTGTGTTCTGATTGTTCACAATATTATCAACGGATGATTCTTGATTTAAATTATTTTTAGGTTAGTTGCATGCTTTTGTAATTAAATTGTATTTATGTTAGTTATATATTTTTTGTATATGCTTATAGTTTTAAGTGCATCATTTTTAAGTAGTTTTTTTAAACCTGTTTTCGACCGATTATTTTAAACGATTCATTTTATTTTCTTAGTGTTTGAGGCATTTAAAATTAAACATTGTTAATTAATCGATGTGTTCATGATGAATCTGGGAAAATTTTGTTGAGAAATTCTTGAGATATTACATAAATTAAGAAAGATATTCTTTAGTGCCCATAAAGTTTAAACGCTCAGTGACTCTGTTTTTAGTAATCATATTATAAAAAGATGCTTTGTTTCAGTAAAAAATATTATTATATTAATTGCATATTAATTCTTTCCACTTTAATTTAAAGCATAAATTCTACGGGAGCTAACAGAAAATTAGTGAGATACATATTACATTATTACTGAAGGCTTTTATAATATTATGAGTGAATTATATGACTATCAAAATTTGAAGTTTTAAAATATTTTGATGAAGAATCTATTAAAGTAGGAATTGCGTAAAATATTTAATTATTAAAATTTAAACGAACATTAAGATTGGCGAACTATCTGGTCGCCAAAGGCGGCTAGTACTTAATAAGTTGATTACATAAACCTAAGTTAAAGAAAACCATTTATTACCTAACTCATGCGTTTTCTAAGTATAATTGAATATTTTAAATTAATGCATGATGCACTTCGGCGTAACAAAACACCACACCTAAGATGAAATTCCCAAGAACTCAGCCTCCCAACAACCAAAATATTAACCATAATGGCAACATAATGGCAACAAAAAAGAAGTCACAAAATATAAAATTTAAATTATTATTATCGATAAATATTTAACGTTGAATTTTTTTTTTCAAAAACATTGCATATATTTAATATGAATTTCTGAACACACAAAATGCAACCCAGGTGCAATCATTTCTTGATCTCGCGATCATCTAATCTCCAGGAAAAAACATCATTGTGATCGGGTTGGACGATGGCCAAATTTTATCATCAGGATATAGCGTCTAACATAGTTCGAGTTTTCCCGACATACTATCATTTTATTATTTATTTATTGGAATTATAAATTATAAATTATCTCTCCTAATCTACTGACTAATCAAAATTTCTACAGAGATAATTTTTAATTTTTTTTCCGGTGAATTATGCTTTAAGTCATAAAAATATTCGTACTTTTCTTCCTAATAAAATAATTTAAAATATTATATTAAAATCTCTTTAATAGAGTGTTATTAGAGAGTATTATATCGCTTAAGCAATTTCTGTATTTTGCAGTTTATCATTATATTTCATTTCTTATAATGATGAAAGGATTTTTAAATTTTTACCCTTTTAAATGCTGATTTAGAAAATGCCACTCTCCTGCGTTCTTCAAAAATAATAATAATAAACAGATTACTTTTTACATTCAAAATTAAGTAGTTTTATTAAATATCTGTTTCAAAATCTAAAATCTAATGTTATGAAAAATTAATTCTGCATACGAATAACATTATTATTTTTATTTTGCGTTATCCATGCATTATTATTTTGCAAATATTTATTGGATGAATACAACTGAAGAAGCTTTAATATAATTTACGATTTTAGAAACCAAAAGGAAATCTTTTTAAAGTAATAATTCCGAAATGTGTGAAACCTGAATAACAAGCTTTATGGAGTGTAAACTATTTTAGAATAAAAAGAAAAATATTATATTAAAATTTTAGAAAAGAATTTTTAAATTCCAGGTAAACAGGAAAACAGGGATAAATAATACTTCATTTCATATTATCATTGATATAAACTCATCAAAAGAATAATCAACATTCAAACACGGCGTTTATGTTTACGAATTAACTTATTATGCCAATTATCATATTATTTTCGGTTATTCTATCAACATTTAATATATTCTGCCATTCGAAATATAGAAATGAAAAATAAAAAGAAAGCAGGGGTTATTTAAAAGAAATTAAAGATTGAAAAACAAATAGTATTTCTTAAAAACAGAATAAATTAATACCATAAAAATATCTTGAATCTTTAAATAACGGGCATTTTTAAACGATTGAGAATATTTCACATTTGAAAATAAAAAAGAAAACGAATAAAAAAAGAAAATGAAAAGAAATTAAAAATTGCGTAGGAGTGTAAAAAAGTGAACATGTACTCAATCTTATTATTTGAAATAAATTCGAGTAATAAACACCTATCATTTCTCCTAATATATATTCCCATCAGCATCGTCCTATTATCAACATAGAATTAACAATCATTTATAATAAAGGTCTATCATTGCAATAACAAATGTGCCCCTTCCCGAAAAAGTTCAAAACAATGGCGCCGAACCAATTGAAAAATAATGGTGGGATTGATTTTCGATTATCATAAATATTTTATCAGAACCGAAAGTTCCATCAATATGGATCAGCATCGAAAATTTGATCAATCTCTATCAAATTTAAATTTTCGGTCACCCTTTATTATCACAGAAAATTCAATTTTGTCTAAACTGCATCGAGCCAGTCGATCAAGTTCGATGAGAATCAAAATTTAGACAGTTATCAAATGATTGATAAATCTTTCTTCTACTGAAAATAATCATTACTTTAAACACGAAATAAAATAATTTAATAAAAATATATTATGAAACTGAAAATGAAATAATTTTATAAATGTATAAAATTCGAAAAATTACAATTTTTGGAAAATTTTACTACAATGCTGTAGGAAAAAAACATAAGCAAAATAAGCATACTAACATACATGCTATACGAATCAGAGATAAATCCGAATAACGAAGGTTTATCAATCCATCAACAAATACACTCTCCGCTTCTCTTGAAGTGAAATCGAGCATAATAGAATTTTCGATCAAGTGATCGAGTTTGATCGAAAGTACTGCTTGAATTAGTTTGAAAGGAAATAGAAATTTTAAGAGCGTCTAAAACAGCGTAATTATTTTAAGTTTGGCTTCTTTTAACTGTAATTTTCTGTGTCCCTTAAAATAACCAGGAGGGGATTCTCATTCCCAAAAAGAATATTCACGCAAAGCTTGGTTCAGATGGTGTTTTTACCAAATATATAGATATCTTATGTTCGAGCAAGTGTACAATATGCATTACCACATATGCAGAAAGGAATTATGGTTGATTTCAAAATTTCAGCATTGTAATGCCGTCTTAGCGTTGTTGTTGTTTATAATGGCACTTGCCATGGATAAGCTCGCTGACGAAGTCAGCGATTTTAAGCCAAGGGTGCGTCTCTTGTTTTAGTAGCGCCAACTAGGGCCAAGAGTACGTCTTAGCTACTCGAGCATCACAATCGCTTGCACAACCCCTTTTTACAGGGGGGCACATTTACACATCTCACAAATAGAACAGATGAACAACCATGCCTGAACCGTCACTCGAACCCAGGACATCCAGACCACAGGGAAGAAACTTACCCCTATGCCACTTACCCCGTTTCTTACCCCTATGCCAGGACGCCGGCTGCCTTAGCGTTAAAACTATTAATATCAATATCCCTTGAATATATTCAAAGTCTTTTGTTTCTTTTAATTTTAAACAGAAAATATCGCTGTCAGTTATTGACGGAAGGTCAGAAAGACTTCAAAGGCTCTTACATTTTCTGCTCCAGATAATATGAGATCACAACCAACTGCAAACAGAATTTAAATTTTTAACTCAAATGTGCTACTAAAAATCCTCCCTTGCGTGCTTTGTAGCTTTAACGTTTACTTGCGTTAAACGATAGGTAGTACGTTACCGTTGCGATAGGTAGTATTAATGTTAATTTTGAGAAAAAGATTCGATAGGTTGGAGTAGAAGGTTCGAAACATGATTCCATTAAAAATGAGTCTTATATGCTGGACTAGTGCACGTTAAATCTGAATTCATGAATCAGATATCCCCCGTTGGTGTGGTGTGAAAGTTTGGATGGGTGATAGCATCTCAGGTGCGTACTCGTCTTCTAACCATGGTTCCAAATTATGAGGTATTGCTTTCAAACGGGAGGTTAATGTAACCACCCTAAACTTGGATTTTATCTGTTAGGCGATTAGATTCAATATTTGAAATAAATTAATTAGCTTCACGCTCAAACTACATAACAAATTCCGTTTACCAAACTGATGCAATTCAGATTTTTTGTGGTCTGTTACACAAAGATAGACAGTCTACTTGTTGATTCAAAAATTAAATACATATCTTCAATATTAGGAAGAAAAAAATTATCAAAATAATACATTTCATTCTTTTGCTTTTAATATCGATAGACGTAATTCCAAAAATGTTTTATTTGAACTGGATTTTTTTTAAGTCTGAAGATAGTTAAAATCTTAAGGCGGAATTTTTATCTCCAGAATAACTATTACAGAACTATATACTTTCTAAGTTCAAAGAAGTAGAATGATAGTGGATTCCTTCTAAGGCATTTTACATCATTTAATTTAAATGCGTCCAGAAATTCATTGTTTCTTTACAGCAAGCAGCACAGAACGTAAAATTGTGGGAAATGCACGTGAGTGAGTTTTAACACATTACTAGCGTGACGCGTGATTCCCGCTTTTAGAGAATGACTATGAAATAAAAGCATCGGAATTGGGTGATAAAATTCAAAAACCATAAAAAATATATTAGCTTTCCGTCCATAAATGAGCCAAAATACTTGCGATAGACATTTATATCTTGTGAAAAAACTGTAAAAGAGAGTAAGCAAAGTTTGCACTTATTTTGCAGTTGCACGTGTGATTACAATGGAGTAACAAATATCTTTCCTCTCACAAAACCTTTCCAACAAAGAAATAAGAGCAAGTTTTTTTTTTTTTTTTTTGTGTGTGTGTGTGTGTGTAACTATCCGTCATTGGCTACCCACTAATCTAAGAATATTAACAGGCGCTTAAAGCCCATTACATTTCTTATGCATAGCTGATATTCCTAATCCTTTCAAGAAAGTACTGGGGAGTCCAAAGATTCCCTAATTACAACTAGAATGAGCGGTCCCCGAAAAAATTTCTCGCATATTCTCCAATAAAGATTTTCTTTCCCTCTCCTTCTCACTTAAAATTGTGGACATTGGTTAAGACCGAGAATGCTTTACATGGTACTGGCGAACAATAGTTACAAAATATAGATCTTTGAAGTATTCTAGCATTAATTTATCGTGCTGTTATGCATATTGGACGCTTTTTTTTGGCGGCTGATTGTAACCAAAATTTGATTCTCAACTATAGTTGTAATCGCAAGGTATGCGTGCCAAGATATACAGTTTCCATTATATATATATCAAAATAATGGAAACCCCTGCGAACAAAACTGACATTTTTGCTCAAGAAATAGGAGTTAGATAAAATTCAATCGGGCTCGAACATAGGCTTAACCATTTCCAGATGTGTAATCGCTACGGAAACTGAAGATCATATCTTCCAAACCTAATAACTTATCTATCTTAAACTATCAAAAATAGTCTTTTTATCATCTTAAAACTTAAAAAAAAAATACTTTTTTTAATGTTATTACTTTTATTTCTGATTTATGTTTCCTTTATCTTTAATATATTTTTTCAATGCAATACACAATTTGTTACAATTTTTAATGTTATGAAATTCAAACACATCCATCAAAACTTCTTTCGCGAAGTTTATAAATAAAAACACTTCTAATAATATTTTAGAAATTCTTTCTAAAACAACGTTCAAAGCAGAAATTTGAAATATTCATAGAAGGATTTGTTTACAATTGACTTTTGGTATATATATATATATATATATATATATATA
>JAPMOR010098712.1:714491-740475 GCA_026543865.1 Argiope aurantia
CCGCTCTGCACGAAGAAAATTCTTTGTAAGTCAGAAGAACAGAATTGCTAGGCTTAAATTT
Organism: Argiope aurantia; assembly: GCA_026543865.1. Lineage (NCBI taxonomy): Eukaryota > Metazoa > Arthropoda > Arachnida > Araneae > Araneidae > Argiope > Argiope aurantia. The sequence goes on from JAPMOR010098712.1 coordinate 714,553, forward strand.
GCCAAATCTATGATAAACCAGCCAGAGAGCTATTGGAATCGTGTCTTATTTGCAGATGAAAGTAAGTTTAACATCTTTGGGTCGGATGGGAGAATCATTGTATGGAGAAAAAAAAACGAAGAACTTAATCCCAAGAATTTAGTTGGAACAGTAAAACATGGCGGTGGAGGTGTCATGGTTTGGGGGTGTATGTCAGCGGCTGGAGTAGGAAATTTAGTATTCATTGATGGTATAATGGATCATAGAGTTTATATAAATATTCTCAATAATTATTTAAAAGTGTCAGCACAAAAATTGGGCATTTTAAACAACTTTGTGTCTTACCAAGACAACGATCCTAAGCACACGGCCATGAATGTTCGCCTTTTTTGCCTCTATCATTGCCCTCAAACCCTTAAAACACGAGCTCAATCACCGGATTTAAATCCTATAGAACATATTTGGAAAGAATTAGAGGTGCGAATAAGAAGTCACGACATTAAATCGAAAATTCAACTGAAAGCAGTAATGATCGAAGAATGGAACAAGATCGGTGCAGAAGTAACCGACCGTTTAGTTAAATCTATGCCCAAACGTTTAAAAGCTGTTATAAAGAATAAAGGATATCCTACTAAATGCTAAACATTTATAAAAATTTAGAAATTTGTGTCCTATTTTTGTGCAATTTTATTTATTGTCATTTTTTTAAAAATAATTTGCATCGTAATTAAAATTTATTCTTCACTGCTTTATTAAGAACTGTAAAAATATGCTATGAAAAAATTTTCATGTAAAAATAAGAATATATAATGGTAAATAATGAGGTTTTTAATTGATTCTTGTTGGTGTACGAACACTTTTGGGAGCCACTGTATGTCTCAAAAACAGAAATTTTGAATTTATAAAGAGTCATATTTATTAGCCTTTTCTTAAGAAGTATTTTGCTTAAACTTTGTAAACCACTTTAATTGAGGGCATTTTTTTTAAAAAATTTCGAATTTCTTTTAAATTATAAACTTCGTAGGCCCAATTTCCACACATCAATATCGGCAATACTTTTCTGTTACAGGTATATAAACATACCTCATATTTAATGGTAATCGTTTGTAAAAATTATTAAGATATCATATAACTGTTCTGCATTCTTTTTATTAATCATTGATGAAAACATTATCTAATAGTAAAAACATCATACATTATCCATTGATGAAAATAATATACATTATCCATTTGTGAAAATTTTAAACATTTTCCATTTCTAACAATATTTGCAGCAAGTGTTCAGTTGAGTAAAATTAGACATCGTAGTGAAGTTTGAACATTCAAATAAACTACATTTTCTGTTTTTCGTTTTTTTTTTCCATTTTTAAAATTTTTAAACCTATCAAATACAAGTAAAAAATCCAAACAAACAAAAACAAAAATCTGCCAAGGAAAAAAAAACAGTAAATGCTTGAACAAGTATTGAATTTTCGCCTCTCGTAAAAACTTTTTCCTATTTCTAGTATTTTAGATAAAATATTAAAATGAATTAAGTTATAGAATTCACTAAAAGTAAATTACTTTTTAAACCAATATATAAATTAACTATTTTTTTTATCTTTATTGGAAAATAAACTTAATTTACTAAGAGAAAAACTAATAAAAGAATCCAATAAACACTTTTGCCACTACAATTAAAGAAATTGGTACAAAGAAATAACTAAATTAAAGAAATTTAAATAAATTTTGTCTTCTTTTCAAATTTAAAGAAATGAATCATGTATTAAACGCAGAACATCATAAAATTTGCTTATTTTGAAAATATTTTTCATTGGAAGAATTCTTGAGACATGTTGACAAAAACACATTTACAGTTTATAAAAAGAATAGACATATTTAAAAACTTCAGATAAATATCGCTCTTATTTATACATTATAATTTTCAAAAACATTATTATTTCAAATTTGTTGGATGATATTTTTTGAGAAACCAACAAAATATTTTTATAATATTTTTTCACTAAACAAGTTTTATTATACGAATATTTTCTTTTGGTATAACTAAAAAAAGATTTCTTTTTGAATAAGTTCTTATTACAGAATTTTTTATTTAACTCAAATAACATGTTTAACTCCATTCAAAAACATTTAATAGCACCTTCAATTTCGTGTAAAAGTGTTTTTTCTAGGTGTAATTTGCACTCAAACATAGTTTCATCATTCAAAAATATCAACACCATTTATATAAAAATTGTTTAAATGTCTTTCAAAGAACTGACGTAAAACGACATATAAATGAATAAATATATAATTAATATTTATGTAAACGACTTTGATTGCTATATATTTAATAATATTAATACAAATTCTTTTGAGAGTAATAATTTTAATACTTTTTAAGATAACATCAGTATAAGATAACAAATATAGTATATCTATATAGTACTAAGATAACAAATTATTAAATTCTAAAATTAATATTTTATAGTAAAAGAAAGAAAAAATGCTACCTTTCTTGTAAAAGTTGTCCTAAAATTAATGCAAGATTTGAATTTGCCACCATTCGTGCAGTAAAGTTTTGTAAACCTATTTTTTAAAACACCCATTTGATAGCTTATAATTTAGAATTAATAAAAATGGATAGTTACACGATAGAACAACGTTTTTTCATTGTTGAACAATATTTCAAAAATGATGAAAGTCTGACGACCACAGTTCGAAAATTTGATGTTAGGTCCCTTAGACTGCGTGATTTAACGCCATTGGATTTCTTTTTATGGAGTTATTTGATGTCAGAGGTTTATGCCAACAGTCCCACAAACTCGCTTGCATTGAAAGAGAAAATTCAACTCTGCATCAACGAAATTCAGCCACATGTATGCAAAATGGTCATTGACAATTTCGACATAAGAGTGCATATGTGCCAGCAAAGCCTGGAGGCCATTTGCCCTGTGTGCTACTAAATACATAACCATATTCAGTGTACTTTACAATTCAATAAAAATATAGCCATTTAAAAAAAAGCAATTGTGTTTTTATTTAATTCAAATTTTATTTTGTGTTAATGCGTTGTTCTATCGTGTAACGCGCCGTTTTTACTAAACCTAAACTATCAGCTGTCAAATGGGTTTTTTAATAGAGTTTCCAACACTTTATTGCACGAATGGTAACAAATTCAGATTTTGCGTTAATTTGGGACACCCCTTATATTTCGCTTAAGTATTTAAATCGTTCAAGGAACTTTAGGTTTATTTTGAAAATAAATAGAACAGATATAGAGAAAATATATGCACGCTTAAAAATAATGGAATTCAAGTATGACATGCTTATCACGGAAAACAATCCGATCAAGTAACCCTAAACTAATCCTCTCATTATCCATCCTCTACCCAAGGAATGTTCTCAGATTTTATACCCTTCTCTACGACCTGTACTTGGACACGGCCGGATATAAAAAGAAGTTTTCTCCACTACTGTTCAGGAAAAGTTCCCCCATCAATAAGCAAAATCCTAGAAAGGGGGAAAGCGATGCATAATCAAAGTTCTGAGTCGTATAAATGAAGCGCTTTGTCACGGGATTGTGATGAAATGACGCATAAAAGAGAAACGTATAAATGATATTTTATTTTACATATATTTCACTACCCGATAAGGAAGCGGAGAATCATATTTACCCAATAAGAGTATTGGCTAATATGAGTTTAATATTTAGTGTTATATAAATAAACGAAATGCTTTACTAAGACATTTGCAATGAATGAATCGGTATTGTGAATAAAACAACGTATACGTGAGAAATTTCTAAAAATGTTTTACTGTATATATATATATATATATATATATATATATATATATATATCGATAAATATATATATATATATATATATATATATATATATATCACTACGAGAAAAGTAGAAAAGTAAAGGCAAATCGCATTTATTCTGTAAGTAATATGGAGAGAGAAAGAAAGACTTATCAAAATACTTCACTACGAGAAAAGTAAGAGCAAACCGCATTTAGTGCGTATGTATTAAGAAGGGAGAAAGAAAGAGTTATCAAAATATTTCACTACGGAAAAAGTAAGGACAAACCGCATTTAGCGTGTAAGTATTATAAAGATAGAAAGAAAGAATTATCAAAATATTTCACTGTAAGAAAAGTAAGGGCAAACCACATTTAGTCTGTGTGTATTACGAAAAGAGAAAGAAAGAACTATCAAAATAAAAGTCAAATAAAGAAAACTCCCAATAATATAATAAAGCAAATTGAATTTACTGAGCTAATTTCTATAGAATTAAATTCGTTTGGCAAAGCAAACTATTTCAAATTTCATCTTACGTTATATTATCCTTCTTTGAAGATGCGCACTACATTCAGAAAATACATCAACGAGGCTATTTGGCTTATATCACAGAAACATGAAATGACCTCTTTAGATTAGCTACGAATTTCTTACAACAGAATCGTTCGAAATGGTGGATTTTTTTCGAAGATAATATTCATTTCACTAATCTTTTATGAATAATAAAGAAGAAGTGGTGGGGGGAAAAAAGTGTTAATGCTCTACTGCGCAGCCTTTAAACTAAATTCCACACAGATAAACATAGGATTGTGAGGGATGTGAACCATAAAACGACTTCTTAAAATCTTAATTAAATTAAATATTAAGTCAAATTTTGACATTGTATTCAATAAAGTTCGGATAATATTATCGTATAACCATTTGGAGTCGTCTCCCCAAAACTTTCTCGCGTGCTCTCTAATAAAGTTGTTAATCCAGAGAACGCTTGCATGGAATTGACATACAATACTTGCGAAATATTAACTTTTGACGTGAAATTGGTATTTTTATTGAACCTTTCGTGTCATCTTTGGCAAGTTATTTGGCAGCTAATCTCTGATATGCAGTTAATAGAATCCTAAAATCAAATTTGTGTTTAAGACGCGATCTTCCAATCAATGGAAATAAAAATTCAATACAAAACTACACTTGTAGTCACAAAATCACATACCAAATATGATATATTTAAGTCATTGCGACTTTGAATTATCGCTTCTACATCTTTTCAAAAGTACAGACGGTCAATCCTTTATTGAATTTGGCTTAAAATTTGAAAGGTGGCCATCCTATAGATGTTCATTCTGTGTATCGAACTTTATCTATCTGCCTCACTTCGTTTTGTAGTTATCGTGTTATATTATATTCAAATAGCCGGGCTTCTGAACAAATTTTGCTCAAAATTTCATAGAAATCTACAAATTCTACAAAGATCGCATACTAAATTTCATAAGTCTGCGGCAAAGCTTTTTTCAGTTATATTTTTCACAGACAGACAGACAGATAAAAGGTCTAAAACGTGAAGATTCGTCAAAATCCCTGTTTGAATTTTTTTGACCATTAGTATACTTTCTCATTACTACATATATGAGAAAATAATCTATACTTATAATAAAGCGCAATGTGTGTGTGTGTGTGTGTTGGCGCTCTACAGGCCAGACCATTCAACCTACAGCTACCCAATTTTTTTTCGACTTTTTAACTAGAATTTTATTTATTTAAAGATTAAGCGAAATTTTGACGTGTTTCTGCTATAACTGCCGAAAATATTACCGCACAAAAAAGATTTTTACATGAAGTTAAAGATCAAAAATTTATCTTTTAAATGATACTACTGTTTTAATCTTAAAATTAAATTTCTATTTTTAATGAATTTTTAAATAAATATATTAACTATGTTTTTCAATAATTTTTTTCGTAAAAAGTAAAAATTAAAATTAAGCACATTTAGCATTCATGGGAAAAAATTAGCTTTTTTCAAAGTGTTGCCATCACATTGATTAAAGTTCCAATTAAAAATAAATTAAATCTTTTTGGAAATGAAATCTGCTAAAATATAATTTTCGGCACGTGTCTGTAGGAAATGAAACAAATATGAAATACTACTTTTTCTAAAAAATAAATTCAAGAAAAATTATTTTATGATCTTTTACACTCTCTATATAGGGTGTTTATTTAGTCCCGGATCCATTTTGATATTTAATGACTCATAAAATAATGAAGATGTAAACAAACTTATGGCATTTATTGATGGAATAACTCATATATTTTCCTTTTCAGTTTGAATAATTTTACATTTGTAAATATCGTCTGCGCGTGTTTTTAATTTCAGATAATTTCATTTTCCAGTCTAAATATCTGTACCTTTCTAAATATCGTCTGCTTATTAATTGCATTTTTCTCTCTTTTGTTTTTGGCAACTATTGAAATGTTATGTTTACTTTTGATGTGTTTGTTCTATGTAGTACTTTTGTATGTGATGTTTTATTCGAGCGGATATTAAGGAGAATGCATACACCACAAGAGAAAGCACAGATTTTATGGTGGTCATAGAGTTAATTTCCAATCAACTAAATCATTGACTTTTAAGAGTTAATTTCCCATCACTTAAACTGACTGATTTATGAAGATTTGAATATCACTATTCAATAAAAAAAAAGGATAGATTTTCCATCGATCGCTTCAAAGAAAATACGCCAATCAGCGCGCAGGTTTCTCAAGATTAATTGACCTAAGATTATGAAAATGTTGAGTTCTTCTAAATTTTTAACATTAAAAACTTCATAAATAAGTCTTAGTTGATCGTGGAAAATAGAAACATTTATTCATTTATTTAAAATTTTGTATGTCCAGACTATTTCTCAGAATATGATACCTTACTGCATTAAATTTAGACTTCTTAATTTTTGAAATATATTTATAGGCCGGAGCAAAATATTATTTTGGATTTCATTTCAATCCTTTTGAAAGCAAAACTAAAAACTGAATTTTATGCTGAATCTGAGAAATTTTTGTTGAATTATTCTTTGAGATATTACATAAATTATGAAAAATATTTTGTAGTTCACATAAAACTTAAATACCGAGCGATTCTATTTGCAATACTCATATACAATAATAATAATAATAAATAAATAACAATAAAGATGATAAATAAAATAAAACGCTTAGTTTTATTAAAAAATATCTTTATATTAATTGCAATTTCATCATCTCCACTTTAAATTAAAGTTGGTTTTACCGGAAATGACAACAAATTAGCAAAGTATATATATAGTAAATTGAAAGAAACGATCTAAACAACAGTATAAATTTGGTATAACTATCAAAATTTGAAGATTAAAAATGTTTTGTTTGAGAATCCTTTAAGAGACCAGTTACTTAAAATATTTAATTGAAAATTGTAGCGAGCGGTAATACTGGCGAACCGGCTGGTCGCCAAAGGCGGCAAGTAATAAATAAAGACGATTTTTACACGATCATAATATTTATAAAAACTTATCTTTTCAATAATATAATTTAGTGTTTCTAAAATTTCTTTGTCTAGTTTCTAATAATTATTATTTAAGTGTATTTTAGAATGATAATTTTTCATTGCTTTGATTTTAAAAATGTTAAGAATTTAAATTAAGAATATTTTTACTCCTTTATTGATAACTCATATCGTTTTTTATTGTTTTGCTATATCCTAGAATTTATTTTCGATGTTAATGATCTAAATATGGCGATTCTGATTATTTTTCTGTTTAATAAGTTTCAGTTTAAAGCATGGTTGTAAAATTCTCCATGTTTAAATACTTTTAGAAATGCTCGTTCATTTCTATGTATAATATAATTTGATGAATGAAAATTTACTATTGAATTATTCTTTGATATATATTACTTAAAAAGTGTAATATATTCTTTAGCACAAGGAATTATTCTTTTTGAATAATTCTATTTTCTATTCTTATATTTTTTTTATAAAATATATATCATAAAATAAATATATTATAAAATATATATCTTATATTTTTTTATTCTTACATTTTTATATAAAAAAGAAAGTGATTAAAATCTAGAAAGTTTACAAAGGTTTTAGTTAATGAAATGAAATCTATTGGAGGTTTCAAAAAAATCTATTAATTTATTATAAAAATAATTTTAATCCAGTATCCAAATTTTTTCAGAAAGAAAAGTGCATTCGAACTTCTTTTTCATGCCCTTCTTTCAATAAATAAAAATCAATACAGTTTTAAAACATTTTATAGGGCATTTTTTTTAAAAAAAAGAGCAAAAATTACCAATCAGCATGCAAAAGAATTAAAAATCCTATTTCATATAAAACGCGCAGGACTTTTAACATTAGAATCTTAAAGCTGAAGAATTTTTTCTATATTTTAATACTATTATCTTTGCATTACAAATTATACGCCATACCAAAATTTTTTCCCATTCTATGGGCATCAAATAATTAGATTTTAATACTCATTTATTCATCTTTTGATTTGAAATACACCCCCGATCTATAAAATATTGCAACTATACTGTGGCCTATTAAAACAAAAAAACATAAAATCAAGTTATCTTGGAACAATATAAGAAGTATACCACAAAACGATGCCATCATCTTATTAATAAATATCCTTTTACTGAATATTCTATTATCAGCCAATAATACAAAATAGGCATTTTCTTTAATATAAACTCACGTGTCAGTACAACATGCTTGCTATTTTGATTTGACGTCGAAAGCATAAATTGGAAACCAAAATAGTCGATAGTTCATTGTGTGCTCAATATTAAATGTTATGCAAACTTAATAATCATTATAACAAATATATTTTGGACAGTTAAGTTTCCTTTATGTCTAGATCAATGCTCATATTAAAAGCTTAATTGGACAATTTAAAAAGTCGATTGAAACGATACACGTAGATTGTGAAAACATTGCTCGGTTTATCTCCAAATAACAATTGACAGTTCATATTTCTATAAAACGTGAATAACACGCGCAAACAAAAAAGATCTCAGTATGATTTCTGAAACAAAGAATTCATCAAAAAGTAATTATAGTACTCAATTTAGATTTGTAAATTAAAAATAAGGAAAAAAGTTTTTGATAAAAAGGAGAATGGCACAAAGCAGTGCCATCGTGTTATTTCGAATATCTTCAACTTTTATCTGTGTGAAAAGTTCTGGACTAATTTTGTTTATCGGGATTACAAAAAGAATCGACCGTGAAAAAAATATCTTAAAAATCTATTAAACAAAAGCCGAGCTCAAATTTTACTAAACAGTTTTATTATTTCATTTTCTTTTTTCTGTGTGTTTAAAAGCGACATTCCATATTTTTATCCTCTTGGAGATTTTGGGATGCCACTGTGGGGAAAAAGTGTAATCTTCGCATATATCGATAAATATCTAACACGTCACGAAAGCTACATATGAAGGAGAACGCTTGTATGGGTGACACGTGCTGGATGTTTCAAAATATTTAATAACTGAAAATAATCTCCTTTTAGCGATGTATCAGGTCTTTGATCAATATGCAGAGGAATCGGTAATTTTTTTTAATATTTAAGTAGGTTAGCACGCGGGAGTGTCTTTAAAAGTTCTTTCAATAATCCATATAAGACTTTTGAATCATTATACAATCAGATGAAAAATGATATATAATGGCATTTGGTTAATTTAAACTTACTAAGAACTTAGTGAAAATTCCATTTATTCAGAAGTTCGAATTGAGAAAAATTACATCTAAACTGAATACAGCAGAATAAAATAATTATTTTTAAATCTTAGATTCAAGCAAAAGTATAGTTTTAAAATGTGATAGTACTATGATAATAAATAAACAAACAATAAATTATTTAATAAAAGAAATGATAATAGTAATAATTAAATCTTATAACTTTAAACAAGCAGATCTAGTATATCTATACTTATAACAAAGCTCAATGTGTGTGTGTGTTGGCGCTCTACAGGACAGACCATTCAACCTACAGCTATCAAATTTCGCACGTGTATACCTTGGTGGCCGAGAATGTGCCCCTGGGGGTTATTTTTTCGAATTTTTAATTAGAATTTAATTTATTTAAAAATTAAGCGTAATTTTGGAGTGTTTCTGCTATAACTTCCGAAAATATTACCGCACAAAAAAGATTTTTACATGATCAAAGAATTTATCTTTTAAATGATATTAATGTTTTAACCTTAAAATTAAATTTCTATTTTTAATGAATTTTTAAATAAATATTTTAACTATATTCTTCAACAATGTTTTTCGTACAAAATAAAAATCAAATTTAAGCTGCACGAGCACGTTTCGTATTCATGGGAAAAAATTAGCTTTCCTCAAAGTGTTGCTATCACATTGATTAAAGCTCCAATTAAAAATAAATTAAATCTTTTTGGAAATGAAATCTGCAAAAATATAATTTTCGGTACCTGTCTGTAGGAAATGAAACAAATATAAAATATTATTTTTTCAAAAAAATAAATTCAAGAAAAATTATTTTAAGATCTTTTACGCTCTCTGTATTATTAATCCAATAAATCAGTTTTATTTTAAGGCAAGTTTTGTTTAATATGAACCAAATATCCATTCAAATCAGGGCCACACAGATAATTTGTAAACCTTTAGTAAGACACAGATCTACTAAAATGGTTTAAATGGAAGATGATTTTATTTTATGTAACTTGATTCAATAAATGCTCTAATAAATAACGAATTTTTGATTTTAGATAAAGCTTCTGCTGTGGAAACACGAATAACAAAATGTTCTTGAAACACTAATATTTTAAATAAAAAGAGTTAATTTCCAATCAACTAAATCAATCATTTAAATTGACTGATTTATGAAAATTTGAATATCACTATTCAATAAAAAAGGATAATTTTAGATTTTCCATCGATCGTTTCAAAGAAAATAAGCCAATCAGCGCGCAGGTTTCTCAAGATTAATTGACCTAAGATTATGAAAATGTTGAGTTCTTCTAAATTTTTAACATTCAAAACTTCATAAATAAGTCTTAGTTGATCGTGGAAAATAGAAATATTCATTCATTTATTTAAAATTTGGTGTGTCCAGAATATTTCTCAGAATATGATACCTAACTGCATTAAATTTAGACTTCATAATTTTTGAAATATATTTATAGGCCGGAACAAAATATTATTATTGATTTCATTTCAATCCTTTTGAAAGCAAAACAAAAAACTGAATTTTATTCTGAATCTGAGAAATTTTTGTTGAATTATTGTTTGAGATATTACATAAATTATGAATAATATTTTGTAGTTAACATAAGACTTAAATACCGAGCTATTCTGTTTGCAATACTCATATTCATTAATAATAATAATAAATAAATAACAATAAAGATGATAGATAAAACAAAACGCTTGGTTTTATTAAAAAATATCTTTATATTAATTGCAATTTCATCATTTCCACATTAAATTAAAGTTGTTTACCGTTAATGACAATAAATTAGCAAAATATATATATAGTAAATTGAACGAAACGATCTAAAAGACAGTATAAGTTTGGTATGACTATCAAAATTTGAAGATTAAAAATGTTTTGTTTGAGAATCTGTTAAGAGACCAGTTACTTAAAATATTTAATTGAAAATTGTAGTGAGAGGTAATACTGGCAAACTGGCTGGTCGCCAAAGGCGACTAGTATATAATAAATTTATTTATTTCGTATATCTCGGAAATAGCTCTAATGATTTGGATCAAATTTTTTATTTAAATAAGGTTTTGGTTTTTTGGTTTATGTACATAGATAACTTTCCAGAAAAAATGGGATTTTACACCAAAAGAAGTTTTTTTTTATATATAACTAACTATTTCAATAAGTATGCTCAACTTCCACTTCAAAATTTGGGCAGTGCAGTATAGTAGTCAAAACAACCTGAATGACGCGGGTGTTGCGGGTCCACAGTTCGAATTGAGATTTTTGATTTTTTTTATGTAATTATATTTAATATTTGTTGGTTTTTAAGTTTATCTATATAGGTGTAAATTCTGGGAAAAAAACGCAGTTTTACACACAGAAAACTTTTTATAACTAACTATTAGAGCCATTTTCTAACTGCTCTCGTGCTGGCAATGCCATATAACGCCATCTCGGACCCTTTTACACCATGATTAAACTATGGTATAATTTCAAAAATATAATTAATCATAAACTGTAAAATGAATACTGTAATATAACAAATAAACTAAACTAATTGCATTCATGATTTTTTTTATTTAAATGACCAATATTCATATGCATTCAGTGTTATTCGTATCTAAATATTTTCTCCGAGAAAAAAAAAAAACCCTACAATTTTACCAAAAAAAAACAACAAAAAAAAACTGCCTTAGCGAAGTTTAAGAAGAATTATTTTGAAACGAAAATTGACAATCGAATGTTTTTAGTAGGTGATAGTGTAAAGATAATTAACCAATAAAAACTAACTGATTTAATTATAATTGCATTAAAAATTATTTTGATGATGATACTGTAAAGAATATAATAATTTGAAAGAAATTTTTTCAAAAATATGTAAACAATTTAATAAAAAAACAGCATACTGTTTTTGAACATAACAATAACACTCAAAACTTGAAAATAAACAATAAAATTCACAGTTAACATTTCTAAACAGAACTAAACAATTCACTGCAAGCACATTGAATTTCTAACTAAACAAATTCAGTTTTTTTTAATTAAATAAAGAAATATCCTTTAATGTTCTTTCAACCTTATATATGGAATAGAATTAAGAGAAAGATTATCCATTAATTATGGCTGAGGGCGTAGGTTGTAGTCTATTGTTTAACTTACAAAAATCATTAAAAAATGAAAGCCGATTTTTAGTTCTTATTTTAAATTTTCGAATCAACCTAATCATACTCAATATTGGCAAAGTTTTAACATCATATTCATAGGAAATTCAAGAAACCAGCTGAAAAAAGAATTCAAATTCAAATTGTTTATCAAACATACATACATTAAGAGCATCATATTTTATACAAATATTTTTATAATATAATAAATAATATAATATAATATAATAAAAATTTATCATATTTTTATAATATTCGATAGCTTATTTCTGTCAACTATTGAATATAACTGCCACGAGAACTAGAAAAAAATACTTCTGAATATTAAATTTATAAAGTAATCAGCTGATGTTTTCTTACCGAATATTGTGGGATTTAATAATATAAAGAGTTGGAGTTAAGAGCAACTCATGAAACATCAAAAATTATGACACCTAACAAAAATTGAATTTTTAGTTTCTAAATAAAAAATAAGTTTTTTTTTTCTATTTAAGTCATTTATTCCCATATTGAAAATTATTTCTATTTCAGATTTTAAATTTGAAAAAAAAACTCTTTTAGCAATTTTTAAAAAGTTTTTGAGAGAAAAAGTGTTAATTTTCATTTATTGTATTTATTATTTCAATAATTATTAATTTATTAAATAAATTAAGATACTTTTTCACTTGTAAAAATACTGATTTATAATATCCACTTAAACTAAAATAATTTTATGCGATTTTAAATATAAATATATTTTTGGAAGAGTTACAGAAAAACAATCATTTCTGCTATCGCATACTGAAATTCATATTTACACATATTCTTATAATGAAATTTGGATTATCAATGATCTGTTGTGGTTAATTTATATTTCATAAAAATGTTAGTATTATATTGCAATCTTAAAAGTGCGGATTGAATTAAGTATGACACAATTTTAATTACCTTTCTCTTCACGTTTAAAAATCTTATAGATAACATGAAACTTATAGAAACACACTTTCGAACAGTTGTGGGAAAACTTAAAGAAAACATTCACAGAAATGTCTCTTTATTAAAGAATATTCAACTTCAGATTTCTGAAAATAGGCTATGGAATTCATAATGTGATATTATAAATTTTTTAAATGGTAAAAAGAAATTGATATTTAGATATAATTAAAGGGATAAAATAAATATACAAGATTACGTATATCCTATACATTATACAGTCATTCATTAATTTTTATTATAATATCTTTTAAAGTTTACCTTATTTATTTTTTATTAAGATAAAGTGCACAATTTGTAATTAAAATAAGTATGATAAGCTATAATGAAATCATTATACCGATTTTAATGATTTGGAACCATTGGAAATGTTTTATGGATCGACAACTCGAATAAATTCTTAAATCATATAATGTGCTATATGTCCAAATCATCAATCAAAGAAAACTAAATCAGACTTACTTTTTATTATAATGGAATTTAGACTAAGATAATTCCTTTTTTTTTTCTGATTAGTCAAGCCAAAATCATAAAATAAGTTTTTGTTGCTATGGATAAAATAAATTTCAGTGTTTCTTAATGTTTTGCTTGATCATGAATGTCGATAGTAGATTTACATTTTATTTCAATTTTGTGACGAAAAAAATCGAGATTACATCAGAACGATGAATTTCAAACCGCATAGAGCGAATTAGATTTGCAAAAGATTAAATTAAAAAGTGCAAATCCTAAAGCTCATTCTATGTGAAATCAAGTCTGAGAGGCAACTTCTGCTTGCTTATCTGACATTTTCTGCAAATTCAAGTCAATGCCATCGATTGAAGGATTACATAAATTCTCCTTAATCCAATCTTTCATTGACTCAGGCAGCAGCTCTAACCTACCATCAGCTGATCATGTTTAAAAACAGCGTAATACCACCTGTTGCATAATTCAAGGTCTTGACACGAGTCCTCATTTACTGAGCTGTATTATTCACTGGCTTAAAAACAGATCGAGCTCATTACCTAACGTAACCTTAACCGACAATCGTTCACTTGCCGCCTCCAAAGAGTTTTTGAGTGACGTAAGTCGGTCTGCGAAACCATGAACTGCATCATTTGCAAGTCATGATCTAACACTTGATGTAATCCGTGTGCTTAGGGACAGACGAGTTAGCATTGACCCGAGCCCTTGACAGCAAGAGTGAACAAGAAATGGGTTAGAAGCTCAAGTTTAGGATGTTATAAGAACTGGGGCAATGCTGGTTAAGTTTAGCAGTGAGAGTGGTTCTCTCGAGACAAGCAATTAACCCTCGGGTTACAAGCGGCGATTTTCTCACGAAGTAACGAAACTGATGAGGTGAAAATAAAGTGATGGGCAAAAGCTGTGTATCTTCATGGAAAATTTTCTACTTGCGTAGCTGGAAATTGCCATTTACAGAATGATGTTTTATTAAACAAAGATGTTGAAAGATTTATAAAAGCTACAAATGAGAATGAAGTAAAGAGGCAACTGAGGCAGTGCTGACATTTAGACAAGACATTTGCTGGGGAGTATGCAAGAAAATTTCAAAAACACTCCCACTGGTTGTTAAAACGACACAAATTCCTCCTCCGCCTTCGTTTTCCTATACATCTTAGAGACGAATCGCCACCGCGTCACTTTAAAGTGATCATGGCACGAATTCCGTGTCAATAATATCGGAAACTACATTTAAGTTTCCTCTTTAAGCATCCGCAAGCATCCACAACAACTTTGAAGTATTAAGTATTGATGCATTAGTTATTTTGTAATTACTATTTCAATACTTCTCCATTCACAGGACGGTTTCTAATTTTTTTTCTCATTTTAACGTCTTGTTTTGGAAAGCTAACCTTCAGCTTTTTATTGATGTACTAGCCGCCTTTGGCGACCAGCTGGTTCGCCAATCTTAATGCACGTTAAAATTTTAATAATTAAATATTTTATGGAACTCCCATTTTAATTGCTTCTTCATTAAATTATTTTAAAACTTCAAATTTTAATAGTCATATCATTCACTCATAATATTAAAAAGGCCTTTAGCCATAACGTAATATGTATCTCTCTAATTTTCTGTTAGCTTCCATAGAATTTATGCTTTAAATTAAAGTGAATATGATTAAACTGCAATTAATATAATTTTTTTTTTACTGAAAAGAAGAATTTTTTAAAAATATGAGTACTGAAAACAGAGTCGCTGAGAATTTAAACCTTATGGGCACTAAAGAATATTTTTCTTAATTTACATAATATCTCAAGAAGTCTTCAACAAAATTTTTTCATATTCATCATGAAAAGATCGATTAATTAACAATGTTTAATTTTAAATGCATGAAACACTAAACAAATAAACAAAATCGTTTGAAATAATCTGTCGAAAACATATTAAGCCTTCAAAATCAAGTTCGTATCCGTTGAAAATAGCGCATGTGTGAATTTTCAACGCCAATTATGGTAACGCAAATGTGTGAATTTTCTACTCTAGTTGGGGTAACCCTATTCAGATTAGAAATTTTTAATTTCTTTTATTCTGTTTTATTTTAATTCAAAAGTACTTCAGAATGAATCTGAAAGTTCGATTAATTAACAATGTTTAATTTTAAATGCATCAAACATTAAGGAAATAAACAGAATCGTTTGAAATAAGCAGCTGAAAATTTGTTAAGCCTATCCTCTTTAGCGTGGGAAAAAAACTGAAGCCTTACTAATTTGGCAGTGGGCAAATGAAAAGATTTTTTTGGCGGGAAAGTTAGTTTTTAATTAATAATTTAAATTCTAATTAAAAATTCAAAAAAAGGATTCCAGGTGCACATTCCCGACCTCCTGTAGGTCGAACGCTCTGGCCTGTAGAGCGCCAACACACACACACATTGAGCTTTATATAAGTATAGATAGATATGTTGACTAAATTTAAATTCGGTTATTGAAGTGTTTTTTTAGAATTTCTAGACAGTTATACAAACACCAGATGCCAGGATCGGCAACTTTGTGCTCTAGATCTTCATTTTGACATAAATTGGTTTCCGATGCACAAATTGTTTGCTCTTATAGTTAAATTTTTTTTACATTTCGAAATAAATGTATTAATTATAAACACTAAATTATTTATTTGACACAACCCTCATAAAAAAAAAACCCGTCTCCGCTACAATATTTTAAGCCAATTTTGTGCAACCAAATACATTTACCGTACAACCAAATTTGTTTTCATCTACAAAGAAAACATAATTTCAATTAGATAATAGCTTATTTGTCATTGATTTTTCAAAAGAATGTCTAAACGTTCTATTTATTTTTCTAAATCACAAAAGTGTTCTTCCTGCAGAACTCCAATATGCGCCCTCTGATTTCAGCAATCGTTGAATAGTTTCCCGTAAAACTTCAGTACAAAATTTTTCACTAAATTCTATAAACATTTTTGTTTTACTCAATTGCGATTTTTCGCAATTTTTCTCAGAATAAATTCCTGATCAGCTCGAATAAGCTCTGCTGAACAACTTCTTGCATTGTTCTCTATCTGAATTTTGTTTTCAAATCCTTTTGTCAGAAAGTAAATAGTTACAAATAATATAAAGAGTTACAGTTACAATTACTAATTTAGCAACATTCTAGTTGATTTATCTCTTTCAGAGTGGAAAAAATAAACAGTTTTCCAACGGCATTCATTGTTTCCAAAACTTGAACTAAATGGAATGTGGTGTTTTTATAAAAAATATTGGTAAAGATAAAAATCAAACAATATTTAAAATGTTAACATTACGTAAAAATGAAAATAGCTACTTTTAATCTTTGTGGCGAATTCATCCGGTATCTGGTCGCTTTTATAACTGCTTTTTCTTGCCTATTTACATTTTTATTTTTTGAAAAATATAACTCCATATTTACCCAAAATTTATATTAGATATTACACAAATAAATTTAAGATTATTTTAAAAAATTAAAAAAAAAGCCTTTTACATAAATAAGACAGGAATTTCGATCCCCATTTAATTCAAAAGCCATTTATTGAAAAGAAAACTTATTTATAAATTATAGATGTATCAAAGATATGAATGCAGATATCATTAATCATTTTTTAAAAAGTATTAATTATTTAAATTTAGAACTTCTTTACCAAAATAGTAGGAATTTGATTAATAAAATTTGATTTCAAATAATTGGAAGGAAGATGTTCATAATATATATTCAATTTTTCTAGTACTTGTATATTAGTATGGCACTTGGTACTAGTACCGCATGCCAACATTTAAAAGCCGAAAAAAATTGTGAAACTAGATTAACGCCAAAAATGGCGTTAATCTAGATTAACTAGATTAACTAAACTGGCGTTAATCTAGAAACTAGATTAACTAAAAATGGCGTTGTTCGCCAGTGCTTATATACAATATAACTTATACACAAATATCGGTTTTCTTTACAGTACTACGAAAAACACAACTCCTGCTTATTTATACACTTATAGCATTTACGTCTTTGGCAGAAGTCCACAATTTTGTGAGCAGGACTTCTTTATTTCAGAAAAATCTCCCCCACCGGTTTAATTTTATAAAGAAACGTTTATTAATTCGAAAAATGTTTTTCTATATCTATTCAATTATTGTTTTAATCAAATCGGATTTTAAATTATTAATGTATGACAATCAAATATAAGAGCTAATGAATACTGAAATAGAGCAATCATTTTTGAATTAATCTATTTCAGGCTATTACAATAGCTAGTTCATATACATATATTGCATAGATTATAATAACCCTAGATTATTCCAAGGTTTTGTTTATATTTAATTAGAATTACATTAAGAAAACAGTAATTATTAATGCGAAGATTTCTAATCTCAAAGATTCAAAAACAATAATAAATAATTTCTTCTATTTATATTTTGTTTTAAGAAAGAGGAAAATGTTAATAAATATTTCTAATATCTGGAATATATTAGTATCATCAATCATCAGAAATTTTTAAAAATTCATGAGATCTACATTCAATGAACTTAATTCAAACGAATTTCAGCTCATCGAATCCAAAATGAATTAAATATTTATACCTGATAGCAATTATTTTTACATTCTTAATTTGTCACATGAAAGCTTTGTGATAGCCAAATCATAAAATAATATATCATAAACAAATACAAGATTATTTTTTAAAAAAATGAGTAAAAATGTAAATAACTTATGTCCTAATATATTATCTGTTTTTTTATATAAAATTAAGTTTGGTAATTACAAATTTGTAAACATAAAAAAATTTATTCAATGAAAAAAATAATAAATAATTCAATTCAAATCTACTTAGTATTTCGCCGATGTTCTTCCAGTTATTGCTGAAACCTACATGCAAATGACATGTTGTTTTCTGACGTAAATATATTACTCTTTCAGTTTCTTCTTTCAAAAAATGTGTTTATATAATAATAAAAGTAAAAAATATATAAGTGTAATAAAGTTAAGTTTGTGTATCTCTTCAGCCATTAACAATACAAAATAATATACAAAATCAACTGTGCTTAAAACAATATTCCATTTTTTTTACAATTATATATGTTTATATACAAAACATTAAAAAAAATATTTATTTTTAAAATTATTCTATTAGCTATCTTTTTAAATTATTATTCAATCTAAGTTGCATTTCATGTAGGTATGTTTATTTAAGAGTTTGAAACTAAATAAAAAGTGTTTTCAATTTGCATAACTAATTATTTAATTTGTTTACATATTTTTAATTGTTATTTTTACATGTTATTTTCTAAGCTTCAATTATGTAATAATTGATTTCTGTTCAGATCATTTTCATTTTTTTTAAAAATCCATTAGTAAAATGTTATGATTATTGAATCCTCTTCTGCATTTTATTCTTCATTATTAAGAATAATCAAATAATTTTTATGCACTTAAAAGTAAAGAATAGAAAGTTAAAACAAATAGGAAATTTTCTAATTTAATTATCAGTTATGTTTTTAAAATTGTATGTTTATTCAGATATGTAATTCAATTTATTTTACTCTAAAATTTGAAAAAAATAAATTTGTTCCAGTTTGAACAAATAACATTCTTTATTCCATTCTCATTATTTGTTTGTTATCTCAAAAACTGTTTCTTACTTTTTTTTTAAAAAAATCATTTTTTTAAATTTTACGTTGATCTTATTTAATAACAAAAATTATTCATACAATGTTTGCTAATGCAACTTTAGAATTTATACTAACGCGAAGTATTATATTACAATATGAGCTATAAAAATTATGCACTTCCTATCTGAGCATAATGTTTTATTTAATATCGTAATATTAATTCTTAAGCGAATTGAAAATCAATGCAGCTGTATTATCAATTTCCTATTTCCTAAAATAGAAATAAAATATCAAAGACATTAACTTTATTCTAGGAGTTCTTATAATAGTCTTCAATAAATAGATTAAGTTAGCTTTTAAAATTCCATCTAATGTCTAAGAATTAAGACTAAATTATCGTCTTAAATAGAACGAAAGATTAACTTAAAATACAAAAGAAACATTCAAAGCTGAAAGATTTATAAATAGCTTATTAATGCAAGTTATCATCATAATCATGGTATTATGTAATAGAAGAGTAATAAACACGTTATTGAAAGAAATACGAACCTTTTGTTCGAAACATTGTGACATGATAACATTTTTACCCTGATTCATCCGATTTAATGGCATTATCACTTTGTTGGTAACATTTTCTTTACATCAGTCTATTTACAGAAAAACAATGTATAGCATACAGTTATATTACAGGAAAGAGCAGCGCCATTTAAAAGTGAAAGAACTTTACCAGATTTTTATAACTACCTTTTTTCCTTGGATCAAAAGTGAAATAAACTATTATAAATTACACTTTATATATTTTAAAATTTATTTAAGAGAAAATGTGTTAAAAATAAATAAGTATCAGAGAAATGAAATATTTAATCCTAAAGTGTTGCGAAGAAACCAAAATAAAATGCCAAAATGTCGTTTTTAAATTAATCAAAATTTAAAAAAAAAAACCCCTCTTACTGAGTGAGGTGCACCTTCTTACCTTCTAAAGTTGGTTTATGCCAAACATGGTAGCCTAATGGCCTACTTTAAGAAGTGTTACAATAACTTTTTTCATCATGCAATTTACAAAAAGAATGCCATCCCCAAAAATCCATAATTATTATCATTTAAAAAAATTTTATGCAATACAATACGAAGCAAGTCCAGAGAGTAAGTACTATTTTGGCATTAAAACAATTGCAATGTTATATCTTGTAAATTTACACACACACAACAAATTTTCTGTTTTGCTGCAAAGTGTAAAAATTATATATCGCATTGGGAATATTGTTCGTTATCATAGAATATTGCTCAATATCTTTGTGCTATTGGGAAGTAGACGGAAAAGAACCAAGTATGTATTTAGAATCACTTCCTTTTTTTAAAAAAATTAGTACAAAGTTAGTACAACATTAATCTACAAATTTAGTACAGTAACCACTGCTCGCTATATTGATCTTAGACGTACCAATCAAAAAGATAAAATGTCAAAATAGCGTGAAACAGATCTCCCATACCTAAAAATATACAAAATCTACCACAACAACAATTCATTTGTTGTGATCTGTTTTAATGATCGGGTATAAGGGGTGGTAAGCTAGGAAAAAAATTGATTTCCCTACATCCATTGAACTAAGCCTCTCTTTTTTACCCTTTATACGTAGTTTTATACGTAGTATTTCACCCCCTTTCATTCAGTTAATTAGAACATTGTGAGTTTCACTATGAGCAAATGTCGCTTGTTTAGCATGAAAGAAAAATGCGATATTTTTATCAGCTTCCCAAAAAAGGTCGGCAGGATGCTACAGGTATGTTGAAAATTTCCCAACTGTTTCTTAATCCAAGTAAATATAGGAGTTATATTGAATTTTTAGCCCGAAAAAAATGGCGGTTTGACATGTAAGCGATGTTGGAACGAATGGGGAAGTGGAATATGTGTGGAAAGAGTGATTTATCAAACTGAGAAAAATGACAGAGTGCAAAGGGCTCATTACTTCGACAGAAGAGAAGGACTTTAAGATAGAAAGCTTGTATCTTTTGTTGGATATATGAACAATTTATTCAATGAATACTAGATAACTCAAAAAATATATTAGTCTTAATATCATATTAAAGAAAGCTTAAAAATTAGATATGCATGAATATTTTTCAACCCTGTGTACATTGTGTCGATTTTTCTAATTAAAATATATACATAAGACAAATGTCACATAGTCTGCTTTTTCTATTGCCCTTGAGCTTCTATAAAACTAGATTACTTTAAAGACATTTTTTTTGTATTGATCCTTCGGATGCCATGATCATTTTTATAAATCACCGTATCCGATAATTTGACTTGACCCAAAATTATCACTAACAAATGGCGTCCACAAACATCATCTACTAAATTTAATACATTTCAATCATTTTATTTTTATGCTATCGCATTCAAATATACACGAAAAGATAGCCAACAGATAGTTAATTCTTTGATGGATTTAGTACATAATTTGATTTGAATTAAGAAATTTAGAGCTAAAATCATATGTCAAATCTCGTCCATCCCACTTCTTGTGTTTTTAAATAATCGCTTTACATATACATCAAAAGCATGCTTTTTGTAAAAAGAGTTGTTCCAAAATTTGGTTTAAATCTGTAATACTGCTTTGTCAAACTCATATGAAAGATCACATTTCTAGCTTGTTCTATTTTTGAGTTATCTCTTCTATTTTTAAATTGTCTCTTTATTGGACGTCATTTTAAAAATACTATATATATATATATTAATAAAAAATTTAATACTATTATTATATGATTATATGAAAGAGCATATTTTAAAAAATGCTATTACATTATAGCCTATACTGTTTTGAAGCATCCTTTAAACAGTTTTCCGTTCCTTTTACGAGGACAATTACAATACTTTATATATTTCATATACAAGAAAGTATGTTTTTTTTAAGTTTTATTTTGAACATTAACTTTAAAGCAGAATATTTACTATATCTTTTAGTAACATAACAATGCTTTTAAGCTAATATTTTTTCCATAAACTGCCAGAGATAAAAGTTGTTATACCCTATGAGTAACGGTTGACGTACAGTCAGTTGAAGCACACAAATGAGACAAATGAATTAGATTAAAACATTATCATGTTATGTTAGGACTAGAAGTTAGAATTTCTTTCTTTATTTTTTGGGGGGGGGGGGGGGGGGGGGGGGGTAAGTAAAATGGATCGAATCTAGATATAACAAAATCTACAGCTACTAACTATTTTAACTTCAAAATGAACAAACTCCTATATTAGAAATTCATTGCTTTTCATGAAGACATTAGTATTTGTATGTTCCAATTTTATATTCTTTAAAAAAATACAGGAACTTTGTGTTTGAGATTTATATGACAACGGAATTTGAAAGTTAAAATTTTCCGTCTGGTAGCCGCTCATCAAATGTTACTTCCTCTAACACTAAATTATCATACTTCGTAATACTGTCATAAATATTGAATAAAAACTAAATGAATTAATTACAGGAATATAGCGGAATTAAAATGAAATATATGGTTTTAAACGATCGAATAACATTTCAAACAAATTAAAGTACGAACAAGCAATTATTTAATAAATTTCTTAACTATGCGTTGCCAAATAAAACAAATGGAAAATAAAAAATTGGGAGGATAAATAATTTGCACGAATTAAGCTTTCAACTATGAAGGAGAATATAAATTAAGTAGTTATTTTTGAAATTTTTTCATGCACTCTTCATATTCCTCAGATTTTTATTCATTTTCCGAGGGTTATTTTTACAATGCTGATATTTCATATTATTTATCATCTTTGACATTTATATTTCATATGTGATTTAAATTCATCTTAATACCAGTTATTTTTATACATTTCTCGAAGTTTTTTTTTACGCTGATGAGTATTATTTTATTCATCTTTGGTATCGATATCTCATATGGGATTAAAATCCATCTTAATATCAGCTCTTTTTCTACCAAATTTTAAATTTTTTTTGTTTATCTTCGTCTTCCATTATTAGATTTTGTTTTGATGCTTTGATCGTAAAATGAATATATCGGAATCTTCTTTGAAATTTATTGAAGGTAATTTACATTCACTTTATTGTCGTCTCCTGTAGTTTAATTTAATTTTATAATCAATATCTTATTCTATTGAATAAAAAAAGGATGTGGCGTTGCACCACATTCTGGAACAACACGCACTTTCATAGTAGATGAATTGCCCATTTCAAATTGTTATGTAACTACGACGTTGCTTAACCTTATGTCTTTCCTACAACTTCGCAATTTCCGTCATTTATAGTTTTGAATAACAGAACAATATGTTCAAGATACATCAATTTATTAAAAAATTATATTTATTTATTAAACGAATAGCTGACGAATAGCAAATTAAAGGAAACTATATAAATAAAGGTGAAAAAAAAATTTTTTTTTGCAATAGAAATTGAAACTACTAAATGCATTTTCTTCAAATTATGTCATGATACTAATATGTTTTTATAAAAGTTTTATAACAATTAATTAAATAGTTTATTTTTATTAATCAATTACTATGATTAAATACTATTCAATTAATCAAATACTATGGTGTCACCCCGTATGCACAGTATTATTCAAGAAAACAACATGGCGGAAACCAAGATCTGTTTAGTAATCTGAACTTAAAATAAAACTCAGAGCGTTATGGTAGAGAGGTTGGTCGGAGAAGATGATAAATAGTCTAAAAAGATGTCTATCTAAGTTTGTAAGGAGATCTTACTTGGATGAAGAGAACTTATCTGCAGTATTAATTAAAATTAAAAACGCTCTTAAGCCGCTCAATTGTATATTACATGGATGAAGCCTTAAATACAGCTTATTTCATCATAGGCCAACAATTCCAACAATGGCTGAAATAAAAGGCGTTCCATTAACCGGATTTAAAACGGAGGACAGAAAAATTTATTTTATTTATTCTGACGTTGCCTTTCGAAAGCATTTCTACTTGATTTAAGAATTGATATGAGGTACAAAATATGAATAAGTAACCCAAAATATGAAAAACTTCGTCTTCAACCGATGTGGAAACGAATCCTCGCTCTAAAGCCGATTCCTGCAGGGACAGATACAGATTAATGTTTCAGGTGGGGGAAGGGATGATACTGAAGAATATGCTCTTGGATAAGGAAATTTTTTGAAGATATTAGGGGCTAGGGATTATGCATTTGGGACTAAATTATGTCATTACACACTGTTTGATTTTATTTAAATACAAAATTCGAGCTCACATTTTCAAACTCGTTTCAATTTCGTAGGAAATAAAAGGAAGAAATAATGCAAATCGTTACTTAAGCACTTCCATGATTACCAACGTTCAACATTAAATTTCCCGAAATCTTTGATTATATAATATTCTATATATAATATATAAAACGCATTGCAGCTTCTTTGACACGATCATTGACTTCGTCAGTAATAGACACTCCATTTTAACAGTATACATTAATTGGGTACTCATAACAGTAACTTTACACTGAAATCCCCGAAGTTTTCAATTAAAAAAAATATTATTGGACACATAAGGTCATAAAAAGATAGGTTATAAAAGTAAGCTAATTTATTTAATTCAATTATGTACTCAGTTTCAATCAAAGTATATTTTATATCAAAAAGTTATTTATAGCCCAGTCATTTGTTCAAATGCAAGAAACCTTAGTCAGCTTTTCTTCCTGACTACAAAAGAGGAGACTCATGAATCCCATGATGCCTCCCCTCGTATCCGCCCCTGGATTTCTAATCATGATGGTATAGAAAAAACTGACAACTAAGATGGGATGGAAAAATAATTCTTTTCTCGGTATAATTGGTCATCCCTCTTAGATATAGATGAGGGTGGAAAGAATGTAGAGAAAATAAAATTCGCCGAGCTTTCACAGAACGAAATAACAACGCCTGTAAATAGCTTTGACTGTGGAAACGGGATTTCCACATAAAAAGAACACTCTCATAGATGGAATTCGACGTTGTAATTTTCATCTTGTAAATATATCAAGTAAGTAAACCCTTTTGTTTCTTCTGCTTGTTTTCTAGTATTTATAAAGGATCAACATATTTGATATAAAAGATTGTAAAGAGAGATATTTAAGATTTCTATTATTATTAAAATTTCTTTTACTTTAATGATATTAAAAATTGTCTCTTTAATCTGGAAATTGTTTTTAGATTTCTGTTTTACTCAATTAAAAACTACTTCATACTTATTTTTAATCATCAACAGAGAT
>JAPMOR010098712.1:740875-774126 GCA_026543865.1 Argiope aurantia
ATATATATATATATATATATATAACCAACTTAGTAAAAATAAAAAGGAATAAAAATATATATAGGAATATATATATATATAGAGAGAGAGAGAGAATTAAACTGAATTGTCAGGTGTACCAAATATATTTTTAAAGTCTATTTGTATACGTGAAATTCCAAAATCCCCGAATGAAAATCGTGATTGCTATGGGTTGATGAATCCAAAAAATTAAAAATTTCAATGCTTATAGTTTATAACAGAGTGAATGATTTAGAATTAATTACACACACACATATATCTGAGTGCTTGGAATATGGAGTAAAGGTATATATTGATGAATAACGTAGATACACTGCGGTTTTTTTTTTGTTGTTGCTTTTATTTACGATTACGATTGTGTTTCCTTGATGTCAGTAAATGGTTAACCAGTATGGCTAATGGGTTAACCAGTTCAAATATCCTAAATCCAATGTTTATTTGATAACTTTTTAGATTCTTGTCTATGAAACTATTAATAAATTTCCTGAATAAAGCCATTGAAATAATTTTAATAGGGAACCTGAAAAATCAGGGGGGGTAGAAAGATCTTTTAGAACTTCTGTTTCCATTTTACCTGAGACAAAATTATACAACCTATACTTTCGAAAATTTTGATAAAATCAAATCAGAATCAAACTCATCAAACTAATCAAAATCAAACTAAATAAAAATTATTTTCAGTAAATCAACAAAAATAAGGGGCCCATAAGGATTGTTTGGTGTTATTTTTTAATTTCTTCATATTATTGTGAAAGTCCAATTCTACAAGAAGGAAATCAAGAATTAATTTTAAAAATATCATAATGGTTAGTACTGAAATACAAACAGAATCCTAAGCTTCAAATTTTACAAAAATGATGATGAACTTAGTTGCGCAAATTAGTTCGATGGGATTGTTAAAGATAGCTACGGGTGTGAAAGCTGAGTGAATTTTGGCTTCGATATCTTAAATTCAATTAATAATGTTCTTAATTAGATAATTATTTTAATAATATAGGGCAATATTTAGATCAAATTCTATTAATATTTATATTGATGTTCATAGGAGCTTTTAAGAAAATGCATAAATTTTATTCCTTATTTACAAAATTTCAACCTAAAGCCATTTAGGCAATATTTCTTCCTCAGTACGAGATATTATTCCTGATAAAGAAGTAATACCCAGAAAAGGGACTTTTTAGAAAATTAATTTTAAAGAAAATATTAAATTGGTCGAATATTAAAAAATAACTACTAATTCAATGACTGCACTCAATGAATATTGAGAGTTAGTCCGTCTAAAATCATTATTAAATTTATTATGGTCAACTCCCTGAAGTGAAAGGAATTCTTACATTTTTCTTAGACATACCTTAAATCAATAAATGCAATTTAGGCAAAATATAAAAAGAAGATCGTGGAAGGCTTTTAAATAAAAGTCGTTCTGTCTACAGAAATAACAATGTTATTCATTAAACAATAATAATAAATATTTCCATAAAAAATATTTTATTCAAATTTCTTAAGAGGAAATATAAGTTATAAAAAAACGAAAGTGATAAAAAAAATAGAAAAAACGAAAGTGATAAAAAATAGAAAAAACTAAAGTTATAAATCAAACAAACAAAATGCCTTTCTTAGCAAAGAAAGTAAAATAGAATTTGATCTTATTTGTTGCATAAAGAAAGAAAATAAAATCATTTTTTACAGCACTTAATATTATCTCTTACAGAAAGTAATCTTTGATGTTGTTTTTAAAATCTGTTCTTTATGAATACGAATATGAAATGTTTGCTATATATTAAGATGAAATATTTGAAGTATTATCATCTTTTATACTTTGCCCAAAAATACCTCATTCAATAAAATGCCGAATCTTTAGTGATTATTTTAAAGATTTATTTCAGTTTATTTTTTATATCATTAACTTTATGAAAATATATATGTTAGTATTTATTTACTTTTTAATAAGTTGAACATGGAAAAAATTTATAAAATTTTTGAAGATAAACCATAATTATCAGTTAATGATTTAATTATTTACAATTAAAGATATTTATTTACTGCTTTAAATTATAATTAAACTTGTATTTCTATAAATTTTACTAATTTTACTAAACTTTACTAACTTAATAAATATGTTACTAATTTATTTTAATTGAGTTATTTTTATTTTGTCAAAATATATGTTTATTGTGAAAAAATATTGTGAAAATATATGTTTTTTTGTTTATTTACTTATTGATATATTTACGAAAAATATGAATAAAATTATATTTAAAAAAATTAACCATAAGTATTAATTACAATTTCTTTGTTTGCAAATAATTGTATTAATTATGATAAATTATAACTAAATAATAAATTTAAAACATTATTTTTAAAAAAATTTCATCAATTTTATTGACAGTTTTTCTTTTAATTTTTTAGTTTATTTTACTTGTTAACTGGAAGTTCGATAGTAAATTTATTTTTAGGTATAAAACGAAAACCCGATTTGTGAGAATTTCTGCTGTTCAAACTTTCAACCCACATCGTCCTCAAAATAACCAGTACAGCTGATATGAATGTAATCTTAGATCGAAAGTCTTATTAAAAAAGTAACCTATAACAATTCCATCTTAGATTTTCTATTTTAATTGCAAAATTAGTTTTTTCTAAATTTGGGTAATGCTATTAAACGATAATTTAAACTTAATTAAAAATCTTACCTTTTTCAGGTTTTAGTAATTTCAGTTTCAAAATCTGTCTGTTGGTATGGTCCTTTGAAAAGATATGCCTTTCCGAGTAACGGAACTTTTCTGCAGAAGTTGCATATTGATGAGGCATGCATTCAACAAATATAAAACTAAAGTTTTTTGAGAAGTAACACAGATTAAGTAAAACACAAACTTTTATCACACCATCCAGGATGATTATCAGGTTTGTTAAAGGAAATACGATTAATATGTAACTTATAGTTGTCCACTGATATTAGAATACCTATTTTTCCGTTCAATTCAAGTTCATAACCATCCAATAACAAAATTTCTCTTTAAATAGAATTCAATATTAAAGAATATAGGAAAAGCGTAACTTCTAATAGCCAATAAAATCAATCATCAATTTGAACTGTGCAATTAAGTAACTGTAATCTATGCGAAAATCGCAATCAGTTCGTCTCCATCAACTTTTCAATAAAATTATTGTAATCATTTAAGCTCCACTCTAATCCTGATGGATTCGTAGGTTCGATGTCCATTTTCTCGAGCGAATTTATATTCATTTCATAGCAGAATTTTATAATATATACCAGCTGATCATGTTCTTAAACAGACGATTTCTTTTCCAATTTTTGTTCAAATCGTCTGATGATCGATTTCTACATCTATTCATCATAACAAAACATAGGTTGCACATTTGCACATTTTTTTTTTCAGTTTTATTATTATGAAATGATGACCAGAGGTTTTAATTGAGAAAAAGATATTTTGGAAAAACAATAACCGGAGCGAACGACATTTGAGTTGTTTTGTTATCAAAAGGACGAATCATCTTGTACTAATGCAGCTGCATTTTTTTTACGTAATATAACCGATAATGGCATTCTGAATTAGTTCAGATAATTTAGATCCAAAAAGTATGAAAATGAAAATGTTTATAAGAATTAAGACGTGGAAATATCATTTCTGGTTTTAAATAAACCATTTTTCATTACTAAGTAGATCATAATAAACAATGTCGGAAAGATTAATTCTTAGAAAATTCTTTATTAACTCTATTCTTACGGCAAATATAATTATTTTATTTCTTACTAGCCGCCTTTGGCGACCAGCCGGTTTGCCAATCTTAATGTTCGTTAAAATTTTAATAATTAAATATTTTATGCAATTCCTATTTTAATAGCTTCTTTATCAAAATATTTTAAAACTTCAAATTTCGATAGTCATATAATTCACTCATAATATTATAAAGGCCTTCAGTCATAACGTAATATGTATCTCTCTAATTTTCTGTTACCTCTCGTAGAATTTATACTTTAAATTAAAGTGGAAAGGATTAATCTGCAATTAATATAATAATATTTTTTTACTGAAACAAAGTATTTTTTTATAATATGATTACTGAAAACAGAATCACTGAGGGTTTAAACTTTATAGGCACTGAAGAATATATTTCTTAATTTATGTAATATTTCAAGAATTTCTCAACAAAATTTTCCCAGATTCATCATGAACACATCGATTAATTAACAATGTTTAATTTTAAATGCCTCAAACACTAGGAAAATAAAAGGAATCGTTTAAAATAATCGGTCGAAAACAGGTTTAAAAAAACTACTTAAAAATGATGTACTTAAAACTATAAACATATACAAAAAATATATAACTAACATAAATACAATTTAATTACAAAAGCATGCAACTACCCTAAAAATAATTTAAATCAAGAATCATCCGTTGATAATATTGTCAACAATCAGAACTCAATGCGTATGCGTGAATTTTCAACGCCAGTTACGGCAACGCAAATGCCTGAATTTTTCTACGCCAGTTGGTGTAACGCTATGCAGATTAGACATTTTTAATTGCCTTTAATCTGTGTTATTTTAATTCAAAAGTACTTCCGAATGAATCTTAAAAATCGATTAATTAAAAATGTTTAATTTTAAATGCATAAAACATTAAGAAAATAAACGGAATCGTTTGAAATAATCGGCCGAAAAATGTTAACCCTAGCCTCATTACTGTTGGTAAAAAAAACTGAAGTCTTACTCATTTGGCGTGGGGAAAATGGAAGATGTTTTTGGCGGTAAAGTTAGTTTTTAATTAATAATTAAAATTCTAATTAAAAATTCAAAAAAGGGCCCCATGTGCACATTCCCGACCTCCAAGGTATACATGTACCAAATTTGGTAACTGTAAGTCAAACGGTCTGGCCTGTAGAGCGCCAACACACAACACACACACATTGAGATTTATATAAGTATAGATAGATAATAATTCAATTTCCATACCATCACTCTTTTTATTATAAATAAATAAATAACACTTGTAACATCATGTTGACATTACTTCAAACAGCAAAGGATTAACGACTCGAATAAACCGGAAAAGTAGCGGTATCCTCCGTGCTCCTGTATTTGAAACTCTTTTTTTTATACATTTCTATCTTCATAAGAGAGTATTTTAAAAAATCCATTTTCATAATATTCATAGGTTTTTTTTTTACTTTTAAACTTTTTTTTAAAGAAAAAGTACAGAAACCGTATTTTAAATGAGTATAAAAGACAATTTGACCGTAAACAATTGAAATGTTTCATTAGAAATTAACTCTCTCTTTAGATACAAACTTTTATTAAATTTTTCGTCCCTGAAAAACTTGTTAGAAAAATAACAGCTTTTGTTAAGAAAAATAATTTATTTCTATTAGTTAACATTGTTGGCATATTTATATTAACGCCCCATTCTGAAATTACAGGAGGGATAGTTTGGCATGGATCACGTAATTTAGAACCGTGATGAGATTACCTAGATAATCCCTTCCCAAATTATCATTCCAAACCCTAAAAAAATTCGTTTTTGTTCCATAGATTTAGTGTGCTCGATTGCAGTGACATGCTTAGATACCTTACAACAATACATATTAAGATGTCTTTTTTTGTATTTAATTTATCAATTTAAATTCCACATTTCTACAGATTCTTAACTTAAAAAGTATGAATCTATTCTGGATCTATCAGAATCTCATAACAAAATCACTGATCTCTATTATATCTCTCTTATTCTCTGGTATTAGATTGTAGATGTAGAATGTAGATTAGCGTATTATTTTATTGCTTTTTCCCTTTACCTAATATACCTCCCGTGTGATATAAATTGAAGTTGATTTTAAAAGCTTTGTCTTTTCGGTCACGTGTTTGCTAAACTATTCTTATATTGTTATTTACCGGTTATTGTTATTCCTTAAAAATCAAGCATTTTTTCATTTCATTATGTTTTTTTTTCATTATTCGTATCATAGTGTGTTCTACGGCGATAGTATCAAACTTTTTTAATTATTTGAATTTTCAAAAATATACAGAACAGTTTTTATTTTATTTTATCTTAATCTGTATCTATTTAAATTCAAAAAGAAGGATATAAGTATTCTATATAAAAATAACATTTTCTTCTTATTGTTGCATATTTTCTTTTATTCAAATACAACTCAGTAGAAATGGATCTATTGAGAAAAATAGGAAAATGGCTGAAATCATACACGGACCTTATTACCTTCAGAAACAAAGAAATTCTTCTGAATTTTAAATTTGAAAGTGAAAATATAAAAAAAATTCTTTCAAAACTTTACAAAAATTATTGATGGCACTAACAACCAAATATTTTTCATTTTTTTCAACAATATCATAACCACCATAAATTTGATTTGTTTTAAGAGAAACAATTTTACTCTCATGTATTTTGTTTTCAGTTTCTATGTTTATGCCTATTCTTTCTTCCACCAAAAAATGAATAAAAACTTTACAAATACCAAACAATAATAATTTTAACATTGTTCTAATATTCCAATACTAGAGTTAATCGCATTTTACCGGATTAGATTTTACCATCCGACTCTAAAACACTAAAAGAACAATAATACAGGGAGTCTCCATAATCGATTATAACTATCATTCGTATGCAATCGTTCCATTCACCTAGATTTACTTCAGAAGTCCTCGCAGCGTTTCCCAATTCCTATGAATCTAAAAGCGGGCTTAATATGGCAGATATATCATGGGGTTTTCGCAACACAAAACAAAAGCCAAGTCGTGATTATCAACAATAGGATAATAATGTCACTTCTTGGAGGACCATAAATTTCGCCAAATTGGCGATGATTTGGTAATCGCGAAAATTGCCAACGACTGTCGCTCTCATGCTGGAGTTCTACTTGCATTTAGAAGATAGGTATTCATATATCAGCATTTTTTAAAAGTATTTCGATACTTAAGTGTTTGTTTTCTTTGATTCTGGGTTAAATGCTTGTCTAAAAAGGGGGTTAAAAGCTCGTCTTTATTATTGTTTCTTGGTGGTCCGTGCGATTTCTCTGTTTTTGGAATATTTAAAAGTGAAGGAATAGGAACAAGAATTGAAAAGAAAAATATGGGGTGCTTTTTCACGTATTTTTAAAAAGAATAGGAAGACTTAAGTAGGTGCTGTTGTAACTGCACTATGATGAAATTACTAAAGTAGTATCACGTTTTCTTTAATGCAGGTATAAGTAAAATAGTACAACCTTCATAAAATCTTTTGTTATTTGTCCTCTGCCTTCGTAGAAGCAAAAATTAAATCGTTCATGCATACTTTTAAATGGAAATAATTATTATTGGAACAATCAATATTAAATTATGATTGATGCGTTTGTGGTGAAATTCTTAATTCTTGCCTGTTATCAAATCGAAATCTTATCGAATTATTTCTTATTAACAAAAGATAATTACTTTGTTGTTGCGCTTTTACAATTTACTTGGAAGCAGGAAAATCATTAAGAATACTTTTTAATAAATTATATGAAGAGATGCTTAAAAATATTTGCGAGAATAAAACCTTCACTTTTCTTTTTTGTTTTACTTACGTAGTATAGAGAAAATACAAAAATCATCTAAAAATTAGAACTCGAGATTTTCAAGAATCACCAAGTTTCAGATACCCTTGAGCTCTTTAAAAAATTTTGGAAAATATCCATCTGTCTGTCTATGTATGATAAACATAAATAAAAAACGCTTTGATCTAGACGGGTGAAATTTAGCCAAATCTTTATGCCAAATTTGTACATTTTTATCAAATTTTAAATAAAATCCGCTCAGAGAAAATCTGTATATCCAACTGTTCGAATATAATTTAACACGATAACTACAATTGTAGATATAGATAAAATTCGATACACAGAATTAACATCTAGTCTAGACAACAATTAAATTTTGCGCCAAATCCAAGAAGGGATTTACTGTCTGTTTGTCTGTACTTTTGAAAACAAGCAAAAACATTCAAACGCTCAGGGACTTAAATATATCAAATTTCATTTCAATCTGTTCGGAAAAACGTTTCTAAAACACAAATTCGATTTCAGATGCTATTAACCACAAACCAGGGATAAATCACCAAATAACTCGCCAAAGATCATACGATACATTCAGTAAAGATGCTAAATTCACGGCAAAGGTTAATATTTCGTAACTATTGTATGGCCGTGCTATGCAAGGTGTTAATTTGAAAAAGAGTATGCAAGAAATGTTTGGGGAAACCACTCTCTTTGGTTTTGCTAACAAATACTGCTGTTATCTTTTTTTTTGTTGTTGTTGTTTTTGTTCTGTATTAACACATTATAAAACTAGAAACTAAGTTTTGTAATTTAATTTCTTCGATCGTTTTGTATATTTTGCATCATTGACAGATATAAATTGAGTTCTTATCGCTCAGTAAATCATCGTATTCTATTGATTTAAATTGATAGAACCATAATTAATTGAGCCATATTCTATAGATTTAAATCAATCTGCTTAAAACAATCAGATATGAAAATTAATTTTAATCTCGTCTTTTTTTTCCAAAATACTTCACTGAGTCGCACATCTTTTATTACTGATGAAATTTTTAAAAATATATTTTCTGTTATTTCTATGAACATGATATAACAGATGGAAAGACGAAAAAAAGTTGCTTTCCCCAAAAGTTAGAACTTAAAAGTTTAAGCGATAAGTCGAATTACGAAATGGGAGGAATATTTTTTCACTAATGGCAATAAACATCTATTCTAGCTTATATGGCGAATCTGTGGATTCAATTAAAAATTACATGTCTAGCAGAACAGAAATGTGACATCAAATGATTGCTTTTACATTTAGAAATAATATATTCCATATACAGGATGTCCCAAAATTATCGCAAGATTTGAATTTACCCCCATTCGTGCAGTAAAGTGGTGGCAACTTTATTAAAAAATCATTTGACAGCCGATAATTTAGGGTTAGTAAAAATGAAGCGTTATACGATGGAACAACTTGTTTTCATTGTTGAACAATATTTCAAAAATAATGAAAATCTGGCTGCCACAGTTCGAAAATGTGAGAGTTGGCCCCCTAGATCGTGTGATTTAACACCATTTGATTTCTTTTTATGGGGTTATTTGATATCAAAGGTCTATGCCAACAAGCCCACAAACTCGCGTCCATTGAAGGAGAAAATTCATTGCTGAATCAACGAAATTTAGCCACATGTATGCAAAATGGTCCTCAACAATTTCGACAAAAGAGTGCATATGTGCCAGCAAAGCCTGGTGGCCATTTGCCTTATGGCTTATCCCATACATAACCTTATCCTGTGTAGTTTACAATGCAATAAAAATATAACAATTTTAAGAAAAAAAAGTGGGGTTTTCTTTATTTATCTAATTCAAATCTTGTGATAACACATTGTTCTATCGTGTAACGCTTCATTTTTAATAACTCTAAACCATCGGATGTCAAATGGTTTTTTAATAGAGTTGCTAACACTTTACTCCACGAATGGTGGCAAATTCATATCATGCTTTAATTTTAAGACATTTTATATATTCATTTTTAAGAATGATATCTTGTTTTATTTTTGTATGAAAATCATTCATTTGTTCTTTTTGAGATTTAAATTGTTTACCTATTCGAATTTTGTAGTCAGATCTCCATGAATCAATTCTCCAGATTGAAGTTCCCCAAACAGGATGACTCCTCACGTTGAAAAACAGGTGTGAATAAGAACTTAATATCTCAAAAATTCCAGTTGAAACCTTAGCGTCATATATTTCAATATGAACAATGTTATACTTTCTTTTTTGAAGCACTTCCTGCTACGTCACGATGACGTCTGTTAAGTTTTAGCATTTTATCGTCATTTTCGTTTTTTCTCGACTTTTTTTTATCATCACAATCGTCTACAATTTATCTTGAGATCAGAACACGTAAGTAAATACACAGACGGTATTTAATACGTAACGATTATGCAGATAAAATCTTGTGGAATTAAAAACATCCTGTTCGTCAATAATTGATTCAGACGAATTGTTTATTAATGTTTTCACATTAGTATCTTGACCAGTCAATATTTTTAATAATTTCTTAGAAACGTCCTAATTTTTGACTTTTCACTAGATTTTCCTTATACCAGATAGCGTTGTCGACTTTTGAAGTTCTACACGCGAATAATCATTGAGGAACCTAGCAAATAAAAAATTAATATATAAGTAATCTTTCATTTTTAATACATAAAAAATATATATTGCATTTCTTCATATTCAAATAGTTCTACTTAATATATAACATATTAAGATTAATGCAAAAGAAAATTAACCCTTTGCACTCGAAAAAGTAGTTCGATGCATAATTATTCACTCAATTCGTGGACTTGTTTATGACCCAAAAAATAGAATTGTTGTAAGTTTAATTTCTCTGAAAAAATGATTCTACATCTTTTTACCACTCTGTAGGTATTTTTAACAATTAAAATAAAAAAATAAAAAATAAAATGTCAAAATGATGCATCGTCTTGAATGGTAAGTGAGGGTCACCATCCGAATGCAGAGGGTTAATATAACTTTGTTTTACTTGACTTAATTTTAACAAATTTATCTGTGATTTTACTTGAATTTAAATAAATAGTCTTCTTGTGTTTAATTGGAAAATTTTACTTCTATCATTATATATCTTTATTAGTTTCTATTATTTAATGTTTCAGAAGCCCTTTTTTAAATCCTCAGTGACTTAGCAAAATATTTTTTTTTTCATAGAGATAATCTCCTTAAATTTGTCAGAAGTTATTTGAAATAAATAGATATACAATACCACATATTACGTATTGGAATCTCCTGTTATTATAACAGCATTTCTTTCTTTACTTCTTTGTATATAAAATATGTTAAGCAATCGTCAAAAAATTTCTAAAGGGAGATTTTGACGATTCTTTACATTTCAGACCTCCCCGGGTTCGAAAAACGCATTTTTGGAGGAACGTCTGTTCATCTGTGAACACGATATCACAAAATTGCTTTGAGCTGGACGAATGAAATTTGGTATATAGTCTTTGCACGAAATTTGTATACTTCTATCAAATATTCACTGAAATCCATTCAGAGAAAGTTTGGCTGTGCTGGAAGAAGTAAACACAAAAATTACTAAACGCAAAGAGATAGATTGATAAAATTCTGTAAACATGTTTGGGATCTAAAATGTAGTTGGGTATAGATTTTGGAAACAGATCCATCAAGAGATTAATCGTCTACCTGTCTGTATTTTTTGCAGACGCGACATGACGAGAATTTTAACTTCATAATTCAAATATATAACAATTTGGATAAATGAAATTTAGGTTGACAGATTTCGCATTTAAAGTATAGACATTATTCCAGTTTTGAACCAAATACGTCAAAGGTATCCGCATTTTTCGCTTCATGTTTTCACATAAATGAAAGCGCAATATTCACTTGTCAAACACAATGATTCAAATAAAGGAAATTTGACATTCTATCTTATGACTACAATTGTAGCTCTATACCAAATTTTGCTTTCAATTGTTTGAAAAAAGGCCTCTAAAATACAAATTCAATGTTTTAATAATTTTGTATTGACGGCATGACAGCGATTTAGAAATTCTCAAAGATCGCACACTAGATTAATGCCAAAGATCGACATTACTTAAGTGTTGTTCGCTAGTGCCATGCAATTGATATTAGTACCAATCTTCTTTGTTACAATACAAAATGCATGAGACTCTGAAAATGAAAATCTGAGCACTTGTGGCATTTACGTCCACAATTTTATATCGCGGAGAGGGATAAAGCTCTTAAAAGAGAGTATGTGAGAAAGTTTTGGGAGGATCGCTACCGTCATTCATTATTGACAACCATAATTCATCCTGATTGCTTTTTTGTGGAAGGATGTTTTTTTCACTGTGCGCATGCATTTTATTATTCGTAATTTTTGCAGTTGGCAAATCGATGTAGAATTTCGCTGTCTCCTGTTTATAAGATCTCAGGGTTCTACATCTAGCCAAGAGAAGAATAAAATACTAAATAGTGAAGAATTGTAGAGGAATAACCAATCAAAGTCATGAGAGTAATTTATTCTGTTTGTAACTAATCTAAAGAATTATCAAAAATTCAAAATTACTTAAGAATTACTAATTTTGTCAACTACTGAGTGAGGATAAAAAGCATATGAGTGTGGATATTAATTTTTTCGACAAATTTATGTCCTAAAAATGACATAAATGCACTACTAATTTTCTTTCGTTGCGATCCTATCCTTCAAAGGTTAGCAATCAAGAAATCTGTGCATCTTTCTGCCCAATGTTATACTACAAGTTCTCCAAATCATTACAAAATCTATAAATAATAATGAAAAGATTGTGAATTTGCAAAACATGTCTATTGCAAAATTATCAACATAATCAATTCATTTCAAAAATTATCAAAAATATAAATTGCATAATACATCTATCCTGTATATTCTATTTAAAATAAATGGAATATACAGACAAGGCACAGGTTTGGAACAGAACTAAAATAAATATGATTATTTGAAGAATAAAGAAGTTAACTTTACATAAATAATGTTTGAGTATCAAAAATATTGTAGGGTTTTTTACATAAAGGAATTATCTCAAGAATGATAAAATTTGATTCCAAATAACGTTAAAATCCTGACTTCCTTAAAATATGTTCAGTTTGAATAAAATTTGAAATGTATATATTTCTGACTTAAAAAGTCATATCATATATAAAAACAAACAATCTATGATATTGTGTTTGAAGCAATTATATCTACACACTTGATATACTGAATATTTATTTAAAAATCCTGATATATTTTATAAATACTTTTGTTTAAAAGCAAAAAGAATTTAAAACAATGCGATAAAAATTGGCCTACTTTCACTTTGCGAATAAATAGTTCAATGCCGAAGGAAATGATTAACTCTAACTTGAACTTAGTCGCAACCACCGAACTTTTAAAACGCCATTTTTCATTATGTTACCCGCCGAGTGACAAAAGCTTCCTCTCTTTTTTAAATACAATAGGGCTTATTTCGCGCATCGTTTTCGAACGCATCCGTTCGCAACTTTCTTCACGGCACGTGAGGAAAAACAAGTAGAAAAAAATATATATATTAAAAGCTTCAAACAAAACATTTTTTTCAACTTGACACCATTGATGAAATTTCATATAAAAATAAAAGTCACGTAATTTAATTGGCAGCATTAACAAGATGCGTCCGTTTAAAACGGAAAAAGATAAACGAAATGATGAAACGATTTTCCTTTTTTTTTTCCCACAAAAATATTCTAAACAATAACAAACAAACGTTTCGTTTATTCGATGGAGGAAATTCGCGCCAAAACAAAAGAGCAGACGATTCCTGCGCGCGCAATAAAACGGTCGTCCTTTTGTTCTTTGTCAAATAACGTGGAACTGAAGAAAGGGGATTTTAGAAATACCGCAGGATTTGTGTATGTGCACATGTGCCAGTGGGTCAGGGCTAGAACCAAATCATCCCTTTTGGGAAATTTAAGAATCAGGCCAAAGTTAAGCACACATAAGGGGAAGAGGATTTCATTGTTTTTATTCGTTTCCTTTTATTTCATTTGACATCTATTTCTGTACCATAAGTCAGGGCTTTTTATGGCAGCAAATGCATTGTTTCCCACAACTATTGAAAGTTTGAAAACATATATCGTCATCAAAAAGTACATAAAACTATTATCCCCCGTAAATATTGAGCATGTTGCGCGTTTCTTTTAAGATTACGCAAAAAAGCAAAACAATTTGGCTGTCAGAATAGTACAAAATTGAATTGTCGAGGTGAGCCTAAAAAAATATTTTCATTTTATGGACAGGAGCAATTTCAAACCTTGGTTTATGTTTTTCGTTGCAACAGGTTTACAAACAAATTTGCTTTCGATAAAAGTGTCTAGTTCTAATATATGTTGCAGTTGACATTTTCAGTTTCTCCTCCCTCCCTTTATTTTGTCATTAGAAGGTGATAATCCACATTTATCTGAGTCTTCAAAAAGTCATTGCCTAGCCTGATATTTTATATAAGGACCTAAACTATCAAGAAATTTTATGATCTTACCGTACTAATCTTCAGGTTATGACAAAATGAAATTCTTACAATATCCTTATTAATTGGAGATTCTGATAGTGAAACTGTAATGGCTTTCAATTTCTTATTTAATTGTTTGTAAAATATCTTGCTTATATCTAGCTTTTCATCATTTCTTATTTTTCGTATGAGATATTTGAACATTCCTTTTAGAAGCATCATAGTAGTTATATTTTTGACAAGCTTAGTAATTTTGAGCCTAAGCCAAAAGTCGAGGTTGAACTCTGAGATGGAATTTCCCTTTTCATATAATTGTCTCACATCAATGGGAGTGTATTTGGCTTTGACGAATTTAACGTGAACCATATCTTATTACAGTATTCCTTTGAATGGCATCGGATTTCGAACCTAGTACCTTTCGATCAGAAAACATATTAGCATGTAAAATATAGCAAGATTGGAGAATAAAACTATTTACAGAGTAATCAGAGAGCGTACAGAGAGCAAAACGTGTAAAAATACACACATATTTTTTTTTCGCAAGAAATCAAAAATTTAGTGATAACACTATTTATAATTTAAATAATAAGATGGTTTTGCACTCTTGGCGTGGCTTATTTTCTAGAATAAAGTCTTCGTTGGAATCAGTGGCGGATTTAGGTATTTTGCTTAAAAGTGGCCCTCCCTAGGATCTCTTTACTTACAAGGCAACTTATATGTTCTGTCCATATTTCTTTTTTTTTAAAACAACTGATTGATTAGTTTTCATATTTCAACATTTTTAATTTAGTCAACGTATCAATGATTTTTTATAATAATTGCATGAAAAAAATGCATGTTTTTATTTTTTATGTGTGTATAGGGATGAAAGTGATTAAAGTATTGAAATTCTTGGCAAATTAACCATAATCATAATTTCTTTATTGACTATAAAATCACCTAATTGTAAAGATAATTAAAAAAGAAACAATAAATTTCAAATAAATACTAATATTCATAGTATCATTTTTGCTAGGCGTATTAAGTAGAATATTACATTTTCAATTAAAAATGATTAATATTCTAATACATAATTAATTAATATAGATAATTAATTATATTTACAATCATTTAATAATGATTTTGAAGATTGAATGTAAACTCAAACTGTAAATGTGGATATAGAATAGATATATATAGAATTTATATTTTGTATCAATTTATTTATTCAGCAATTAGGTTAATTACATTTTAGCCCTTTCAACCCAGTTGTCCTAAGCATTTGCCCAATCAGAAACCCCCCTATGATTAAAGTAACAGTTTTCTGCTCATATATTGCCTTAGAACTCATTTAAAAGATAAAGAACCATACTTTTCCCAGCATTAAGTAATATTTC
This sequence comes from Argiope aurantia, assembly GCA_026543865.1. Classification (NCBI taxonomy): domain Eukaryota; kingdom Metazoa; phylum Arthropoda; class Arachnida; order Araneae; family Araneidae; genus Argiope; species Argiope aurantia. The sequence continues at coordinate 756,345 of JAPMOR010098712.1, forward strand.
TGAAGCTAGTATACTATTCCTTCAAATTATTTTGTTCATTATATGTTCCATTAATGTATGAAACGCTGGTATACTGCAGAATATCTAGACATTTAATAGAATGCTGGATATTTTTAGGCTAAGTATATGTGAGAATTCTTATGCATTTTCCCTAGACAATGTATTTAAAACCTAGGCATTCTAAGGAACGAAAATGCTATTCAAACAAAGTGTGAAAACCACTGAAGTGCTTTTCCTGAAACTTTCTTGCAAATTCGCATATTTAAATTTTTGACCCCCCATTCATCCCGCAAAAAATTGTCGTCCGGAGATAAGGCCATAATTTCTTTACATGGCATTGGTGAACGATAATTACGAAATATAGATGTTTGGCATGAATTTTGTTTTGGAATGATGTTTGGCATCATTTTTTCAGAATTTATCTCAAGAATGTGTATTTTTATTATCCTTTAACCGGCTTATTGACAGCAAAATTTGACTCTAAACTACAGTTGTATTAACAAAATAATGATCCTAATTTCATAGATTTAAATCATTCTGATTCTTATTACGTCGACGGATGGTCAGTCCTTTGCCGTATTTAGTTCAAAATTTGACAGGAATTTATATTTTAGAGGCTGGTGTTCTTTACATTTTGGAATTATCAAGTCACGATAAGAAGAAAAACAGATTTCTTGTGAGTGTATTTCGTTCAAACTTCGATAGAAGCCTACAAATTTGTTTATAAGCATATAGACAAAATTCTATCCATCTAGCATAGAACTATTTTAAGTTATCACTTTCGCATACAGACAATTATCAGCTTCTAGACAAAATGCCAAAAATATTTTTTCAGAAGCGTGTTAAACATAAAGATTCGTTAAAATATGAAATTCAAATTTTTTTATGATTACAATATTTCTATTCTTAGAATAACAGAAAGTAAAAAAACTCGTTATTTCAACAGTCTATTAGTTAAAAAAACGAAGAATGCACAAGATATCATTTTCATCATCTTTACATGCATGGCCACAAAAGTTGTGAATTTCTTGGCGATAATTAGCATAGGCATATGCATCACTGATTTTCTTCGCAACAAGAAGAAGAAATATAAGTCTCTTTAATAAGAATGTCGCCATCATGTTAGTTTAATCCACCATCAAATATAATTGTATCCATGTTTTTTGAAACAGATTCTTTTTCTTGCATCAGAGATAGATTTAATACTTTGCCATTTGGCATTCTATAAAATGCTTAGGAAATGTCTGAAATGTTTAATTGTTTCATGCATTGCCAGCCAGTTTTCGGCATTTTATAAAATGTGCAGATATTCTTTGGAATGTTAGTTTTCATGTATTGCGTGGAACATATTAATCACGTAAAAGAACCTGCATTATTCTACAATTTTTTAATAATTTTATTTTATTTTAAATTTTAAAATTTTATTTTAAAATATATTTTACTTAAAAATAATTATATGTATTAAAAATATATTTTACATAAAAATTTTATTTAAAGATAATTTATTTTAAGAATACATCTTCTCGGTACATTACTTAAAAACAAAAATATATTTTAAAGATGTTTTCGAATATCTATATCCAAAAAAAATTTAAGATAAAGATTTATATCTAAAAGAAAATATCTAAAAAGATTCAACTTCCCAGACAACAATTAACATCACACTCCACTTCTTTATCTAAACGTGACAAATTCTGTTATTTCCGGTTTTCAGCAACTAAATTTTAAAATATCTTTTACCTTAACCCCGAAATGTATTAGAAACAATCAGAAAAATTATTCGTGTCAGTTCAAGGATTTTTTATTTTAAAAATACATCTTCTAGATGCATTCTTTATAAACGAAAATATCTTCCCTTTTATTTCTCATTAGGGAAGATTTACCACACTCCGTTTCTTCATCTAAACGTAACCAATTACTCTTATTTCTGTTTCAGCAGATAAATATCAAACTTCTACCTTGAATTATATTAAAAACAATTTGAAAAAAATCCATGCCTATAATTAAACCTATACATATTTAATTATTGTTGGTTAGAACTCTTCAGTCCGAGTATTAGCATATCCCATAGAAATATCTATGTGCTTAAATTGCGCTGGAGTTGTAAAAGACAAATCAAACAATGAAAATTTACATTTTCGAACTCGACTTGAATGAAAGCATAGAATATGAAGTTATTTTAATATTATTAGCTACCGCTTCTTTTCTCACATAGTTAAAAAAAATCATTGTAGTAAAAATAACAAGCGAATGGCACGTAGGACTTGACAACCTTTATTACATAAACCTTCATTTCCACGTGTAGTAATTTCCATATACAATTGTTAGAAGAACGCGTTATAATGAACACGTGTTAAGACGGGAGTGTGACACATGATAAGGACATAGTATTATCAATTTAGAATATATTAATCCAAAGCTATCAAATTTAAGTACCGCTGGAACACGTGAAATTTTATTATAGAAACTGATGAATTGTGGTTGCAAGAATATAAATTATACTAGATGAAGTAATAAAAAAATACTTGATATACAAAGAAAATTTATAGGTACTCTTTTTGAAAAACAAAAGAAAACGGGGGGGGGATTTTTTTTTCTTTTTTTGCAAACTTAAAATTCGACCAATGCTGTGGAAAAAGCGACCGGAACTAGAGGGAATGTTGCTAAAATGAGCCTGGCAATGAAATTTCGAATATTTTTTTTGGTTTATTTTGTTGAAATTAAAATCATGATTGAAATATTAATAAAGATATGAATTCATCTTGGTATTTGGAGATCTTAAAGCAGATACAGTCTAATTTTAGCTTCAAATGCTCATTCTTCTGCATATTGGTTTGCTTTTTCACCTAACTTTCTCACAGATAACTTTTTCTGAAGGACATCGAATTTTTTGTTAGCATAATTAATGCGTAAGTTTTCACTTGAAATATGTGATTTGATCATTTGAATCTAAATATAACTTCAAATGAATTAGGAATACAAGATAAACTGGGTTATATTAAATATGGAAAAAACTCCAAGAATATGAATATTTTGCTTTTATGAGTGGTAATATAAATATTACAGTTTGCAAACAATAGATTTAGACGCCCCAATAAAATAAACTTGCGAATTTAAACGGAATAAGATTCCTTATGGTATACATATTTATTTTCGTATTTATTATATAATTTAAAAATTTCAAGCATAATATCTATCCCATTGCATCTTTAAACATTTTTAAAACTTTATAATGTGGTATTAAGGTCGTTGTTTAAAAAAACCTTTGTTTAATTACAACAAGGAAGAAAGGAAAATTATTATAACAGCACGTTAAGTACATTATTTTCGAATTAATTCTAGTGTTTTAGTTAATATATTTCCCTTTATTAACTAAATGCATATTATTTAAATGTATCCTTTGGGCTATTGATTTTTAATGTTTCAGAATGTAATTACATTAATTTCCGTATCGAGATAGACTTCGTTATTTTGTATCAAAATCAGGTATTTGACTTTCGATAAACTTAATTTTTCTTAGACTTGCATTTGCGACTGAAAACTTTCCTAAAATCGGATGTTGACTTTGCCACCCACCAATCCTGAAACTGTGATTCCGCCAAGAGGCCTTTTTGCATTCCTTATTGTTTTGCTCATTCTTAATGAAGTTTTGGTTGCGTGTTTCAAGAGACTGTAAATTTTAATCACAAATTACGCATTCTTAAAAGTAATTATTTATTAATCACTTAATCAGCAATAGATTCTCCAATAGGCAACTTACCTATACAGGTAACTAGCTGTCTTGAAAGGGATCTGTAGATTTATTTAAACAAATGCTATTAACTCAGTTGCCAAAATTATAAATTTGTTAAAAAAAATACACTTTTTTTAATTATAAAATATTAGAACTAATTGAGTGTTAATTGATTTATTAAACACATCATTAAATAAATTAAGATCCAATTAATTAATTATTTATAATATATAGAAAAAATAATTATTTAATTAATTGGTTACGTTTCATTCCACCTTATATGTTTTCGGTAAATATTAATTATCAGGTCTATCTTTGTTTGGAGTTTGTTATTTCATTATAAATTATCATAGCAATTAAAAGATTTTATTTATATGTAACATTAAAATAAGAGTAGTTTTAAGTTTGAATATCTGAATATCAATATTAGAAAAATAATTAATTTTGAAAGCACTGGCGTTTAATTTACCAAGTTACCAATTACTATTAAAGAATAGAAAACTGCACATTAAACAATTTTTGTTACATAATGATCCAATTTCACTAAAAAACAGTTGTGCATTTTTTGAAAAAATTATTTGCAAAAAAAAAAATGTCATTAACTTTTTAAGACATTTTAAAATAATAAAAAACAGCAGATTAAACTATGCTATGTAAAGAAATAAATAAACTGATTTTTCAAATTGGGCTTCTAATTGATTTAGGCACATTGAACACAAGATTAAGTTTTTTAATTCTCAGATCCTCACCAGCACTGAATTTATATAACTAAAGTATGAAATTGTACTGATACTTTGGAATTTTACAGAGGTGTTTTGATTTTATTTTTTCCTTAGATTCCTTACATATAATACAAATTCGGTAGACTGTTTTTTCTTTTCTTTTTGCCTTGTTTTATTTCTTTACGAACAATGATTCGATGTTTCCTGCTGTGACTTTTTTAACTGCTTTGACTTATTTCATTTCTGAAGCTTACTCTTTTTATTGTAACCTCCTTCGAAGCTATTCGACTTGTTGGAGAAGGCGAATTTTCGGGTTCGAATCGATCCAAATAAAGCATCTGTTTCTGCCCTTATGTCCAATCAGAGTAATTTTTTTAAATTTAAAATAAAAATCATCATATTTCACCTTTAAACTATCATAATACTATTTATAAAATTATATTGTAATATAATTTAATAAAAATATATTAATATTTGAATACAGTATTTTATATATATACTTTATTAAAATTATTATAGTATTTTGGAGTGAAATTAATTTTCTATCAAAAGAATGTAATTGCAAAATATGCTATTTACATTTTAAAACAGCATAGGTATTATTGTTTGCCAACGGATTCTAAAATTATCCGCGACTTTGCGCATGCGTTAGAATGAGTTTAATTCGGCCAAACAGGGGTGAGAAGAAAGATGAAATGAGGAGAAGTTTCAATTTAACACTAAAGTAAATTCCGGAAATGCGCACATCCTTCCGCGTCTCACCCCCGAGTGAGATATAATCGTCGAAAAGTAGTCCTCTCTGGACATTGAAACAAACATAACTATTATATTTTTATTAAGATAATTAAAAAAATATGTTGATTAATAACATATTATTTTACTGCTTCCTTATAATTCTGGAAAAAATTGTACTTATGAACGATTTTTTAAATTTTAATTAGAGATTTAATTTAGTAAAAATTAAGTAAGTTTTAACATTTGTTCTAGCTAACTTCAATAATATTTTTGCACTGTTTTAAAATTTAAAAATCGTCCTTCTAATGACACAAATTTATTTCATTGTTGGAATAAAATTCAAATATTTTTATGTCTTTATCAAATATTTAATATCGTGATTTATTTATTTCCATTGTTGAAAACTAAGGAAGAATGATTTTGGAGTTGTAGATGGAGAATAAGAAAGTAAAGTTACGACAGACAACTCGCAGTTAGAAGAGAGATTACCCGGTTAGATAATTGCGTTTTTTATGGCGCTGTGATATCATAAGACTTGACTCCATTAAGAAGATTCATTTACATCTATACTTCTATATCTATATCTATACTTATAAATAAAGCTCAATGTGTGTGTGTGTGTGTGTGTTGGCGCTCTACAGGCCAGGTCATTTGACCTACAGCTACCAAATTGGGTACATGTATACCTTAGAGGTCGGGAATGTGCACCTGGGGTCCCTTTTTTGAATTTTTAATTAGAATTTTAATTATTAATTAAAAACTAAATTTCCAGCCCAATACATCTTCCGTTTCCACCGCCAAATGAGTAAGACTTCAGTTTTTTTCCCCAACAGTAATGAGGCTAGGGTTAACCTTTTTCGGCCGATTATTTCAAACGATTCTGTTTATTTCCTTAATGTTTTATGCATTTAAAATTAAACATTGTTAATTAATCCATCTTTCAGATTCATTCTGAAGTACTTTGGAATTAAAATAACACAGAATAAAGGAAATTAAACATGCCTAATCTGCATAGCGTTACCCCAACTGGCGTAGAAAAATTCACGTATTTGTGTTACCGTAACTGGCGTTGAAAATTCAAGCATGCGCATTGTGTTCTGATTGTTGACATGACAACCATTATCAACGGATGATTTAAATTATTTTTAGGTTAGTTGCATGCTTTTGTAATTAAATTGCATTTATGTTAGTTATATATTTTTTGTATATGTTTATAGTTTAAAGTACATCGTTTTTTAAGTAGTTTGTTTTAACCTGTTATCAATGATTTAAATTATTTTTAGGTTAGTCGCATGCTTTTGTAATTAAATTGTATTTATGTTAGTTATATATATTTTTTGTATATGCTTATAGTTTTAAGTACATCATTTTTTAAGTAGTTTTTTTAAACCTGTTTTCGACCGATTATTTTAAGCGATTCATTTTATTTTCTTAGTGTTTGATGCATTTAAAATTAAACATTGTTAATTAATCGATCTGTTCATGATGAATCTGAGAAAATTTTGTTGAGAAATTCTTGAGATATTAAATAAATTAAAAAAGATATTCTTTAGTGCCCATAAAGTTTAAACGCTCAGTGACTCTGTTATCAGTAATCATGTTATAAAAAAATGTTTTGTTTCAGTAAAAAATATTATTATTTTAATAGCAGATTAATCCTTTACACTTTAATGTAAAGCATAAATTCTACGAGAGGTAACAGAAAATTAGAGAGATACATATTACGTTATGACTGAATGCCTTTATAATATTATGAGTGAATTATATGACTATCAAAATTTGAAGTTTTAATATATTTTGATGAAGAATCTATTAAAGTTGGAATTGCGTAAAATATTTAATTATTAAAATTTAAACTAACATTAAGTTTGACGAACCGGCTGGTCGCCAAAGACGGCTAGTAATAAATGACTAGTGAAAGACTATTAAAAAAACATTATTTTTTATCACAATTTAAAGCTTGTAAAAATTCTTTATGCAGGAATTATGAACATCAAACCTTTGTATAAAAGATTTAATGGAAATTAAATACAATTACTATTATCAGGGAACCAACTAGTCTCCAAAGGGAACTAGCATTTAATAGAATTGAGATTACGATAAAAGGTCCAATATGAAAGCAGTCTTATATTTTAATGTAAAATATTTGTTAAAAAAAATTTGTATAAAAATATATTATTTTGAAAGTGAGTTTTAACCACTTAAAAGGACTATAGAATAAACAAAATTATTTTAATCAATAAACCAATAGCCAATAAAGGACCTTAATCAATTAGAAATTATCTATCCTTCTGAGCATTTTGCGCTGCTTTTTTAGGATTAACTATTTAAAATTCTTTTTTTTTCATTTTCTTTTTTATTTGCTGTTGTTTTATCTATAGTTCATAATACTTCTGTACTGAACTATATAGAATCTTGTGAGTAAAAAGTAAACAGGAGTTTTTCAAGGATTTTAACTGTATTTTATGTTTTTGCTATCATTACTTTTACAATATTTTTACAATATTACTTTATTTTACAATTAATTACTTTTACAATGTAACTTTTACTTTATTTTACAATTAATTACTTTTGCAATATTATTTTAACTTTACTTTTACAATTAATTACTTTTACAATATAACTTTTTCTTTACTTTATAATTAATTACTTTTTCAATATAACTTTTACTTTATATTATAATTAATTACTTTTACGATATTACTTTTACTTTACTTTACAATTAATTACTTTTACGATATTACTTTTATTTTACAATCAATTACTTTTACAATATAACTTTTACTTTACAATCAATTATTTTTACAATATAACTTTTACTTTACATTAATTACAATTAATTATTTTTACAATATTACTTTTACTTTACTTTACAATTAATTACTTTTACAATATAACTTTTACTTTGCATTACAATTAATTACTTTTACAATATTACTTTAATTTTACGTTACAATTAATTACTTTAACAATATTACTGATTTAAAATACTTTTATGGCTTTGTTTGATATTCGCATTCTTGTACTATAATGCAACATTTCAGAGTAATTGGTTGTCAATTTGTTTTTGAAGTTTCTATTTCTTTTAGAATTACATCACAATTAATTGGGGGGTTTTTTCAGCTATAATTTTGATAATTTTTAATTATAAAAGAAAAATAGCATTGTTTGCAGTAGACATTGAGGAATTTAATAGGTGAACGTTTCATTTTTAAACTAAACGATAACTAATTTTAGATGAAAGTCCTACTCTTTGATAGCATTCAGATGACTAAGACCATATCAAAGCTGGTTCCTTCTTTTCAAAACTTCCGCCCTACATCAACGAGTAGAAATTTGATCGGTGAGTTCAACAAGCACTAGATACATGTATTCGATTGATCCTTATAGAATTCAAACTTTCCGTAACAAAGTCGAGACTTCACTATCAAGCCATTTCGTCCTAAAGTCTTTGTCGAAGAATATGGCCTAAAGATATAATGCTCTTAGAAATACTGAGCACAAACACTGCCTCTAGTTTTAAGATGTCATAAAATTAATTGTTTCCTAAATATTTTCATTTGTTCTAAATTCAAATTTGTATCAAATTTACTTTCAAATTTGTATCTAAAACTCAGTTAACTCAGATTTTTTTTTACTTATCACGAAGTATATTGTTATATAAATTACGTGCTAATCGTTATGAATTAAGGAGAATCCCAGACACCTGAACAGACAGATAGATGGACTTTTTAGATTTTGTCAAAATTTTTAGAAATTTATAATTTAAGAAGACATAATTTATTATTTAGTAATATCGAAGAGAATCAAATTAATTTATAGTTCATTAATTATTATTTTTATTAATTTATATAGAAATTTATAGTTTAGGTTTTTTTTTTATTATGAATTAGGAGCTATGTCTTTATATTATATGATTCTATAATATAACATGCATAATTCTTTTTTCGGCATGATTATTTAACAGACATATTTCTTTTTTTGTTTAAATTTAGGAGTTTTTTTTTCAAGTATGGATGGAATTGGATCATTAATTTAATGTTTCCTGGGTAATTTGTGGTGTCGAATGTTTATAATTTCATTGAACACGACAGAAAATTCCTTTTTTTTTCTTTTGCTATTAGTGTTAAGGTTTTAGCAAAATTCTTCTTCTGGTATCCAAATTTTAAAGTAAATCAGATACATTTTTTTGCTCACCTTGTAGATTATTAGAAGGCCATGATGCAATAAATACAGGAATCATTCAATCAAGACAATATTTTTATTCTAATTATATTTTATGTCGGTTCTTATGTAGGACATAGTTATGCAGAGAGGAAGTATGGCAAATATTAATGTTAATTTCCTTGTAATTTAGGTCTTCTTGAATATAAAAAAATGGAGAATCATATATGTCCCATTATCTACTTATCTATGGAAACAATAATTCAAAGATGCAATAAGCTGGATGCATGACATTTGGTAAATGGTCTTAGCACAAAAATTGTAGATTTCAATCATATATTTATAAACACTAGTCTACGACAAATGTGTTTGCCTGTCTGTCCATCCTTGTACATGTGTATGCAATAATTCAAAACGCAAGTTCGATAAATGAATTTTAGTATGGCTTGCATTTAAGTAAGATTTGCTTTTAGTTGAGGATTGTAGATTTACTTACAAATTTGGATTAAATCCATCAATGGAAAGACTGTCTGTTGGAGTTATCTGTGTGAGCAACATATTTTCGTAACGCAGTGTGCAAGATAAATGAAATTTGCTATGTAATATTGGAATCAAAATTGAATATCTGTATCAAATGTTTGATCATTGATGAATAAAAATAGCAAATGCTATAAATTCTTCTAAATTGATCAATCAAATAGAGCAAGAACTGCTATTTGATTCCCTTCGATATTAATTACGAAATTAAACACAAAATCTACCGTATTGTAAAAGTATATAACATAGTAGATTGAAAAACAGTTAAATACCCTGGTTGAAATATTGTCAAAACCTATTTTGATTATTTTATTGATATGACAGTGATAAATCAATAATTAGAATGTGCGCGTCTATTGGAATCCGGGATTTCAAATAACGAAAATAGAAATTGAAATCTTGAAAATCGGAGCGTGTACATTTTTCTTTGAATAAAAATGACTTTCAAGTTACTATTCATTTTCTCTTGAAATTGATTTAGAATTGTTTTAGCATTTTACTAGATTATTGATGCCGATTCGCCTTTTTCCTAATTGTGTGAGAAAATTAGAGTCAAGGGGTAAACTCTAAAAGGAACGAGAAATGCCGAATTTCTCTTTATTTTTAACAAATGCTAGTATCAAGAAAGATAAAAATTGTCCGATCTGGAATTTTAGGACAAAATAAATGAGGTCATTTGTTGAAAAAAAAATGCTATATGCCCATAAAAATTCCAGTTTCAACTTAAAAAAGTTATAGCTTGATATTACGTTATAATTGATTTTTATTTCTAAGGCCATTTATACTTATGGACTTCTTTTTATCACAATCTTGATTATTGTAAGACTGTATTTCGTTCATATGACGCAATGTTTCGGCCATACGTCATCCTCTCCATTAATTTCCAAGATCATTTATAATAAGAATGTGGGCTGTAATACTGATATCATGACTTTGGAATCAATCGTATTTGAAAAATTAATTTGAAAGCAAATTGTATGATGTTAATCTTAAGCGACGGTGAAGTGGTGAGTCAGTTTCTGTTTCAAATTAGGGGAGCAAGATATAAGGCTAGTTGTCACCAAGGGTATGTTCGAGTGAGAAATGGCTTGACAGGGATGACTTGATTCATACTGAACAGTGATGAATTGCTTTTTCTCACCAGTTAACTTATGGAATTTATGGAAAGAATTAGGCATCAAATTTTTACTTGCGTAAATTTTCAAAATACAATTCAGAAATGAGTTTTAAAATTTATATATTTTTATTTATTAAACTCATTATTGATTTGACTAAAAGAAATATTAAAATGTAAGAATGTCGCACATAAATTATAAATGTACAGAAATTCATTTATTAAACTTGATTTTGAAGTTCAAATGAGGACTGTATTAGTTAATTAGTGAGGAGGCAGACCAGTGCATTCCACCATTCCGTACATAAAAAAATCCTGTAATCGCATTCATATTTTTTTCTAGTTTTTTTTCTAGGCATCAAAAAATTAAAAGCGCAATAGATTCCATTTAAAAACAATACGTTTCAATACACTAGTGAAAAAGATATTCAATACACTTTATTCGATTTTTAATTTAATGCGCATCAGACATTCAGTATACCATTAATTGATTACTCCGACACACCCGTAGGCACATGGATAAAACTGAATGACCAGACTACCACGACATCAAAACTGGTGGGAACTGTGATTGAATTCTAAGGGAACTACTGGCCACGGCATAACCCTTCCCTAGGGAGATAGTTAATCCCTACCTCTTTCTGAACCCAGCAGGGAGGGGAGAACCAACTACCATACCGAAGGCTTCTCATCCTCATCTTTGAAATGCCCTCTAGTGGGGAGACAATCAGTATAGCAGGCAAGAACTAAATAATTTTTTAAGCAAATGAATTATGCCTTGCAGATAGATTAAAATATTTTTTTTAAATCTTTCTGCAAACACTTTTATTGTAAGTAGAACAGTACAATAGATTCTCAATAGAAGGGATAACGATATTTTATGATAAATGCGTAATTTTAAAATTCAGTTTTCTTTTAATATTATGAAATAATATATTTTATTATTTTATAAAACTTGAAAATAATTTGCTTTAAATGAATTTGCTTTTAATAGTATATTAAATTCTTTGCAATCAAATTTAGTCATTAAAATTTTGATTATACGTTTTACTCCCTTGTTTTTCATTTTATGTTGAAAGACACATAAATGATGCTTACTAAATGTGTAAATTTACGTGCTAAATGCCTGTTTTTTTTTTATTTTCCCAATATATAAAGTATAATCAAAATATTGAGGCGTTTTATATACATAAATTTAATGTACATTCTTATTGATTAATTTCTTGTACTGGAATGCATAATCATAATTTTGTGAGACATTGCTAAAAGTAAAGCCATGTATTAAAAAATAGCATGCATTATTTTATGTTTTTCGTCACGGTCGTCTGGTGGCAAACTCTTATAATTAGAACATAATTTCAACAGATATATTTATATATATTATATTGATCAATACATGATTAATCCATTGATATCAGGTGTTTACCTCGTTTAAAAGAAGGGAGTGGGTGTTAGCTTAGGTTTCATCACCTGATTATGATTCAAAATTTGAACATCCGTCCCATAATAGTTTTCGTACACTTTCAAAGTGGTGTAATAACTCAAATAAATAAGTGGGTGCGATTTTAACGGAATTTTCTTACATGCTTCCTTAAAAAAAATGTTATACCCACCCCTCGCTTAAAAATTATGGAGCTTGGGCTAGCACACAGATTTTTATTTTCAGATTTTTTAGCTCAGCAAACGAGTGTTTCGCGCTTCAATTTAGTTTAGTTATATTAACGTCCAGTTGTAAAGCAACAATAGGGCTATTTTGGGATGGTCCTTGGAATTTTGAACCGTGGTCAGAAGACGAAGACGACACCTGAGCTGGCACCGCCCTCTCCACACCACACCAGCGGGAGGAAAGTTTGGCCCTGTCGGAATTAATCTGCAACAAACCACTTACACGACGGTTCTTCGGCGGAATAGGATCTCGAAACTGAAACCCTATGGCTCACGAGCCGAGATCTTGCCACCAGGCCACCGCGGCCCTCCGTGTTTCAGTAATGTAATGTAGAAAACTATATATATGCTTTGGACAACTTATTTTTCTACTGACTAAAATCAAGCTTTAGGACGGAGCTACAATTTTTGTTACAAGATTTCATTTATTTCAGTTCTTTCGTTTAAGAATTACTGCTTTATGGGTATGAAAATGTATAGACCGACAGACGCTCAACTTCTTGATGGATGTATTTTAAGATCTGATGCAGATTCACGCCTTGGTTGCTAATAATATATGTCGAATTTTATTTAGCTATTATTTAATTTTATTTATTGTAAATATTATATTATTTATTTTATCTTTTTATGTTTTGAAGTTATCATGTTCACTTGCAGTCGGACGGTCATACAATTTTTTTTTGCGACAAGATTTCTCTCAAAATTTGATACGTGTTCTAGATCAAACATGAAATTCCGTCTTTCTAGAACAAAGTATTTTTGAATTGGCATAATCACAGATAAACAGGACATGATTTCCAAAATACGCTTTTCAGATTCAAGGGGGCCTGAAATATAGAAATTTGTCAAAATTTGGAATTCGATTTTTTTTTTTTTTTTTTTTGCAATTAAACATTTTTTTTTCCTGTGTATACTTCATATGCAAGTAAGAAATAATAGTAGTTGCCTAATTCCTTTCTTAAAATCCTTAAAAACAATTTAATGCATTTCTGAGCACTATTAAATTCTTACAGCTGTAATTAAGTAATGAAGAATTTTTTTTTTTTTTTTTTTGTCAAAATAACGGAAAATTTTATGAATATTTTTGTTAGGCAAAAATTGTTCATTAAGTGACTGAATAATCTAAAGAACGCATTTTATTTTTTTAATGGAATCTAAAAAAAAGTTCGTCAATTTTTCATTCAGCCAAAATTTTTTCACCAAAATTTCAAGGTATTCATTCATGCATATTTCAAAAACTTCTTGTTCAAAAATATGTTTCATGAGATTTATTTTTGTTCATAATGCATAAAAGATGTGTGAATATTATGTAAATTATATAAGAAATTATGTAAATTATGCAAGAATGTGATTTCACGTGAATATTATACTGATGCACCATCTTTTTATATGATAACCTCTGATGATTTTTTTAAAACATTTTTATTTGTTTATTTATTTTTTTGGAAAATTAGAAAGGCCATTTTTTTCAGACAATTATTTAATGATAGAGTATTTATAATTTTTTGTATTAAACTCTTTTATGAAGATGTATTTTATAGACTTTTATAGTAGTACGAAAGGGGAGTTTTGTTATCTTGGAAATAGTAATTTAATTTTAAACCAGCGGGAGTGGTCTCTCCAAAACTTTCTCGCATACACTACAATAAAAGTCATACCAGAGAATGCCTTACATGTCTTTGGCTTACAATAATTATGAAACATTAACTTTTGGCTTGAATTAACATTTTCGCTGATTCTATCGTGCCATCTTTGGCGAGTTGTTTGGCAATTAATTCCTGATATACGTTAATAGTACCCAAAAGTCTAATTTGAGTTTTAGACATGTTTTCCCCAACCGATTGAAGCAAATATTTGATATGAAACTACACTTGTAATTATAAAATTCTATACCCAATTTGATATATTTAAGTCAATGCGTTTTTTTTAATTATCGCGTTTGCATGTTTCTGAAAATGCAGATAGCCTCGTTGATAGGGCGTTGGACTCGCATCACTTAGATTGTGAGTTCGAAATCCGCCTGCCGAAAGCGCTCCGTGTGTGTGGTGGCTGGCGAGAGTATAAATCTGTGGTGGACACAAAGTCCTCCGTGTCGAGAGTAATACCGCTGGGGATACTGGTTCGGAGGTGATCGTTCTCTGATTCAGGCCTAAATTATGATCTGTGGGTGAGTGAATGAAATGCATGAATGAAGTCCGCCCCGTAAAAAGGGTCGTGGCGCTTGAGTAGCTAAGTTGTACTCTTGGATAAAGTTGGCGCTACTGTAAAAACAAGAGATGCTCACTAGGCTAAAATCGCTGACAGATGATGGCCAGCGGGCTTGTAAAGCGCCATAAGTCACAGCACAACATAATATTTTTTACTTACTCGTGTAAGTAGTATAAAGAAAGTTTTGGAATCGTCGAAAAATTCGAACTCGAGATTTTGATAACATCCACGTTTTAGGCCTTCCTGAGTTAGAAAAACGCCTTTTTAGAAAAGGTTTGTCTGTATGTGACAAAGATAACTCAAAAACGCGTTGAACTAGGCGGCTAAAATTTGGCACACTGTCTTAACACGAAATTTTCTGTTTTCTATCGAATTTTGAGAAAAATTTGTTTAGAAGAAATCCGCCTGTCTGGCTGTTCAAATATAAGTTAGCACGATAACTACAAAACGAAGAAACAGATATAATTCGATGCATTGATCTAATATCTATAGTGTAGACACTTTCCAAATTTTGAGCCAAATCTAACAAGGAGTTGACCATAAGTTGGTCTGTACTTTCAAACGCGATAGCTCAAAAACGCAATAACTTATTTAAATTCGTTCTAGTTTTTGATTTCGTCATAATTGTTATATATTCTTTTATATTTCAAGCAGCTTGAGTTGTTAATAATTTCCTGTTATGATCAAGAATATATTGTTGGTATTTATCATCGAAATACTATAACCAAGAATTTACATTCGTGTTATTATTAGTGTGGTAGGGGATTAAATAAGTGGAATTACCACTTCGAATTTCTGCTTTTATCTGCTTTAAATTCCTTATCACTTATTAAAAAATATTTTAACAAAGTTAAAAAATACAGTATAATTGGTAAAAGAATACCAATAATTTTAAAATATACTAAAATTTAAGTTATCAAATAATAAACATGCATAATAAATAACTTGTAATTTCTCAAATTAAATATCTTAAACTTTTAAATTTTTAACACACAATGAAAATGTTTTTTAAAATAAAATGGCAATGTTTCAATTTTTTAAACATAAATCTATTTAAATCAATAGATTTCATAAACATAAATTTCAAAAAAATCAATGTATTGAACAAAATGAGTCCAAATATTTTGAAAATAAAAGTTCGAAATTATTTTTAACACTAAACCTACCGGCATTTCACCGATACATTGGAATTGCCATTGGAAGCGGGTCAAATGACCCGCTCGTGGTAGCTTTAGTGTTAATATTACTGAGTAGCTGCATTTTTGTTAATACTATCGGGAATAAGATACATTTTAAGAAAATAGAAATGGAGAAACAAACTCTTTTTTTTAAAGGTAAAAGTAAGACAAAAAAACACTCATAATGTTACCATTAAGATAAAAATTAAATATACAAATTGAAAGAAGTAAAACATTATAGGTCTTAGTAGTTTTTGATTAATTTTTATATGATGCTGCCAAAAAATGTCTTTGTTTTTTTATTTTTCTTTGTTTGTTTGTTTATTTATTTCTCATCAAGCTATTAAATTTTATTCCATGTACTTTATTTACTTTGAAAATAAGAAGTTATATTATTTATTTTTATAAGTAATTTTTTTTGTTTATTGATTTCAATATGGAAATATTTTTATTATACAGAATGCATTTCAAAAGTGTTCAAACAATTTTTCCACTAATTTCTCATTTTCATATGCAATATTTTTTTTCTTTTTGCGAGTATACAATTAAATGCATGATTTTTTTTTTTACAGAATGTGGATATTATTTTCTAAAAACATCTGTAGGGAACGAAGCACAATAATAGAAAGCTGAAGAAACCATGTGTCACTTTACTTTTAAAAAACACCACTCTTTAAAAATACTTGTTGGAGCTGAAGTACACATATTTTTAAGAATTGCCTGTAGAACAGAAAAAGTGGAATAAGGCGTAGTTACTGCAACTTTAACCATGGAGATGAGTTTCATCTGATTGCTGATAGCATTGAAAACAATTCGCAACTTTATAAAATTGAAAAGAAAGGACTGAATAATCAAGGAAGCAAGAATTCGAAGCAAGAATTCCCTTCATGGGTAGGGATATCGGAAATTGCAATATCGGACCAAAAGTTCAATACCGGTATTCGGTATATTTTAGATTTTAATACCGGGATCCCGGTTTTAATACCGGTATTATAAATTTTAGAAAAAGAAAGATAACACAGCTGTTTCTGTGTTTTATTCGTCAGTTTTATTACAGAGTGTAAATATCACACAAAATAATTTGCAATTTATAAATTATAACAGTATATAAATAATCACAAAAAAGTAAAAAAACATCTTATTTATTTAAATCAGATGTAAGATGTAAGATTTTGTCAGAAGT
Organism: Argiope aurantia; assembly: GCA_026543865.1. Classification (NCBI taxonomy): domain Eukaryota; kingdom Metazoa; phylum Arthropoda; class Arachnida; order Araneae; family Araneidae; genus Argiope; species Argiope aurantia. Next base: position 773,584 of record JAPMOR010098712.1, read on the forward strand.
ATATATCACTATTCAATCTGTGGTACAAATTTTCGAAATGTGATCTTAAAAGAAATAATGCATCAATTGTACTGTCATTAAGCCTGGAACATAATTTTGTGCAAAAATTACCAGTTGTCGAAAACGCTCTTTCGATATCTACGCTAGTTGGTGGTACTGTTAGCAATGCGCGATATACTTTTCCCAAGTATTTACCTCTAAATCCCCATCTTCAAATAAATCGATTTCTCTTCGGATTGTTTTGGATATAGCTGATTTTCTGTATTGTATTTTGGTTTGTTTAATTTTTTTTTATTTTTCTCTAATTCTAATTTTTGTTCATGAGATAATTCCTTTTCACTATCGACATTAGTGTCATCATAATCTTCGAAGAGTGTGCCGAATTCTTCTGAAAGTGGATAGGTTTCAGGGTAAAAAATTTAAAGAAAATTTACAATAAACTTGATCAGATTTAAATTGGTTAGTCTCTTTTCTTCTTTTTCATTTTCATTTTTAAAATCATTATAATTATGTAAATACAGTAAGACATTCTGTATTACTAAT
>JAPMOR010098712.1:774136-796807 GCA_026543865.1 Argiope aurantia
GCATTATTAAAGATTAAACATTTCTTTTATTGAATTCAAGTATGAAAAAAGGAATGCTACTACCCTGGAAATAGCAATTGATGAAAAGGGGAGAGGGGGGGGATCTTCATCTTTTAGCCGAAACAATTCCATCCGCTGCAATAATGGAGTTACACGGATAATTAAAGATTGAATAATGCACTTGCGAAAAATGTTCATTCTTTGCAAAAATTTCATCAGAATGCGCTATTTATGTAGCCGCTAGATTTTAAGATGGTTTTATTCTCACAATCTTTCCTTCTAGTCATGCAATTAAAACGTAGACGAAGATCTCGAAGAAAACTGTAAGTCAATTGAGTTTCTGTGTCCGATTGAAACAAGGACTGTTGGCAAATAGAAAATGACGAATGATATTGTCAAGAAAGAATTCTGAGCATTTTTGTGTGAAAAAATTATGGAACCACATAGCTTTATGAATTATCTTTCAAATATATCATAATGTTATAGCATAAAATATTATAAAACATTATTCTATATTATAACTCAATAATTTAGTAATTGAAATTTAGAACAAATATCTTTTAACTTTTGTATCCGTTCATTGCTGAGTTAAGGCTTAGTTATTGCTGACTATTGGCGCATCAATCCAAAATACGGAAAAAATACAAAAAAAAAAACTTTTTTTTTTCTTGGGAAGAAGGAGATTTATTTGTATGAGGTGTAAAAAAGGTTATTTTTAATTTTACAGGATGCAATCTTAAAAAATTGCATATAATCCTGTTAAAAATCTATTAACAATTTTTATTGTGGATATTTCTTTGTTAATATCATAATGTTGCTGTTGCACATCCTCAGGAACAGCAGCGCTATATCGTCTATGAAAGTGTGCACTCTGAAGAAGTGAAATACTAACAGTGGACTGTCAATAAGATCCTGTCGGGAGAAGCCCAGGCAAATAAGAAATTGATTAGATGAAGTCTCTTCCGTAAAACACTTGGCGCAGACTTTGCCTAGAACCCTCAGAATGTTTTATAGTTTTAAGGTGCCCATTAAGAACACGAGTAAGAGCAGTCTGGTCCTGCCTACTACAGTTAAGAGTCAGAGAACCCCCTGGACGAGTACTCTTATACCAGTGATATACTGGTGGAACAAGCCAAGTGGTTTTACATAATATATGATAAGTGATATACATATTAGAGCTGAAAATTAAATAAATGTGCAGAGATAATTCTTTGACTATTTAACGGGTTTTTTTTAATTTACCTCGAATATTAAAATTTTTGATGTTTTAAATAGAAATAAATAAAAACATCAAGTATGACTCATAAAGAAAATTGTAAGCCAGATATGAATAGATTGTAGATTTGAGTAGAATTCTTTTGCGTAGATATTCCAATTTCTAGAAGTTATATACTCAATCAGTGTCGTTGTCAGTAATAACATTTGATTTTACCAGATCAAACAGCCATCGATCATAATCATGCAATTTGTCAAATCAATTAATTAACCATATTCGAAAGAAGCGCATCATAACTTCCAACTCTGTTATTATAATTAGTTGCTAGACATGTTGTTATTCTTTTTTGAAACTAAATATTTCAAAACATAATTCAATTAAAATACTGTTGTTACAATATTTAAAAAAGAAACATTTCAAATAACGACATCAACATCCTTTCAAAGATAAGCGATTTCTTGCAAATTCAGAAATTGCCAAATTCACAAAATGCAAATGTTCTTTTAATAGATACAATTCTGTCCCACTTTCCGACAAGCAATTCCCCCTTTCAAAATCAACGAAATAAAAGAAAGCAGATTCCACGGTACACTTTTGAAGCAATCGTTTAATTTTATGCCCTACTAACGCTTCAATCCTTCAACTTTTACTTTTTTTTCTTCGCTTGATGCCAATCCGTGTAAACTAAATAAACAGAGAAAGCTTAAAACGAGCTACTTCCATTAAGTGAAACGCAAACGATTTTTACATTGTTACACTGAATGAATAATAAAGCGGATTATCGAATAAAGAATAACAAAAAAAAGTTCTGATGAGAGAGAAAGCCTGCCCCGAAAAACGAATAAAAGAAAACATCAAATACTTTTCACTTTCACCGTAACTGAACTAGGAAGGGACAATGAACTGGCCTATTTTGAGTAGCATTCACCTACTTCTGATGCGCTCGACGTGATGATTGCTCGAGTGTTATTTTTTAAAATTCTATTTTACCCCCTTGTTTTCAAATAGAACAGTCATGTTTGCGTTTTAATCGCATGATTATGACTTGGATCCTGCGATCCGTGACTGGATAGGGGTGTGAAACGATGCGTTTTCCTGATTGAAGGCAAGGGGTTTATCTAATTTTCGTCAACGAGGTGAAACGGTTCTATGTAATTATCCTCAACATAGTATTAGGGGGGATCAGATGCTTTAGTGATCAGAGACGCATGAAATGGCTTCTTCGTACGCGATGAACAAGGAAATTTTTCTATATTACAAGTCTGTAAGTAACTCTCATGAGCCTCTCGATTCAATTAATTAAAGAAAAACAGATTTTTTTTTTCTGGAAAAAGCGCATTAGAAACTTTCACTGGCCAATGATTCTGCATTTTGTAACAGGAAAATTAAATTCAAGGATAGTAAAAGGATTAACTTAATGTAATAACTAAGTTCAAAGAAGATTTTGCTGTAAATATTCTGGTTTGAAACAGTAACAAAATAAAAGAGAAAAAGAAAATTGTCTTTTAGTATTAGAGTTTTATGAAATAGTTTGTTGCTGTTATTTTCTAGTAAATAGATTTGGTTACTTGGGTAAAAAAGGTCTGATTTGACAATAAGCAAAATCGTTGTTTTTATTGCAATTATATCAAGTACCGTCTTTCTTGTACCATTATTTGATATAATTTCATTAAAAGTTTTGGTAATCTTCATTAAATTGTTGATTTGATTGATTGTAAATCAATAAGTGATTTTAGGTACAAAATATTATATAAAGTAAAAAAAAAAAAACATTTCAATTTGACATTAACTATTAGGAAAGATTCTAATACATTTCGCAACAAGAACATCTTTTTCGAAAGTTTAACGTATTAATTGCGTTGTATTGCACAAATTAAAAGAGATAATAAGGTAGATCAATAAAGAGAATATATAAAATAATAAGATAGACCAATAAAGAGAATAAATTGAAGAGATAATAAGATAGATCAATAAAGAGATTCTATCTTTTCCTGAGATGGCAAAAAAGTTCCTAACTTGTCATAACCACTTGAGTTCAATTCATGAAAAGTCTAAACTATTAAAACTAAACTTAGAAACTTTGCAAAAAATGGGTGAGTTAAGTACAAGCTCTTTTTTAAAGAAAATAAATAATTTTCAAAAATTAGTGACATTATTTACAATAATAAATTTTTACCAACAGAATGGCAGAATAACAAATCTTGATCAATTTTGTTATTTTTCAGGAAAAAAGACTTATAACAAAATTACATTAGATGAAGAAACATCTTCCCGCAAGATTTTCAAAAATTATCAGGGATGTTTTTAATCAAAGGAAGAAAACAATTTAAATATAATACAATAGAATTTGAGATTTAAATATAACCAAAATTTAAATCATTATTTTTATACAATTCCTTACTTAAATACATTAGAGGGATTTTTTATATATTCAGTGAAAAAAATTAATAACATTTTTAAAACATTAATCGCCACATGAAACGAATGTATCTCGCATGTAATATATTTGTACGAGCTGTATGAATCGCACAGGATTCAGATGAAATTTTTGCTTTTTTATTCGCAGCTCAGTCGTAATTCACACTAGCCATATAAATGCATATTAACTGATTAAAAAAAGAGCCTGCCAAATCAAATAAGCTGGTTAGTTTTATGTTTCTGACATTTATTCTTTTTTAATTACAGCTTACCATTACTTGCTTAGTTATTTGATGACAAATCGATTTAAATCGGGGTCGTATTATCAATTATTATCCATAAAAGTCTAGACACATTTTTAAACGTCATAATTACACAAATTTCTTTAAATAAAAACATATCCAGGAGAGTAAATTCCCATCCAACTATTTAATTGTGTTTAATGAAAACTTATCTAATATATGTAACTAGGTCACTGAACGGGCATGGAGAAGCTACCTCTTCAAGGCAAGACCTCCAACCACGGTCTATTACATTGGTGTGGTGCGGATGTTTGGAGGAGGGTTGCCAGCTCAGATGTCGTCCTCGTCATCTGAATTACGATTTAAAATTACGAGCGTACCAAAATACCCCTATTGTTGCTTTAAAAAACAAGACGTTAATATAACTAAACTAAACTGAACCAACCACGGTATATCATTATAATCCAACGCAAAAAGTTAAAAAAAATAAAAAAATAAAATAAACCTTTTTCTTTTACTTTATGTTCGTTTCTCCACAGCCAAATTTAATTTTTATGACCCTTAGCGAAAAACATATATAATTAATTATATATTGAGCTAAAATGTAAGGTATGGATAGTTTCATGTTATATTACTTTAAAATTTACTGTGCAATTACAAAAATAAAATTGCGAAAAAATAAAAACAGATATATATATATATATATCCTGAAGCTTAATAGGTGTAAACTAAACTTTTCATTTTAGCGATTAACTTGTTAATGTTCTTAACACTTCAAAATTTTCATGCTGATCTATGTCCTTCTAAAAAAATAAGCAATTGATCAGTTATTCAAAAAAAAAGGCATCATTTTTTATCGTTTGTTTTATCGGATTTTTTCTCGCGTTTTTTTATAAATTTACACTATTTCAAATATTTAAATTTCCAAACGTAAATTAATTATATTATATTGATTTCAACTATTTTAGATTTTTTCAGTGTTATTGAGAAGAATTGGACCATGAAGGCTACATAAGGAAAGCTTTAGCAATAATTCGCTGTCCAGTCGGAGCGAGGAGGATAGAAAATGTATGATAAAATAAAATAAAATACTTTTCTTAGAATCAAATAGATTTTATTTGTGAAGAAAAATTTCACATTTTCTTATGTGTTTGTATTATTCATAAATCACTTACTTTTTTTATCTGTTATTATCGTAAACATGTTTCTATGTTCGTTTATTTTTATATTTATTTTTATCTTTGTAGCCATTTCCATGTAAATTTGTAATTAAAAAATGAATGGATTTATTTTTGTGGATGAAATATATTGAAAGCAAAACATAACGTAAGAAATCGATTCAACTTATTATATAAATAAAATACAAAAGAATTTACAATTATTATAATAATTAGTAAATTAGAAAGATAATTAGTAAATAATAAAATATATCAAATTCAGGCACTTTAAACTTTGAAAACATAAAAATAAGAGTAAAGATATATATACATAATGATGTTTTTAAACTATCACTTTAAAAATACCAATCACTCACTATCAGTTTAACCAATTAATTTTAAAAAGTAATGCTTAACATATATTATTTAGTCACTAACCAATTCATTAAAGCTAAGCTGAAAATGAAAACTCACATTTGTTGAAGAGAAAAGATCTGATGGTAGCCACAGAAGATGAAAGGCAACAAGCTGCTGAAATTACTTTTTCAAAATTAAGTTGTAATTTAAAATCAGATTGAAATTATTGGATTATATATTATCAGCTTTATTATTTTTTTAGTCTAAGGTTACCAATTAGGTTTTTTTTTTATAGAAATGATATTAGGAATCCTTACGGAGATTTAAAGCTCTGAAGTCGTTTAAGCAAGTATCCTCTCAAAATCAAGATATGATAAAAAGAAGATAAAAACAATAAAAAATGGTTTTCATGTGATAATCATATTACAGTTTTTATATATTCTTTTGCAGTTTTCGAAAGAATAGTTTTTTTTATTAAAGAATATTCGCTAGTTATTGATGCAACGAGCAACTCGATTCCATTCATTTTTCTGTATTATTATTTTTAGCTAGAGTTGTATGAATCGAGACAAAAGGATGCAAGGAATGCAATATATATATATATGTATATATATAGATATATTGAGCGACAGTTTTTAATAAAACGCTCTTAATTAAAAAAAATAGTAACTTTTAATAAGAATTTTATTAATAAATTCTTACCTACTTCAAATAAAGTATCTAATAATTAGCTCCTTTATAGATAAATTATTTTCATTCATTATTAATTTAAAAAGCTTTTTTTAAAAAAAAATTGTGTTTGAAAATATGTATTGTTGTACAATACAGAGTTTATTAAGCGTAAAGCTGATCATAGATAATGAATTATTAAATCTGATCATTAGAATTTTGAGTAAATAAAGAACAATCCAATATTGTGTCATAATCGTTCCCTATATTTCTAGAGAAGTAATAGTAATCATGTAGAATTAACCCCAATTAAATCTTTATTTTAAATTTGAAGCAAATAAACTATCGTCTTGGTTATAATGTCATATTTAGTGTCTTATCACATTTTAAGATTATGTATTTATTCAATTCTTCTTATTGTAAACAAATTTTACAAAAGGGAACTAATTCTAAAAATTAAATAAACATAAATAAAACCCTTTTAATATTTATGTTTCGCTTTTTTAAATAATGCATTTTTTTTCCAGATTTTTGTTTTGCACAATATTCACACAATTTCATAATATTTCTTTATAAATATTATTTATATTTCATTTTTTTTCTTTATAAAATTGCAATTATAAATTTTTTGAACGATTAAAACACAATATGATTTTTTATTTCATTGTGTTAAATATTTTAAAAGAAGATATGAAATACACAAACGAAGTACGAAAAAGAAAACAGGCATCAAAACCGTTTTTTCTTGTTGTTTTGCAGACATTTCAATCTTTTGGCTGCTTTCTGAAAAATAATTGATGGTTGATTTTAGCTGATTGCAAAACAGAGAAAACATTTTAAAAGAGAAACATAGAATCAAACTGATGCAAATGACAAATAAAAAAACAAAATATATTTACCGTTTGCTTTTTTTCTTAATCAAATTATTAAAATTTAAAAGTTAGTCGCAGAAAAAGTGTTTAAACTGACATGTAACTATGATAAATATGTATATACATTAAAAAAAGTGTTATAGACAATAAAAAATGGATAAACTTCTTCTATGGTAATCGACTTCTAATTATATTCTTAAATTATTATGCACGTTTAAAGAATTAAAATGAAACAGCTGATTTAAAAGTTTGTTTTAATTCTGAGAGGAGGATTAAGTTTCGAGATTATTTAAGCTTAAAATAAAATATTTATATTATTTTTCTTATGTTTAATCATTCCTGCAGGTCTTGAAGCACAAATTTTTTACATGATAAGGATAATTTTTTTAAATGTTATTTATATAAAATATCAGACTTTTCATTTTAAATAGTATTGTTACATTAAAATATACCATCAGAGCATAAGAAATTATACGTAGTAATACTTTTGAATATATTTTGATTCAAGCAAGTAAGTACATTGAGATGAAATAAAATTTCTCATTCACCCGATATGGTCTGAAAATTTTTCACTTTTCTTTATTTATTTTTTAGTTATATGACCTATTAAGTGTATGCTTTTATTAATCTCAATTAAGAAAAAAAAAGAAAACCTCCTTTCTTAACTGACTGTTGATGCCGGTAATGTTGCGAACATACAGAAAAGAGTAAATAAATAAAGAATCGTGAATAATCTTGTCTAACTTATTTTGACATATAAGAAAAACAGTTTCGTTTGTCCGTCGAATTATTATGGCGTTACTAATGGTCACCTAATTTTAAGACCGGACACGATACTAAATTTATGTCTAACCCTGTTGCTAAGTGATTTTTAATGACTTTTTTACATTAAAACGCAATTTTATTTTTGATTGTTTAAAAAATAAGGGAAGAAGAAGCATCATATAGAGATTTCTAATAAGATTAAAAAATAATTCTTTTAAATCATATTTTTATATTAATAATAAAATACATTTTCTTTTTTATTATGTCATACATTTTCTTTTATTATTAGTTATATAAAGTCAGAAGTCAAGTAATCAGCTATTCTGCTGAAAATGAGAAGACCAGTAATATTTTTAAAACGAATTTAATGGATGACATATTTTTGACATAACGTTTTTTCTTTCGTCTGTAGATTATTATTATTATTTTTTTCATTAAATCAGTTAAAAAAATTTAAAAAACAATCAGACGGGCAAAAATGTTAACATTTTACAGAAAGAATTTCTGCCATGGAATATTTTACTTTCTCTATAAGCAGAATTTTTAAATTAGACAGTAAAATTTAACTATGGAACATTCTAGATAATTTATTCATTCATCCCGGATGCGAAGACATGTGAATTGTTTTAGCGCGGCGCCATCTATGTTCATTCGTATGAACTATTGCTTGCTAAAAGAGAAGAAAAAGTAAGTATAACGATAAATATTTCAAGAATGTTTAACATTTATATCTGTCGGGAAACGTCATACAACCGTGTAATAAACTCACGAATGAATTTTATATACATCTGTTTAAAAAAAGTTGAAAGCATATTTATTTTATTATTATTCAATTAGAAATAGGGTAAAAACCTTTAGTGCGAATTCAAAAAAAAGCATAAGAAATAGTTTATTTAAAGACACGCAAAAGAAGAAATCACTTGCTTTTTTTAGAGATATTTAATCAACTTTTGGTAACAATCTATCTCGTTATCTATTATCATTTGTCAGGATTAGTTTTAACGACACAGAAAAAAAAAAGAGATCGTCTGCTTATTTCTTTTTAGAATCATACGGAATCAACATTTGGAAACAATCTAACTCTTTATCAATTATTAGTTTGTCAGGATAAGATTTTTTAAAATTTGTAATAAATTTCTGCCGAAATACAGTTTAAAAAATAGCACATTAATTTTTAGGATGACATTTCACTAGATTAATAAGACTACGTCCGGAATAGATTTTTTGAAAAACATTCTAAAATAATTATACTTTTGAATTTTTATTTAAAAAAAGGTTAACAAATCTCTATAAAACCAAAATATATGAAAAGTTTTTTTTTTTGTTGTTGTTTTAATTCGTAAAAATTGCTTTTTTTTCGGCTAAAAAGATATATAAAGCTAATTCGTCTAGTTTAGAGAATTATCGAATGATTTTCTTAAAATTTTGCAGATAATTACTGAAATATATTAACTGGTTTCCTAAACTAAACAATAATTATTCCCTTCTATTGTTTAAATATTGGGTTTCGAATGATAAATAACATGAAATTTCCTACTTTTGTCACATTGTGAAGCATTAAAACAACTATAAATTTTCATCCCTTCTCTTGTTGCGTGAAAATTCCAGAAAAAGCAATTTTTAAGCACATATTATGAAAAAAAAAAGTATTTAATTCAGGTAATAAGAGAAAATTTTCTAATTAAGCCTTATTAGTTAATTCTAGACAAAAAATTAGGAAATCTCTTAATTTAATTTATATTTGTATTATATAAATTAAATTAAGAGATATCATTATATGTATATGTGTAATGATATCTCTTAATCTAATTTAATCCTAATTAATTTCGAAATTGTTATCTTATTTTAGCCCATATTAACTTCAATCTAAAATGTTCTCTTATTTCCTGATCCAATTTCCATTTTTTATTTCATTTATTCTACACGCGCTCTATAAAACTGCTGAATTCAGAAGATTCTCACACTCTGAGCAAAGCGATAGAAATCCCTAATGCTATTATAACAGTTTTTAATGGTACCTAAAATTCCCTTTCCTAAGACCACACGAGTCATAGAAATCCCTATCAAAATCTCATAGCAAAAACCACTGAAGGAAAAAAAATCGGTGTCTTCTGCTCTTTTGGCGCGACGTAGACTGACGAATTTCTCACCGCTTATTCTTTATACTAAAATTATACATCTCGTTGTGAAACAAATCGAAGTTTTAAAATTTCAAAAGTTTCTTCTCCGCAGCGCATCTGCCAAAATTATGTTCACACGCACCCGCGCACGCACACACACACATAAATATATATATAACACTATAACTATATCAATAAGTTAAGTTTTCTGATACTTTTCAGATCATAATAGAATAAATATATTTCTCCATACTCTTAGTTAAAAAAAAAATTGCATCGCAGAGAAGCACGTTTTGGAATGTTATGTCCTTCTATAAGACATGTGCAATGAGAATCAATTATTCGAAATCATTGTTATTACAAGTATGATGCAAGACCTTTCCTTCAATAAAACCAAGAAGATTCTGAACGATTGTGTTTGATTGTGAAATATGGCATAATAAAAAAAGAAAAGGATAACAATCTGAAGAATTTAGTTCAGAGAAGTTGGTTTTCCGTCAACATTATTAAAAAAAGAAAACAACTTTCTTTTTTTTTTAATTTAACCTTCTTGTAATAAAATTATCATATAAAATTATAGACCGATTTTTTTAATTATTTTAGAATATCATTTTTTTTATCCTTTTAAATAAAACACAACATTCTATGGATTGAAAATCTTTTTCAAAGTGTATCAATTAACGTTAGGCAATTTAGAGCAAAATATTAAAAAAAATGACGAAGTAATCTTTCAGTATAGAAACCACTTCATTCAGAAATTTTCACAATAGAATTTAACTTAAATAGAAATATTTGGATATCACAAAACTTTTAATAAAATCTGAACTTGAAATTTTTTTTTTTAGTAAATGAACGAGTTTGGATAATATTTGCTTTGTGATTACGAAAACTGAAATGGAAATTAAAAAATGTCCTTAAGAATCTTTTCGGTTTTATTGCTTAATCATCAATTAAAATTTTAATGATAATTCATCGATTTATTAATTAAAATGAGCAATGGAAACGAAGAAGATACTAAAGGATACTCTTTTTCTGCAATTATGACAAAGCAAAAAGAAAAATTAATAATAATCAATAGAATTTGATTCACAAAACTTTATACAAGGAAAAAAATAATGAATCCTTTCAATATTTATAGTTTTCCCTTTTTTTAATAGAATAAGAATATTATATTATGTTACAGATGAAAATTTTTGATTATTTAAAATCGTCATTTTGCAAATAATATTATTTTTTCACTGACTTAATAAAGAAACATGTTAAAATGCTACAGATCAAACTATGCAGTTTTAAATACAAAATAAAGGCGGGAAAATACACATTTTGAAAAAAAAACACTTTATTCAAGAATTTCTAAAATATTTTGTCTAAATAGATCTTCCGTCACGTTTGTAGAAATTTTAGTTTGAAATTGTCAATAAGAAAAAACAGTTTCGGGGAATTGTTATTTTTAATGAAGATTATTTATTGATGAATTATCCATAAAATCGATGAACTATTAATAAACTCTTAACTGATAATAAATCATATTATTATTTCATTAATTGAATAAAGAAACATTTTTAAATTCTGTGCATTTTTAAACACAAAATACAAAATGATGAGGAAATAAGTCACCAATATTGAAAAAAAAATCTTCTTAATGAAGAATTTCTAAAATAGAGTATTTCCTAAATAGTCTTCCGTAATGTTTCTTGAAATTTTAATTTGAAATTGTTACTTAAAAAAAACTAGTAGTTTCGGAGAATCGTTATTTTTCTAATGAAGATTTTTAATGAATCATCAAACTTATTGAATCATCAATAAAATCGAAAAGATTCTTAAGGATATTTTTTCTTGTAAAATATGATATAAAACTGAACAAAGTGGCAGCAATCGGTAGTATTTGGTTCATAAAAAAAATTGCGTAAACAAAAAAGGCTTTTTTTCTTCTTTTTAATTTATTTTTTGTTTGTTTTTGTTTTATGTAGAATAAGATTATCATATCATAAAGATATGTGAAAGGTTAGATTATCGCAATTTCTTCCTTATTTCCGCTCTTAATAAAAATCAATATCTTACAAACTGAATAAAGAAACATTTTAACATTTAATAATTCTTATTATGTAATTACAAACTTAATTAGTAAAAAAACCATAATTAATGAGTACAACTTGCAGAAGAAAAATCCAGTTTATCGTAGAATTTTAAAAACAAAATTTGCTTCGGTGCTTAAATGGACATGCCTGGAATCCTCCTAAATGTCTGATAAAACCACGATTTGAAACCGTTACTTAGTAAACCAATGAATGGCCTTGAAAAGGGATCATTTTCTTCGTCTGGTGCAAAGATAAGTAATGGACTCTTTGCAGTTTCTGTTTTTAATGGGGTCTGTTCAATGATTCGTGTTTTGAATAGAATATTGAAAACGTCCCATTAAAAAAAATTCATTTCAGTAGTTTTCCTTTTGCATGATTTAAAACTTGATTTTAAATCGTATAATATCCTTACGATATCCAGAAGACATATACAGCACAGCAGTTTATTACTTAAATCACTATTGCCAAAATATATGCACATCTATCATTTGAGAGCAGGAATCATAGTTAAAAACTCATTTATTTAGCTCGATGTCTTTTTTAAGATATCGTGTTCTCATGAAAATTTGTTATTATCAATAATTATGCTACTTGCCAGCGTCTATTTATGAGTTAATTCTCTGACTGCGTAATTTTTTAAAATTACTATTTAGAAGAAATGTTTGCAAGAAAATTCAAATATTTTTCAAACGAAGTAAGCTGATACTATATGTTATACGATAATAATATGATATAATATAAATATGTAATCGTAAAAATAAACTCACTAAACTGAGAAAAACGTGAGATGCAATAGAAAATCGACTGCTTGCGACTGGCTTAAATCTGGGCAGGCGGTTCAACCTGCGAGGCGGTTCAACCCAACGAGCAAAAGAAATAACAATTATCACTAACCGATAGTGTGACAGTTATTTTACAGTGATCAAGTGATTTTAGAATTTTTCTAGAAATTCTTATATCACTAGATCTTTCCGTCTGAAGCAGACCTGGTATTGATCCAAGTTTTCCAGAATTCCATGTGACTAGATTATAAAATGATTATCAAGGATTGAAGGATTATAGACGTTACTGGCTAGTGCCAATTTTGTATCAGATATAATTAAATTGTTGACAATAATAAATTTTTAAACCTTGCATAAAATGCCACCTCTTTCCACGTAACATCCAATGTCACTATATGCCTGTTAAATTCTAATTATGCATTAATAAATGTTCTTGGTAACCAAGTGTTATTCATTAGTATTAATATTAACTACTAGTGTTATATCTAGCCATTCGACAACTGGATCTTTCTGTTATGGAATCCTAAATGGAACTAGGGTCTATTATATAGAATCAAGAATGAAACTAAGATCAATCATAAAGAATGATGAACGAAACTAAAATCTATCATATAGAATCATGAACGAAATCAAGATCTATAATATAGAATCGTGAACGAAGCTAGTACCTATCATATGGAATCATGAACAAAACTGAGATCTATCATATAGAATCATGAACGAAACTAGGATCTATCATATATAATCATAAAGGAAACTAGAATCTATCATAGAGAATCAAAGATAATCAAGAACAAAACTAAGATCTATCATATAAAATCATGAACGAAACTAAGATCTATCATATGGAATCATGAACGAACTAGTTATGAAAGAAATCACTAGAATCTCATGAAATTGTAGAGTATGACTTCTTCAAATAACTAGACACACGGATAGATGAGCCATAGCATAGTCACATTTAAATGGAGTTGGTCTGATTTCGTAATAAATTCATACAGAGTAGCAATTATTTTAATGTAATAATTAATATTTTTTTGTCTAGGTTGTTTCGATTTGGAGTCATTATTCCCTCAGAAGGACAAGCAAAATTCTAAATATAATTTTTCTTACTTAAGGACTTCTAAAGCGAGAAGATTCTTATCAAAATATAAATGGGCATTTTTTAACGATTTCAATACTTTTTTCTTTCCATATATTATATGTAATTAGAGTGGTGAACTACATTTAATGAACTACAATGATTTCAAATTCATAAATGGTGGAATAGTTTCCTTTTCCAGTTGAAAAAAAAGTAGCAACGGCTACAAAATGAATAGACGACATTTGAAATAATTGAGTGATTCTAATTTTGAAACTCCTTTTTGACGCAGCACTTACAAAATATCAGAAATTAATAAAGAAAATGACGCCGATTTCTCCAAAAACTTTCATGCCAAAGTCTAATTTCGAATAAAAAATAAAATCTTTTTCAAGATTTCTGTCAAGGTGCAGCGTAACGAATAACCCCATTTTGTATTTCTACCACTCGAGAATTCAATTATGAAGCAATCGGCGAGACACGGTAGTAATAAATGTTTTACGCACAATATAACAACCTTGCGTCATGTTCGCGCTCGTGTAAGAGAAGCCGAACAACCACGTTGCCCGATGGAATTTTCTAATTTAATGAGGAATTTCATCAGACAGTCGGTTCGGCTATTAGAATGGGTAATATTCGTTTATGCGAGAAACCTACTCAAACGAAAGAAGCGTGAGAAATTAACCAAGAAAAAGATTTTCAGATTTAGAAATAAAAAGAATTACAATAAAGATATACAGATTTCAGTAGAGGAGTATTGATTGTTTCTTCAATTTTTTTTGGTCCATAAAATTTATTATTTTTTTATGTAATCCTTCAAATATCTTTATAATTTTTTTCCTAAAATATCAATCATAATTTATGGGTTGACTATTATATGTAGTGGATTATTCATCTTGGTAAACAGAGTTAAGACATTATCTCCAGAACAGCTGCAACAATTCTTGAAATATATTTTTTCAACACTTTCGATTTACTGTTTTATCTCAAGACTGTCTTCATTTTTACATTCATTGCATCTGCGATGTTAAGTATACAATACTTTTCACGCAATAAGCAATTCGTATACCTTTTTCTAATTCTAAACACTCGAAATCTGAGTGTTTAACTTCTCAGTTGCGAGGGCTTTAATTTTTCTCACAGAACCAAGAGGCTCTGCTGACAGATCCTAATTATTGTTTTATCTCAAGACTGTCTTCATTTTTACATTCATTGTATCCGCGACATAAAGTATATAGTGCTTTTCACGCAATAAGCAATGCATATACTTTTTTTCTAATTCTAAACACTCGAACTCTGAAGGTTTAACTTCTCAACATTTAACTTCTCAGCTGCAAGGGTTTTAATTTTTCTCAAGGAACCAAATGCTATGTCGATAGATTGTATTTATTGTTTTATCTCAAAACTGCCTACATTTTTACATTCGCAATGTTAAGTATACAATGTTTTTCACGCAATAAACAATTCAGATACGTTTTCCTAATTCTAAACATTCGAACTTTGAGTATTCATCTTCTCGAATTTTAACTTCTAAGTTAAGAGGGCTTTAATTTTTCTCAGTGAATAAAAAAGCTGCGTTGGCAAATTCTTTTTTACAAGTATATAAATTCAGAATAATTTCTTAGGCTCATTCATTTCTGTTTTAAATCTTCCTAGTAGGTATTCCGTATCGCTTTAATTATGGGCATGGATAAAAAAAATTTGACAATAGGTAAAAATGGACCGTTTCCAAGAATAAAAAGCGGCAAAGTAGATAATTGTTTCTTCAAATCATATTTCGTAGATATATTCTACAAATCATATTTCGCAGATATATCAAATGTATTAAATTCAATTTTATATGTCTAATTTTCTTTCGAATTTTTACTTAAGCTTTTTGATTTTCTGTTCATATACAAATCTAATTCACTGCACCGTTTAAAATAAATTAGTAAAATTATAATGTTTTTCTTTATGAAAACGATTATTTTAACTTATTGACAATTAATAGGTGCAAAGAAAAGATTGCAGATTAGATATACAAAATCATTGCCATTTCCCTATATGTAGGATATATTTAAAAAAAAAATCGTTTTCGTAGGAAACCGATATTGGCGTTATGTATAGTAATCTATATCTATACTTATAATAAAGCTCAATGTGTATGTGTGTGTGTGTGTGTGATGGCGCTCTACAGGCCAGACCATTCAACCTACAGCTACCAAATGTGGCACGTGTATAGCTTGGAGGCCAGGAATGTGCACCTGAGGGTTATTTTTTCGAATTTTTAATTAGAATTTTATTTATTAAAAAAATTAAGCGAAATTTTGGCGTGTTTCTGCTATAACTTCCGAAAATATTACCGCACAAAAAAGATTTTTACATGAAGTTAAAGATCAAAAATTTATCTTTTAAATGATACCAATTTTTAATATTAAAATTAAATTTCTATTTTTAATGAATTTTTAAATAAATATTTTAATTATATTTTTCAACAATTTTTTTCGTACAAAATAAAAAGAAAATTTTACCTGCACGAGCACGTTTCGCATTCATGGGAAAAAAAATTAGCTTTTCTCAAAGTGTTGCTATCACATTGATTAAAGCTCCAATTAAAAATAAATTAAATCTTTTTGGAAATGAAATCTACAAAAATATAATTTTCGGCACTTGTCTGCAGGAAATGAAACAAATATGAAATATTATTTTTTCAAAAAAATAAATTCAAGAAAAATTATTTTAAGATCTTTTACGCTCTCTGTATTATTAATCCAATAAATCAGTTTTATTTAAGGCAAATTTTGTTTAATATGAACAGAATATCCATTCAAATCAGGGCCACACAGCTAATTTGTAAACCTTTAGTAAGACACAGATCTGCTAAAATGGTCTAAATGGAAAATGATTATATTTTATGTAACTTGATTCAATAAATGCTCTAATAAGTAACGAATCTTTGATTTTACATAAAGCTTCTGCTGTGGAAATCACGATTAACAAAATGTTCTTGAAACACTAATATTTTAAATAAAAAGAGTTAATTTCCAATGAACTAAATCAATCATGACTAAATTAAACTGACTGAGTTATGAAAATTTGAATATCACTATTCAATAAAAAAAAAGATAATTTTAGATTTCCCATCGATCGTTTCAAATAAAATAAGCCAATCAGCGCAGGTTTCTCAAGATTAATTGGCCTAAGATAATGAAAATGTTGAGTTTTTCTAAATTTTTAACATTCAAAACTTCATAAACAAGTCTTAGTTGATCTGGAAAATAGAAACATTCATTCATTTATTTAAAATTTGGTGTGTCCAGAATATTTCTCAGAATTTGATACCTTACTGCATTAAATTTTAGACTTCATAATTTTTGAAATATATTTATAGGCCGGAATAAAATATTATTATTGATTTCAGTTCAATCCTTTTGAAAGCAAAACTAAAAACTGAATTTTATGCTGAATCTGAGAAATATTTGTTGAATTATTCTTTGAGATATTACATAAATTATGAAAAATATTTTGTAGTTCACATAAGACTTAAATACCGAGCGATTCTGTTTGCAATACTCATATTCAATAATAATAATAATAAATAAATAACAATAAAGATGATAAATAAAATAAAACGCTTGGTTTTTATTAAAAAATATCTTTATATTAATTGCAATTTCATCATTTCCACTTTAAATTAAAGTTGAAGTTTTACCGGAAATTACAACAAATTAGCAAAATATCTATAATAAATTGAACGAAACGATCTAAAAAACAGTATAAGTTTGGTATGACTATCAAAATTTGAAGATTAAAAATGTTTTGTTTGAGAATCTACTAAGAGACCAGTTACTTAAAATATTTAATGGAAAATTGTAGCGAGCGGTAATAGTGGCGAACCGGCTGGTCGCCAAAGTCGGCTAGTCTACAATAAATTTTATGATTGTAAGTGTGGCTGGTATTATGTTTGCATTAAAATATCGATATTCCAAATATTTAAAAACAGATTAATTCCATTAAAATGGTATTTAAATGAACAGATCTAAGTGTATAGAGTGTATTCTATGACATTCTAGTAAAGATCATTCTAAATGATATTACAAAATATTCTTTTTAGAAAAAAAAACAATCCTTTTTCAAAAGAAAAAAGATTGAAACGTTTGTGTCAACTTATCTCTACCTGTTATATTTGATTGACAGGAATCGCAAATAAATAGCTTTTTATGATTTAAATTCTTTCTAGATTGTTTAAAACATTCGGAATTCATTCGAATTTTCTACATTATAAGAACATCACTTTGAAGTCTTCTTTTCAGAAATACGTCTTATTTTTAAATTTTATAGGTTCGATTTCCTGAAACTCTTCTTATACGATAATATTCTCATTCCAAAAAGATGATTTCTTTATATGTACAATGATTTTTTTAATATTATGACGATGATTTTTTATGATTTTTTATATGTACGATTGAAATAATAGAATCTACGATACATAATCTATCAAAAATGGAAAAACAGTTATTTCTTATTGTTAATTAAGATGTTTTTAGTAACGGAGCGTTTATAAATCAAAAAGCCACATTTCTCTTATAAAGAAAGGTCAATATTCATTCAAAGTATCTGACTGGTTGATGAAGACGAAATTCTTTATTTAATGTATCTGCATTTTTCATTATTTTAAAACAGTGCTTCATAGCCTTATAGATATTAACAATTTTATCATAATGCAAAATTTCGTATATGAACTATACCCCCCTCACACACACACACACATACTTATCTTCTTTTTCTACTGTTTCTTTTAAACCGGAATAAGATTTAGGTTTGTTTTCACAAGCAATGATGACAAATATAAACAATTAGATAAAAAAATAGTAATAAATAAAATAAAGTAAAACAAACTGTGGACAATGTTTCTCAATAAGTCAGTTTCATTTTTTTGACATTTCTTTATAAATGAATGAATATATCATTTTTTTTTATTTCAACAACTTTATCTTATTCCTTTCATAGCAAATTTTTAAATTTCAAAACATATATATAAAAGAACATCCGAATAAAAAACTCTAAGGCCAAAAAAAAAAAGAAAAATGACAGCCCTAATTGGTAATGAACCCGTTATTATTAATACTCTAGTGTACACAACCAAGCGCTAAACAGAAAACAATCATCACTCTTTCAAAACATTATAAAAAACTCGCAAAATGATACCGCTAAGTATAACATAACAAATCGATCTGATGATCGTAATTGGCTTTACCGATTTCACGCAACGCGTCACCCATCCCAATCCACATCTCCGCTCCAGGTGTGGACACTTGTTGAGCAGCCCTTGACCCGCACTGTTCGGATGGGTTGTCAGCCAGTTCAGAGGCGATTCGGGTCAGTCGCTTTCACTTTCACATCTAGGTGAATGCCAAGTGAAAGTGGGTCGGACCAGCAATGGGCTAATCGTGAGTCGTAGCTTCCTTCTTTAGTGAATAGGTGAAGATTACATGATGTGTTCGAATCCCTTTTTTTAGATAGGCATCACGGAGATAAGAATCTGGACTCGAAATCCCCCTTTTTTTTGTAAGAGTGAAAAGCAGGTGATTACAGGCAGGCGGGTTAAGTTCAGTTACAGAGGTAATCTAAATAGAAAAAAAAATTCCATTTAAAAAGAAGGGGAAAAGGAAATTTGACAATGTAAATAAGTGTGATAAATGGATAATAGAATGCATTTGGTACGGAAGTAAAATATCGTTCGTTAAAGTATCATAAAAGAAAATTGACATTTCCTGAGATTTAAGAATATTTAAAATATGTGAAATACCTTTTATAGTGGGAGATTTTCATTTAGGCAGACTATATAACTACTTATACCCACTGAGTTCAGGGTGTGAGGGTTCTCAAGCCTATTAATTAAGAAATTTGATCAATAATTTTCAGAATATAACTAAAAATTCTTTGAATTGTAAAATATTAAGACAATATTAGCCATAGATCAAGAGAGCCAGATTCCTGTTTGTTTGATTACGTTTATTTATTAATTGTACTACATCTAAACATAGAGCACCTGATTAAGTAATAATATATGCAAATGTGTGTGCCGCACAATTACGCATTTTAATATATAAATAATAGAAAATATATAGTGAAATAAAGAGCTAACATGAAATAAATTATTATTTTGTGGATTAATAAAAAATAGAATATCCTGAAATGAGAAATTAAATTGACTAAATCATCATTAGAGGAGCCTTATAATGTGCATTGTCTAAGGCTGCATAATGCTTAAATCCTCTGCTTAATATTTCCTTTTTGCTAGATTACAAATTTCATTTAAATTTGTTCACATGTCTTCTTAATTACATGCCAAATGTAACTACTCATATCCTTGATCCAAATACAAATGATCGTATTTTGTATTTAATTCTATGTTATATTCTTGAGTTTGTTATCGTAATTATGTAAATATCGACAATTTAACCAAGTCTTGAAATAAAATTATAAAAATAGTCTAAATAAATTAAATTTTATTAAAAATAAAGAGGTCTGTTTGTGTGAAAGTGTGTGTATTTGTTTGTACGTGCGTGTGCAAGCCCTGGCACTCTATAAAACAAACTATACACCAAGAATTATCAAATTCTGTCCACCCATACTTTAAAATGTGTACTTCGGAGCGATTTTTTTTTGAAATTTTAAATTAATTAAAAATTAAACGAAAATTTGTCAGAATTTCTCAAAATATTATAGTTTTTTGTTGCTTTATAATTTTTTATTGAACTTTTGAACAACATCCTTAAAATAATCTTGATGAATTTCAACAAATGATTTAATTTTTTAAACTATTGTTCCATTAAATACTTAATTGCATAATTGTCTTCTATTACAAAAAGTTAAGAAATATTTCTTTAATTATTCCAGAAAATCAGTTATTGAAATTAATTATTGAAAAAGACAACGTTCATTTTGATGTACTTTAGTCAGAATCCTAGATTTAAATGGTACACGATTCATTTAGGAAACTTCTTCAAAATATCAAGTAATGTATCAGAAATTTAATTGAAACTATGCTCAGCCAAAATTTCCGGTGAACTACCCGATCGCTTAAGGCGGCTTGCATGATCTACTATTGATTTAATTGTACACTTTTCTTTGACATAATAACACCCGCAAATTTAGAATTAAAATGCAAGTTTAGACACATTTAACTTGTGTGCATGCCTTTGTGTCTACGAATTATTTTATGATTAGAGTATAATTTCATATATGTTGACTTCAAAAGCAAAAATGGCCTTTGTCAGTTAAATAGACTAAACTCACTAGAATGGCAATAATATATCTCTTAGTAATAATGCTAGCCATGAAACAAATTATAATTATTCTCTTGAATGCATCTCTATATGGTAATATTCATGCCTCTTTTTATAAGGACACGCAGTACTTTAAAATTATGTATTAATTATGCACCAAGCAGCATTTTATGGATTTTGATTTCAATACTGTAAATTACACCGAAGCCATTCAATATTGCAAACTACATCTGAGTGTAGCTTGTTATTCAACTTACTGCACAGCAGATTTTTTTAATAGAGCAATACTTTTTTTTGGAATAATTTACAATTAAAATTTTTTTCTCTTATGACTCCCCTAAACAACTCTATATTGAAATATGTGTTTGAAGCTAGTTTTCTATCACGTAACTGCGAAAAAGCAATATTTTATACTTTCCAAGAAATAAAGTTTTTTTTTGCATACTTAATTTTAAAACTCTTTATATTGTTACAGCTATATATTGTTACAGCTCTCCAATAAAACACAGAAAACTTTCATTGCATAATAAATAAAAAATTTATAAAAAATAACAAATTTCTTTCATTTGCTGCAGTAAATAAGTTCTTCTAAAGCGTAGTAAACACAAAATAGTTCAGCAACATTCCAAATAATAAACCAATTCCAATCATTTATAAGAAGATTATTTCCATTATGATTTTTTACCTCCTCCGGAAAAAAATTAGTTTAGAAAAAATTTTGGCTTACCATTCAAAAATTGGATTTAAATAAGAAAATAATGGATTAATTTATAAATTAAAAGGAGTTAATAAAAATATTTATTCAGAAATTTTCACCGAAGTATCTTAAACCAATATGTTCTTAATCAAAGGTTTTTTTTAAATAAATATCTTTGAAGCATATTTTCACGATCCAGATTTCAAATTTATACTTCCTATCAAATATGTTTGATATTTTATACTACGATATTCCCTTTTTCTTTCAGAATTTTTTTCAAATTGAAATGGGTAAAAAAAAAACTGGTTTTTACAAAACAATTAATATCAGGAATTTTTCTTTCACTTCAGATCAATATCTCTTAAAATAGTGTGTGCCTATTTATAGTAACTCATTTAGCTTTCATTGCTTTCGACGGAAGAAGATACTGTAACTAAAACTAATTCGACTTAGCAACATTAATTACTTGAGAAATTTCTGTCTTGGGATTTAACTTATATCCGTAACTTTTGCATAAGTTTTTTTATGTGAGAATGTTTTTCAATGTTTTGTTTATTTCAATTACGTATTTTATCATGTGGAACATGAAGTTGTTTTGGGTTAAGGATTTTGAATCTTTAAAATGCACGGTTATAAAATTGGCGATTTATCGCTTTTGAGGCATGAATTTTTCGTTTTCAAAGTTATTAGAAAATGATGAAGAGGATTGCCACATTTGACAACTTACCGCAACAACGAGTTACAACGAATGCCCGCCATTACCCGATTCTTCTGTCTGACAAATAAAAGGCAAGGTCGTAAGACGTTATCGCCCGAAGAAGCACAAAGAAGAAAACTGTAATCAACGTGAAACAGCGGGGAGAGGTATCCAAAGGTATATATATATATATATATATATTTATATATATATATATATAATGCATTTTTTAAATTTAATTTTTTTTTT
>JAPMOR010098712.1:804746-829139 GCA_026543865.1 Argiope aurantia
AATATCTAGCTTTTCCCAATCAATAAAAGGTAAGAGGTATACTATAAAAGGGTATTTAACTCCCTTTATTATGTAATAAGACTTGAGATAGAAATACACAGTTCAAGGCAAATCAAAAGTCTTTTACATAATCCTTAGCGAAGGAACCCACTGTTTGATCGCTCATTGGAATCGCTCGCGATTTCCAATGTTCTATTGTAAGAAGGTCCCTTACAATGAAAGATTGGATTCTATTGTAGAAACCTTCTTAAATTATCAAGAAAGTAGTATTAATAGAATAAACATGAGATATACTTAAAACAATTCTTCTGATTTAATTTTAAAACATTTCTAATGACTTTTGTAATGCGGAATTTTAAATCACACTGTATTGTGGAATTTTAAAGCACTCTATATTTTGGAGAAATTGTGAATAGATCATTCCCGCTTATTATCTTGTGCATATTTGGCTCATTAAACTAATTATCGCTCTTTCGTAGCCATGTGAAAAACTGATCATACATCTCTAACAAGGGAGATATTTGAATTCAAACAAGCCTAAATAAGTAATCACCACCGTTGATAATCCTAATTCAAACATAAGACAGAAAAACCTTCGTTACAGTTTATCAAATATTTATTCATAATATTCTCATATTAAGCATTCTGTGAAATGTTCCAAACAGGGAATAATTATAATTATGTTTATACGTGGAATATGTCCCTTCTTTCATTATGACAGCATTTAAATTGACTCAAAATGGCCTATATAGTCAAAGCTGCCTATTAACCAAAGTAGAGTGTGCAAGCATCTAAGAATCCTTCGGAGTGTTTCAAAGAATTAGTATTACGTTCCTCACGTGGAATGCATCCTTTCTTACAGAATAATATTTAAATTGATGCAGAATGGCCAATGTAGTCAAGAATTAAAAGCGAGCGCATTTTTACATTAGCAACTAAGAATCGTTTAGAGTTAGTTAAAGAATTAGTATTACATTCCTCACGCGGAATGCATCTTCTCTTTCATTATAGTAACATTTAAACTGACATAGAATAGCCTTTGTAGTTGAAATATTGACTAACATACTAAAAATAAATTTTCATCATATTCAAAAATTAATGCTTTTTATTGTAATTTTTTCTAGTGCATGTATTGGTTGATATATGCATGTATTTTATAAAAAAAAACCGACGAGAAAATTCTACTTTTGACTTTTTCGCAATTCTAATAATAGAGGGAGGATTCTTCTCTCCACTTTGTCGCAAACCTAACAATATCACCTTTTCAATTTTTATCCTATTATAATGAACAGAGCCAAAACTATATTTCGGATCTCTTCTCACACGCCGTTTATTCCAAAATTTGATATAGATCAGTACTATCTATACTATATACCGACTTTCATTTATCCTCATCATTGTATTTTTGACTTTTTATATTCATATGTATATTAAGAAAGAAGTGGCCTGCATTTTTACTAATTTAATTTACGCGAGACGGAGATATGCATATTAATGAGAAATTCTATACCAAAATTCATGTTTCCAGCTAATTGTGTGCTATAACTTTCATATTTGAACAACTAGACAGACATTCCACCCTTGGACAGATTTAATCCCAAATATAACTATATATCTATAAACTTAGTAATTGCGGATTTGTTCTAACAATCTAATAATGTTTCAGAACTTTTCAGTTTCTTTGGTCACGCATGGACCGACAGACTTTTCTTTAATAAATTTTATTTAAAGTTTGATATAGAGATTTTCAAATTTGGTGTAAGGACCCTAAAATTTTATACGTCTACCATTTTATGATTGATGGTTAACATATTCCAAACAAACATAAGCATAATACAAAAAATACTATTTTCGAACTCTTGGGTTCTTTTGTAATCTCGGGAATGAATTTTTAGACGACTTTAATAGTTCTGCCTTTTCATATAAAAATTTTGCTTATTATATTTTATAGTCTGTATAAATAATTATTAAAATCATTTATCTATCAGAACAATATCTAGCTAGAGAATTCTATTCGAAATCAAACTCGCCTGGTTTTCTTTCATTTCTCCCAATCATTTGTTATTGCTATTTAAATGCATCCTATTTAAAATGATCGAAGGAATGAAGAACCTGTTATGAACAAGTGACATTTTATTAGTTCTAACAAATAAAAGAAGAAATTTTATTGGTTCCAAAGTGAATAAATGGCTTCAATTCTTTAGCCAGAGAACTTGCTCGTTCAGTGTTTAAATCGGCATTCCCTGTTGGAACGTTGACAATGGCGCCGGTTTCTTTTTGAATGGGTCTGTCACAGCGCCAAAGCACTTCCGCCACTTTGTCACCGGTCACGTTTACATACCACACCCGTCTCTCCAACCTTTTGCGTAAGCATTACGTAACGAAGTCATAACCATAAAAAATACTATAATCAAACAAAGAGAACGCATTCATTTTTCTGGACATTAGACAATGCATAACTATTGTGCTGGATGTAATTAGGATTCAATAACTTTTTCTTTCAATGAGTTAGAGCATCCCTTAATGGATAAAGTATGGACATCCTGTAATGTAATAATGCTTGCAGGATGTCCATGCTTAGTTTATGTGATTAAAAAACTAAATATGAAAAATAATGATGTTCGAGATAAGTTCTCTTACGATGTCCTAAGTTGGGATAACTTATTTAGAACATAGCAATCGAACACTTTTTTGTTTGTTTAACAAAACACTAAAACTTAATGAAGTTAAAAGACGACAGAGAGAAAAACAGCAGTATCGAAATGAAAAGCAATAAAAGAGATGTGTAAGAAAAGATAGAAATTTGAAAATGCTTCATTGAATTCCAAATAACCAAAAATGCATACTGAAAATATGAAGAGGTAAAACTTTTTAAAAGGAAATAAACTTGTAACGAGCAAATGATTTATTTTGTTGCTATAATTACTTTTTCGAAATCAAAATGTTAAAAAGCCTTGTTCTCAAATAGTACGTTAAACGCTAAAAGGTAATCGATTCATTAGAGAAGCCAGAATTAAAGTCGAAAGGAGAATAACTCAGAATATAAATGAAATGAGAAGCAATGTTATAAAACCTTACGCTTTTTGACTTGTTATTTTCCGACAAAATTGGATTTCATAATCCTGAAGTTCTCATATGACTAATATAACTTGAAATTTGTATTGATGAAATAAATAATGGTGTAGCAAGCTGTAGCAATAAGAATTTTGTTTGGATTTTTATAAATTCCTGTGCATTAACCCCAACAGCTTGAATATTCATTATATACTTAAAAAACGTTTCAATGCATTCGCCTGTAGTACAAAGGTGTCCTCTATTTCTTATACGCACACAACAAGATATGTTTTGCGTTCAATTTCTAAGACAGTTAGAGAAAGAGATGATATAATTTATCGCTCTACTCAAACAGTAAGTAAATACTTGGATTTATTTACTTTGGATGATTGGATCTAAATTTGATACAAATTTACAATCTTGATGTCGAAAATGTTATACCATTTAGCTCCTAGTGTTTCTGAGTTCGGATGGTCAAAAAAAAACTTTCAAATAGATTGATCCATTGATAGTCTATCTTTTGTTGGGTACAATCTGAGCTTAGTTACTTATGTAAAATATTCTCATCTGCATAACAAATTTCATACGTCTCTTTGCATTTTTGAATTCTAGAATTTCCCTGCATACGGATGATCAGGCAGGCTTGAAAAGATCAAATTCTGTCGAAAATTTGATAAATAAATTTACTATTTTGGTGTATATACTATATAATGAATTTCATTTTTCTAACTTTTTGTGTTCTTAATTTTGTGGTGAAAGCTTATAAACCAGTTAACAACTACACTACACGAGCAAATGCTTTTGTATGCTGGTCATATTACAGGACTGCAAACCACAAGGTCCCAGGTTCTATCATCACTCATAACATTTCATTAACAAGTTGTTATGTTTATAGATAGACAGGTACAGCATCAATAATTAATTAAACACATATTTAATATGCTACATTTTTCAAACGAGTAAAGATTGTAAAATAATTTCTTCTTGCCCCATACTTAATTCTATATAGATTTTCCTAAAAATTTCTGATTGCGAATTTTTAAAATTCACAACCATAAATTTGGTACAACATTTTTCATTTAAATAATTTTTTTTTGCTTTTTAGTCATGAAATTTTACAATTGATTTTAAACTAACTTTCCGAGGAGCTAATGACTTGACATGGCGCCATCTGTCGATAATGAAAATTTTAATCGATTGCAAAATTTGTACTGAACAAATAAACAAACAGAAATTGAATTAATATTGTATTATCATTCAATTTTTATCTATGCTTAAGGTTTCAAATTTCTAGCTCAGCGGGAAGTTAAGTTAAAATCGATTGCAAAGTTTTCCTAGTACATATAAATGGACAAAGCAAAAAATGGGTTAATAAAAAAGTTTTAATCAAAAAAATTGTTTTTTTTTTCGAATTTTTTTACAATTATGACGATGATTTTTTTTTCTTATGTTTACAATACTTTTTTCTATATTTGGTATAAGAAGAGGGAAATAAAAATAACTATATATCAGTAAAAATAAATTTTCTATTGATTTCATTAAATTTTTGACTAACATAAAATACTGCCAGTATAAATATCCCCTGGAACTCTTAGCAAGAAATTCAGATGTTTACGACTTTGATAAAATATTTTTTCCTCCATGCCTGAAGCATCTTATGAATGAAATATTGACTGCTACATCTTAATGGATTAGTTGTCCATTTAGCCTTTTAAGTAGAAACCTATCCAGAGACGTGTTTACAAATTTGGACGCCTTTGGCTAGAGTAATTTGTTTCCAATTAAAACCGTTACTAGAAATCCAAGCGTCTTTGTTTTAGCGTAAGTACGTATCTAATAAACAAAATAATCACCTTTTCTTTAATTTATGCCATTAACGTTTGCGCGATTCTGTTCCTTTTCATGTCATTTTGTGAGCGTATTTTTCTATCCTATTCTTTTCAATATATTTATTTAATAAGAGATAGAAGAATGCATTTAAAGCTTAATTAATATAATAAAGTATGTATAAACACTTTGGGTTTCATTGAACATTTTAAAAATTATTTATTTAATTAATACGAAAATATGCATATTTATTTATAATTTATGAAAAATATTACTCAAGTAAATAAATTTTGTGTATTTAGATTATATAATATATAAATTAATACAACAATAATGTGCACAAGCATGCATACAAACACTCT
Source organism: Argiope aurantia (assembly GCA_026543865.1). NCBI lineage: Eukaryota > Metazoa > Arthropoda > Arachnida > Araneae > Araneidae > Argiope > Argiope aurantia. The sequence continues at coordinate 809,990 of JAPMOR010098712.1, forward strand.
GCAGCTTATATGACATTTTTTAAATTATTAATTCGATTGATAGAAATATTTTCATTTCCATTTATAAATTTTTAGAGTCTTTGTTTGTAAAAAATTCATCAATAATGTTGCTTTTTTTCCTATGCTTTCTCATATATATCTTTTATGGGTAAAATACTTAAATCATTTTACTTTAATTATCTTATTGGCGGCGATACGACTCTTTTTAAACATTTTAATGTCAAGACTCACTTTCAAAAGTACATAGTTTAAGATTTTTCATTTAATGTCTCTGAATACAATTTTTACTTGACATAAATGTTTTTTGATAAACAATTGAAAGCACATATTTCTATTTTATCATATTTAAAACCAGCCATTTTTATTGACTAGTTCTTTCATCGGGGATATATTTTTGTATAATTTCATTCAAACCCCTATGTATACTTACATATATAAATCTTCCATGAAAATATTTTTAAACATCAATTTGTGACAAATATAAAAGCCAACATAATTTCGTAGTTTCTCGTACCTAATGGGATCGAGTCTCATGAGATCATTGTGCTATTTAAATCTGGGTAATCTATTGCAAATTGAACATTGACTCTTGCAGTAATATAATTTCGCTTTCTGATTCCTGGTGTAAACTATGTAGGAAATAAACAGAATTTTTCTTTCTTAGCCTTCAACGATGAAGAAAATTTTGCGGTTCAATAAATATGAGATAAAATGTTGAAAATGGTAACGAAACCGAAAAATGAAATGCTAGACAAAAATTTATTATTGCAAACTATGAAAAACAAATTAATAATAAAATATATTGGCAAAGTGATGCAGATTCCAAGATCATTTTAGATTCTAAACCGAGTTATTTTCTTTGGAATTAAGCCGATTTATTGCATGTATATGCGCATTAGAAGATTTAAAAAAAAAACTTTTTTAGCTGTATGAATGAATCCAGAAAATTCAGTACTTCTACGTTTGTAGCTAACTTTCTGGATTCAGAATTAATGAATCAAACGTATCTGAATACAGGTAATAGCGCTTGAAGGTATATTGGATGAATCCAATTTGCTACAGATATCGAGCAACATCAATTACTCAATTAATGAATGACATCCTAGAGGGTGGTATAAAATTAGATCCTACTCATTGCGGCTGTGGTTTATCTAGATCACTAGAACAAAAAATAGCAAAAGAACAAGATCGTATTTTACTAAAGTATATATAGCAATATACAGATATCTAAAAAAGGTGGAAAAAGCTTTTATTTATCTAAATATTGCACCTAAATGGTATATTTCCAGTTACAAAGATTCATGAAATAAGATAGACAATTGTATACAACAACAATGCTTTGGCCTCTGTGAAAATTGATTGTAAAAAGTTCCTTTAAAAAAATTAAATTTTCACACGTCTCCCAAAATATAAAAGTGCGAATGAGTAAAATGTTTCCCTTACAATTATTTAAGCACATACAGTACATTCCCGAGTATCTGGCCTAATGTGGCAAAAGAACAGGCCGGATAAACCGTATAAACCGAAAAATATACCGTTAAACCGTAAAAGCCGTATAAAGCGACGTTCTCTGAACTCATTTCTTTGCTCACCAATAAACGAAAACAAATTTTTTTTCTCAAAACTTACTGTTATAATACATATTTTCTCACTAAGTATTAAGCCCTCCATTCATCTTAAACCACACAGAATGTGAACGCGGCACTATGAATAATAGAAGCAGCATGCATACTGTGCAGTTATAATCAGGATCGCCGGCAGCAATTGTGGTCCGTTACACACTGACGAAACAATGAACAACGAGCAGAACGCTGCTCTTTTTCCGTCACAACTTGCATTTTACACACGACACGTAGAAGCACACTCTCGCTTCCATTGCCTTGCTTTCCTCAATTAATTACGAAAAAAAACTAGGCCAGATAGCACGGAAGCCGGACAGTCGCGAACCAGATGCTCAGGAGTGTACTTTACAAAATTTCACATTTTTTTAGCTACGTCATTTGCAGAGATATGCTTAATTTTAAATTGTGAGGAACGAATCATAGATTTAGAAGAAAACATTTATTTTAGAAATGCAAATTTATTCAATACAAAAAAATGGCATATGTAAGTATTTATCTAGCATTACATCATTCGACCATCATGATTTAAAAGACATTTGCTAATCTTGCATAATGTTGTTCTCTTTCATTGATCGACAGTTGCAACATCGAATTATAAAGAAGGGGGGATTGAGAAACTGAACATTTAAGATATCTCAGATATGTATTTTAATGCCGAATAAGAAAATAAAATTATGTTCGCACTTGAGTGCATTGTAATAGAATGACAAATTTCAGTAAAAAGGAATGTTTGAATATACTCACAATATACACGGTATGTGATCAAATTAATGACCTAATAAATGAAGAATACAAATGTCTTTTTTCGAATTCCTGTCATCCTTCTTTGAATTGTGTTTACAGAACTGTTTAGGAATTCCAAACTACAAGACCTTTGCCCTTCCGGGGAATAATAGGGATGATAAGCATGTAACTCAGAAATTGATATTTTGGCTTTTCATAATAACTCAGGTTTAGTATATGATCAGCCAGTCCAGATTTCAACATTCCAAAAACTTCAGCAGACAACATCTTAACGCAATTAATGGCTTGCATACAACATTCATGGATTGATACAATATTGATTGATTGATTACTTTAAATGCAAGTATCAATACATGATTGATACTTTTATATAAAGTAGCTTTTAAAAACTGCAATCTCTTGATAGATATTTTTTTAAGTTTTTTTAATTTCTGAGCTGAGAAGTCATCTTTGGAAATGTGTTCATGTTAATAAAACTATTTGTTTCTTGATTTGTGTTAATGCGTCTAGCTTTCGAGTATGACGTCATTTATTGTATGACGTAAAAACTTTGTTTTCGTCCGGCAAAATGAAAGTTTAATTAACGTTGTTTACAACGATTATGCGTGTGCTTCTTGACTGCCTTTTAAATGGGAAAAAATATTGATTCTGAACTCAACAGTACCGAATTGAACTGATGAAAATATGTTTCGAGGAAAATGAGATACAAGCTGTGTTTTTTTATCCTATAAGCTCCAGATAATTACATTGTTTTGAATTTTTAGTCTTTTTAAACATATACTTATTGTACATTACCGTGACTGATGAAATGTTCTCTATTTTATGGGGCTAAAAATTTTTAAAAAAATCGATATTTTTAAGGTGCACACATTGATCTGCAACTCCGTATTGTTTTTCTCTCCCTTTGCTGCCGAATAATTTAAATTTAACAGCAAAGCGCTTATAGATTTTAAAGATTTGATTTATACTATACACTAAAGAATAGAATCAAAAATTATGAATTTCGAAACAAAAACTAATGAAATAAATATGTATTTAAACTATACCAACTAGATCAAACTAAAAGTAATGTGAAGATCGTATAACCGAAACTAAAATTTTAAAACAGTATTTTGATATTTTGTTTTGAAAAACTAAGACTTTCTTATTAAATCAATTAAGATATATACAAAAATTATATAATGGCAGTGCATTGATTTTGACACGTGAGAATAACATATATGCAATTCCCTAGAGTTTAACCCTCGATGTATTTAAAGAAATATTCTCTTCAATTGTTAAAGTAGGTGACTAATTAAAAAGTCTATTTTCAGTGAAAAATATCAATTTTTTTAACCAAAAATCTTAATTTCTGAAACTTTTCTTCATAAAATAGTTTGAATTTTGTTTTTAAGTTGATTCTTTGGAAAATTACTTTGATTTGTATGCTTATATATTATACGTTTTCAAGTTTTTAGAATTTTACATCTTAAAATGCAACATTCTCAAATTCTAAATACTCGTAAAATTCTCTTACGAAACTTTTTATATATAAAATTCTCATGCACGTCGGCGTCCTGGCGTAGGGGTAGCGTGTCTTTCCTGTAATCTAGGCGTCTCGGGTTGGGGTCTCTCTTTGGGCATGTTTGTTCTTCTGTACTCTATCTGTGAGTTATGTGAATATTCCCCACTGTAAAAAGGGATTGTGCAAGCAAACGTGACGTATGAAATAACTAAGTCGTTCTCTTGGCCCTAGTTGGCGCTACTAAAAAAAACAAGAGACGCTCACTCGGCTTAAATCGCTGACCGATAACTGTTAGCGGGCTTGTAAAGTGCCATGAGTCACAACACAACAACATTTCTAATGTATATTTATTATACAAATTTCATACAATAATTTAATCAATATGTTCTTCCATTCCTGAGCGACAAAATAAGTCATCTGTTCATTTAAAAAGATTTTGCAGTTGTTTTAAATGTTTCATAGTTTGAAAAGAATATAACATTTTATGTCATTTTTCGGTAGAATACAGATATTAAAAGAATGGTTAAAATTAAAATCGAATTCTCAATTCAGGAACAGGGTAATATATTTTTCTTATGCTATCTGCAATATTCTGAACTAATATACTAAACTTCTGAATTAGAAGGTTTTTCTTTTTACTCTTTTTTTAATTAAAATACTTACATTTTTCCCAACTTTTTAAAAACACTTTTTGCTTTAATTGGTGTATTTTTGTTTCATAGTTGTTTCCAATCTCTTTTATGCAAGAATTAAAAAGTATTATGGCATTTTTCCAAAACTCCTTTTGGAACTTTATCATTTCGCACTATAGTTTTTCTCTGTATCTGTCAGCGAACTTCCGTTAATATAAATTTTACTTTCAATTTGCCTAAAAACGTATAATTTCAAAAAGATGATTTCAAAACAAAAAAATGATATTATATAAGTATGCAAATAACTCTATATATTAAATAACAATAAAGAATATAGTCAAAGACTTCCAAGCAAATACTGCTGAAATATAATTTATTGATTTAAAAAAACATAAAATAAAACAAACACACAATCTTAGATATAAGAAATATTTCGGATTCATTCAATGTTTTAGAAGTATACAGAACTAACTATTTTTTTTTATATTTGACTTAACATTTAATTTAATTTTATAACACGGAACATAGAAAATAGAGGAGATATGGACTCATGTTTAAAAATTAAATAAATGAATTTTAAAAAATAGTACGAAAATTAAATCACTCTTAATGTGAGAAATTTTAATATTTTTTTTTCAAAATTTACCAATGGACATAATTTTATTTCATTTTAAACTTATATAAACAGATCAAGAATTTTGTATTTTTGTTGTTGTTGTGACTTATGGCAATTTACAAGCCAGCTGACAGTTAGCGATTTAAGCCGAGTGAGCGTCTCTCGTTTTTTCAATAGCGCCAAATAGGGCCAAGAGTACGACTTAGCTACTCCATGCGTCACATTCGCTTGCACAAGTCCGTTTTACAGGGGGGGGGGGGCACATTCACACAGCTCACATATAGAACACAAACGAAGAACAACCATGCCCGAACTGGGACGGCCAGATTACGGGTAAGACGAGCTACCCCTATGGTAGGACATCTGCATTTTGTATTTCTAACTTTATGACATACATTATGATGTTATTTATCGTATTTGTCCCTTTTCTTAAATGTTATTGTTATGGCTTTAAAACTATATATCAAGATTTATTGCCTGCTTTATTTTATTTCATTTCATTTTTTATTATTTATTTATTTTTGTCTGAACAAATGTTTTTGAACGAATTATGTCTATCCATCAAAAACAAGAAAGTTTAAATAAAAGGAATGAAATAGTGATATTTGGTAAATAATTTTATAACCAGAAATATAAACTTTTGAATTTAATTTTAAATCTTATCCATCAGCTGCATGAATATTTGCTCGTGTGTCTCGTGGTCTATATATTAGCTGGTGTGAAAACGTGTTAACTAAAACGATCAACAAGCTTGCTAAATGAAATTTTGCGTATGGTTATTTCATTCGATATGCATGAAAGTTTGGATCCAGCTGCTCGAAGAGAAATATTTCAAAATTCTTAATCGAATTTTCTTATAGTATCACAGAGATCAAAATAATATGCGGCCAAGAAATTCAAAGGAAAAACAGTCTTGATCGATGTGCTTTAATAGAGGAGAAAAAAGATTTTCCGAAAAAAGTACCAAGCTTTTGCTTGCGAAAAAATAATTACTTTTTCTTAAGTAATAGTAAAGAATCTTATATTGTAAATATTTTTTAATTTAAATTTTAGCAAATAATAAAATATTAGCAGTTAATATTTAAATATTAACTGAAATTTTTTAAATAAACTAATTTGCTATTTTTTTATAAAATTAGTTTATAAACTATTAGCAAATTTCTCTGTTCCACTAATATCGTAATCAATATTATCACGAATTTGTAATACTGCTTCACTGTGCAGTTAATTTCATGTTAGGAAAGAGAATTTGGCAACCATTTTTATGGTTGCTGAATCTATGCTAAGTTAATGACCCCCGCTTTGGCAATCCATTTCTTTGGCGACATAATCGAAAATTCCAGAAACTACAAGAATATTAGAATGCCATTTTTCAGCACTCTCTAGAAGCTTCTTTGCTTTCTCACGGAAACAATAAAAAGGTAATACGCAGAGCTGATGTTACACATTAGTGAACTCGCGGTTAAGTTCAGATCAAACGAATAGCTAAATCTGAGTAACAAGACGGTCATAAAATAATCGAAGAAATGTTCACACTTTCTAGAGAATTACATGCGGAAATTCATAGTAATAATCTGAACTAGTTAACTAGTTACTAACTGCGGACAACAAAGATTTGCGATTGATGATCTTCTGAGATGCGTGTGCAAATCATCCCTTAAAAGCCAACACAAACGACAATTGCAAAATGACAGAAGACTCACTTGAAAAGGTGGCAATGTTTATTGAAAATTGGTTAATAATGAAAGAATTTTCATTCAAAGCCAAGGGACGAAAAATATATTTAGTTTCTTTGAAGAAATTTTAAATGAAAAAAAAAAAACTGGATCGTCAGTTGATGTGGTAAGGGCTTAAGAAGTCTTCTACATCGAAATAATTTCATTTTGTGTTCCTCTTTTATTTGAATACTTAAAATGTTATATCAATATATAAAGGAACATTCCTTTAACTTCTTGTGTTGTTAGCTATTTTATTCAATCATTGATAGGGTATTTTTTAAAAAAAAGGCAAAATACAATATTTATTAGATAATAAAAACGTAAGTTAAAACTCCAAAACATCTGATGTTACCATTCCTATGTAATTATTCTGTCACCAATAATAATAAATATCGGGCTTTTATCAATAATTTTAAATCAGGCTTTTATCAGTTATAAATAAAATATGATTATAATTTTTATTATATATTTTTTTCATGCAGTTATTTTTCAAACGCTTACTTCTGATTTATTAAAATAAAGATGTATTTATATGCAAAGTCGGATCCTAGACATATTCACTTTATCGTTGATTTACATCTATTGTATAATTTCTGCATATTGCTATATAAATAACTAAAAATTAATTTTAACTCTTGTTTTTAAAAAAATCAAAATGAATTCAATGTCTAATAGAATTCTTAATAAATTCTTAAACGATCTAAAACCATTAAGCATACATGAATTCGCCTCGATGATTCTTAAGTTGAATTTTCCACAAATAGCAACGAAGTTGCAATTCATGAAAATGTCATTAGATGAACCACGTTTACAAGGTAAAATGAAGGCCTACTTTTGCAACATGCCTTTCCCGAACTTAATTATTGCCTTTTTAACTAGTGCTAATTAACCGCCTAATTATTACTACAAAACATCATGCTCATTAATGAAGATATTTCATTGTTAGCAACACAAATAAGTGCGTGATATCAGCAGTCAGCTGCTGAATCGCCAAGACAGAGTTATTTTCTATTATGAGATTTAAATTACGTAATTCAACCGCACATGCCGACCTTGGCTACAAAGAGGATTACCAAGACTTCCATTTTAATCCAGAAATTCACCCACTGTCTCTCTAGGAATTAAACCGATTGCGATTTATTTAAAGTTAAATTAATTTTTGAACCATTTTTGGATTGCGTCTATTTTGCATACGAAAAGGAAAGAACCGCAAAAAAAAGGAAACAAATCGACCTTGCGCGTTTTTGGCTTCTATTACTCAACCGGGTTGAATAGGCTTCCAGTTTTCTCTTTTTGATGCCTGTAAATGCGGTGCATTGTCACGATTGAGTGTACGTTACGTAATGACCCCATTTACATGGCTTTTTGTCTTACGCGATGTTGCACTTTGGTTTTTTCAAGGTTTTGGGGTTTGTAAGTCGCTTGCAGAAGTTTCAATTAGCCTCGTCTAGAATGAAGGAGAGGAGATGGTGGCGAGCTCAAAATATACTCACTCCTCTCGCGGAAGGCTCCCTGATTCGGATATCCAAATTAGTTTCGATTATTTTTATTTTAAATGCTAGCAGGTTTAAGGCTTCAAAACGTTCGAGATTTCATGCTTACTGGAAAAGTCCATAATCGATTTGCATGTTTAAAAAATCATATCATTTTTTATCTCCAATAATTTTATTTTTAACTGATCGTAACTACAATATTTCGATAGATCTCGATATGGATGTCCAAAATACTTGAAATTTGTTTCAATAACCTTGATTTCAACTAAGACTTTAAAATTTCAGATCATTTGAGTTTCTACTATGAGACATTCGGAGAAAATCCATAATGTGATTGTATTGAAAATTACATGATTTTTTTTTATTTCATTAAATAATTTTATTTTCGACTGATCGCATAATTTAAATATTGAACTTGAATATATTTCATTCTCAGCAAATTGTAAATCTTGATACGGATATCACAGTTACGAAATTTATTGCCTGGATTTTTAAACTGAAAATTATGGGCTGCTTTACACTGAAAAAAATGGATATACCCCATTATCCCATGGAGAAAAAAAAAGTAATAAAGTTTTTTTATTGCAGACTCGTTCAAAATCATGATATATAAATATAATATTTTAAGTTCTAATTTAAACTTCATTAATTTCCAAATTTTTAGCTCAATTCAGCACATCTCTTATTTTCTGATCCCATTCCACTTTTTCTATTTAATAAATGCAACAGAAAGCTCTGTAAAAATGTTTTCGACAGCGGTTCCCACGCTCCGAGCGAAGGAATAAAAAATTGTTGACCAAAGCAAATTCTTTTAAAAGATCCCTATAATTAATTCCCTTACTTAATTCGACGCGTGTAAAGAAATCCCTATCAAAATCTCATGGTATATAGTAAAATATATAAAACCAGAGATAAATAAGTTATCCTTCTTTTATATTTCTTCTGCTCTGTGAACGGACGTGTTTTGTCCGTGCTGCTTGCACATAAATCATAAATTTTATATATATATATATATATATATATCCTTTCGGAATATTCAGTTTTGAGGTAAAATATAGCGCCTCTATTTATAGACAGAAAAAATATCAATCAATACCGATTTCACCTCTGCACGCACACACGAAGTAAGAAAACGCATTCGTTCCTTTTCACAGTTTGTGAGGAAAAGATGAGTAAGGCAGTACTTCCTTGCTTTTCAGAAACATTAGGAACGGAATTTAAAACACTTTTTTTTTTTTTTTTTTTTTTGCAGAAGAAAAAAATTTTACAAATGACTAAAATTTAAATATAAATTGAAAAAATGAAGCATAAATATTGTTGAATAATGATTAGTTAAAAATTTTGTATTATTGCATCTTTTCCCCACAAAGTAACATATTTTCGTATGTACTTATTTTAATTTTTCAGCTTTAAGTTTTATTTTTTTCTTTACTATTACTAAAAAATAAACATAAATTGTATATTACAAGAGTGCAAAAAAATTAATTAGAGCGAGTTAGAACCATTTTTATAATCAGAACTATAAATGTTATTTTATTATTAATTATTAAAAACTTAATCAGCATTAAATATAATTTACAGTGATTGATTTTTCCAAAATCAGACTCTCGATTTCAAGCTTCTATTATTTGGTTTGCAGTGGGAAAAAATTAAAAATCATTTGGAATAAACCAGAATCTTATGTTTAATCTGCCAGTCATCTTTATTTATGTTATTTATTTACGGAGAGGAAAAAAACTCGTTTAGTAGAACTCATGAAAACATAAAAGACATCCATAGAAGACAGCTCAATAAACATTAACATAATCTTTTCACAAAAAACGTTCGGAGTAAGTAACCTGGAATATGATAAAAACAATAGAAATTTGTTATTTTTTTTAAGATTACTAATTCAGATTTTTAAAAACGATACCTTAAATTTAAAATTCATAATCCATAACTGACTTTTTTCTCATCCAAATAATTGACCATTTGGGAGGTACAGCAGTAAATGTTACCAATTAGCTAAAAAAAATTGATAAATGTTCGAGAAGCTCTAATTTTTTTATGAATTTAGAACTTCTGTTTATATAACTCTCATCTAGATATGAATTACATTTTAATTTTTCAAAATTTATTTAAGATTTCAATTGGTTTTTAGGGCCTATTTTCTTCGTTCAACAAAAATATAATTTACTTTCAATATTTTTTTAAGTATTAAACAATTTTTTTAACTGATAAGCGAACGATTTTATTACTAATTGTAGACAAGGATAATTAGTAATTAAATGTGGAGTATTAATTAAATGTCGACCATCTATGTGGATTATCTGTTTTCTGTACATCTGCTCCGATGATTTGCATGGATTAGTGAATTTTAATAGGCTTTTTCTAATATAAGATTTATTTTTATGATGCACTAATAGTTTCTTGTTTGCTTGAGAATATTTAATGTATTTGCACCTCTTTCTTCTATTTAATTTCTATATGTCTTTTTTTATGCTTCAAATATGCTGCAAAACAATTCGGATCAATACGTGCAAATTGTGCATTGCATATGTTGTTACAGTAAATGTAAATTTTGCAGTATCTTTTAAACTTTTTGCAAAAAAAAAAAATAGTAATGATAGATTTTACAAAAAAAAAAGTTAGTTTGTTTTTGTAAATTAAAAAATGATTTTTTAAATTACCCTGAGAAAAGATTAAGAAAGAATGTGCGAATTCCGAATCAATTTTTAATACTCATTAAGTGTTATTATCAAGTGCCAATATGAATGTAGTTTACTTTTTTTAAATAATTAATTTTCGATGAAGTTCATTTACGTGGGTAATTTCGTTTACTGGTCCGCATTCCAGCTTGCATCAGAAATTTTGTTAATTGAGAGATAAAATACTATTTTTAAAGAATTCTATAAGCATAAATGTAAAAATTAATCAAATTTGATCAAAAATCAGATATTTTATTAAAATAAAAGACGAATTATAAAAATAAGAAATATTATTAAACGTTAATATTTGTTAATAAAAGAACAAAGTTAAAGCTTACACTGTTCTCGCATTCACAACAATTCATATGAGTACCTTCAGAGCAAAATGATTAAACACATTCATTACCATTTTTATAATTTTCAAAGCTTATATTCCTGCAAAATTTGAAAGCACAAATCAATGTAGCATTATTTGCATTTTCCCATGATTCTACGGCTCCAGAACTGTTTCAATTCTTTAAGCCCCAAAATTTTTACAGACTTTTGCATTGTTGTTATCTAGTTATGCCTTCATTGCAGATTCGTTTTTTCATTTAATTCAGCATTTTCAACATTTTTTGCTATAATGATAATTAAATAAGTTTTTGACTTCCTTTAAGTAAAAATTATCGATTTGGTTTATGTTAGTCAGTTTGGACTTTTTTTTAAAAAGATATGTATAAAGTGTGTTTAAGAAATAACGCCAACAAATCCTTACTGGCTATTTTTGTTGATTTATTGAAATCAGCTTTTTTTTATTTATCTTGCAAAAATATGTGCCAATTTTCATTTGTAAAATTGACTGCTTCCATAAAACAGCCTGACGTATTAACTCAGTAATTCTGGAGAAATTGCAATCCATCGAAATGGGTTTCTTGAAAAATTTGACTCGTAGAAGATGGATTCCAGAATTCTTAAAGATCAACCTATTTACCTGATTTTCCGATCACCCTATAATAACAAGCTGTAACAGTTGTTTTTAATTTAGCTTGGCTCTTTGTACAGTTGTGAGATATACACAAGATAGCTACCCATTAGGTAAAGGTAATTTGGTACGGGGTAATATGGCGTATTTGTTTTGATACGAGGTAATATTGCATATCTCTCATATGGCACGTTAATTCACAACACAAAATTTATTCATTTAATAGATATTGGAATTAAAATGTGGCTTATTGCACTAGAAAACAATGGCTTTTACAATATTTGCAGATGTAAGTTATTTTTAAAGTCTTCCAAAAAGAACATCGCAGACCCGAAATTTTAAGGGAAAGATAGATGCTTTTCGATATACAAGGAAATTAAAAATTGGGGCAAATTTATTCTAACACTTATTACTTCCACCATGTTGGCCGATAATTCAAAAACATTTTCCTCAATTTTTACAACCGAAAACAGCTGTACGTGGAATTGCCCATTGCTCGCTATTAATCCATTCTTTTTTAAAATATCTAGAAGTCGTTTGTCAAAAATTTCGCAATTTTTTAATGAAGTAGTTAGAACCACTTGTGACATTTGTTATCTTGTGACAACATATAACAGTTTAAGAGTAGATATTGTTAACTTATGAAAGTATTTTTCATCAATAAAATGATTGCGCAAAGTCCATATGCGACATATTGATGTAACATTAATGATATGAAAGGATTAGTTTTCAAAATATTTCGAGACAACAAATTTTGAAATAAACGAGTTCGTTATAGTGAAAAAAATATCAATGTCGAATATCAACGACATAGTAATCTATACGAATAAAAACTGTACACGTGAGTTGGTTTTTATTGAAACATAATCGTAAAGTTTAACGTAGAGACGATGAAACGTAATGCTTGAAATAACGATCTCTGGAAAAAGATGGATGTTGGCTCCAAAAGACTCATTGACACACACATACACAAAAACCCGACGAATGTGCCAACTCGTGCTATGAGCAGGGGAATGAACATTAGAAAAACGTATTAACAAATACAGCCACAAACAAATGCTTATTGTGTAGCGGAGTTTCATTACGATAAAGAAATGCCGAATCTTTAATGCCCGGAAACTTTTAAAACTCGTATGTGGGCACATAAAAAAAAATTAACTTACTATGCACGAATCTGAGACAAAGGAGTGACTATATTTCTGAAAGAAATGTTTCGAAGTCTAAATGGAGAAAGGGCATTGACTGTAATGCGGATTGGATTTTTTTAGATGCATAATTTCGAATGCAGCAAAAGGCAGTGGAATAAGTGAAGTAGGATGATGTTTGAATGTATAAGAGAAAAAGTGTGTCATGGCTCAATTGGGCAGATTCTCCGAATATAAATCCAGAATTCTTTAAACTTTGAGAGCACAAGTCAAGAAATTGGTTAAAGAAACCATGAAGTATTTTTTAAAAGTATGGAGCTATAAAATAGCTAACTTTATAAAAAAATCAGTATAAAATGCATTGAAATGTTATCGAGAATACATTTATGTTAAAAGTCAATACAGTTAAAAACTCCGTTGGCCAACAAATTGCGATCTATTCAGCTTTGCATAATAAGTTGAACTTCTGTAGAGTAAAAAAAGAAATTTTGATTAAAGTGTCTAAGAAATGATGACATTTTTTCGTAGATGGACATAAAATAAATATCCGTCATCAAAAGTATCTGCGGCTGCAACTAGCGAATGAAATGAAATCAAATTTCTTCTAGAGACGGCCAAAAATAAGAAAGATAAATTCCGGAAAAAAAATTCAAAAAGAAAAGAATCTCAATGTTAGACATTTAAAGAAAAACCATGCGAAAGTTATTTTCGGATCCGAATTTTATGGTCCTTGTGTTGTTTTTCCAATCCCGTTCCATGATCTCAATGAAAGTAAACAAACCGATGATTCGAACCCGACCTTTTTGAAAGTTTCGTGTTTTGTGGTTGGCAGCAATCGCAATGCAAATCAAGCGACTATTTTTAATTTCGGCTCGTGTTTTTCCGGTGTTCGGCTTGTGTTGTAGTTTTTAGAGAAGAGAAGGATATGGAATATGAGAAATGTGTTTTAGCTCTAAGATAGAGAGCGTCGACTGGTTGGCTATGCAACTGTATGTTGTTTCAACAGTTTAACTATGCCGATTAGTTATTTTAGACGGTTCGAATCTGAGGTCTGGTAATGTTGATTTAAGTTTTTATTATTCAACTTATTATTTTGATTGCTCCAGTTATGAGCACATTGACTTTATTCTTGATTTTTAATAAAAGTAATTTTTAAGAAACTGTTTTCATATTTATGCCTTCTCGACACAAAAATTTCACTGCTTGCTTTGGTAAAGTTTGGGTTAGTTTACCCTAAAGTATAACAGAGTTGATTATGAGCCTAGAAGGATAACAGTTGGTTATAGGCCAAGAATTCTAACATTTTGGTTATGGGCCCAGAAGTCTAACACTCAACAAAAAAATACAGTACACACCCCTAGAATTCGGCCGAATGTTAGGCCGAATACCAAAAAAGCGGCATAAGCCGGAGTTCTATGAACACATTTCTTTGCTCATCAATACAAGAAGACAAAGATTTTGTACCAAACCCCACTGTTATGTTACGTATCTCACTTCTTATTGAGTACTAAGCCTTTCATTTTTCTCAAGTCAAGTAGAATGTGAACGCGGCACGGTGAATCATAGAAGCAATTGATGGTTTTTGCTGTTACATCGGAGACTAGTCGCTGTATAGCACGTAGTTTCTTTTCCATAGCCACTGTTTTTTTTTTTTTTTTTTTGGTTAACACCCATTTTGAAATCTTCACTGTGGTACACATAAAAATACTAATTATACCCCAATAACAATTTACGAATACTGCACGTACTGTGCAGTTATAATCAGAAACAGCGGCAACAATTGTGGTTTACACACTGATGAAACAATGGCAACGCACAGAACGCTTCTCTTTTCCTGTCACAACTTGTATTTTGCGTATTGTATTTACGTAGGAGGAGCGTAGCTGATGCACGGTTCCAATGCCTTGGTAATGTTGCAAATGCAAGTCTTGCCTTCCTTATTTAATTATGGCAGAAGAAAAATAGATCAGATACTATAGAAACGGATAATCGCAAACCGGATACTCGGGGGTTCACTGTAGTGACAAAAATTACCAGCCGAGGAGAGTTCGGAACTATCGTAACGAAAACACTAACTACAATGATTGGATTTGCAAAAATTCATTCATGCTGAAGTAATAAAAAATGCCTGTGCAGAAATGAATGCTATTCACCGTGTATAATACAGAAAATATTCTTTTTTTAATCAACATTATGATTTTATTTTCATTGTGCGGATTAACATTGTCTATAAAATATAATATTGGAAATTTATTCTCAGAATTCATCTCCAATCGTCTTCAACATTCTACAAATGAAATTTAATTCCTTTCCATTCTTGAATTGTAACAGCAGATATTTCCAAGCATAGAAGCATGTTTTTTGCTTTTCTAGCCGAAATAATAACATAAAATTTTAGTATGTAAGTTTTAATGCAGTTTTAAATAAATTTTCATAAGAATAAGTAATTACAATCGAACCTTCATTCATTGAATTTCCGTACAGTGCAAATCTATGTATCCAGAAAGCTACGAAAAATTTTGCCAGAAAGCTTGGATTATCTATATAAAGCTTGGATTTTCTATGTATAGTTTGTACATCATTTGAAATGTCTATATATCAAAAAAAAAATTTGTGGAAATAATTATGCTATTCTGCTGTAGATTCGTTTACAAAAGGAAAATACTATTATAAATAAAAATGTGTAGCTATTTATGTTTGCTCTACATCTCTCCCTTAAACACCGGATCGAAATCACTCAAACTTTGTAAAATACTTGTTAAAGACATTATAAAGAATACAATCAACTTTTTAAAACTTAAATGGTAATTAAATATTAAATTAATTAGAACCTAACCGAAACATTTTGGTTTTTCAGCAGTAGCTTTGGAATAATATATATCGCAACAATTTTTTTATATCAACTTTTTTTTATATCAGATTCTAATTTTCCATGATGATAGTTACTTTTGTACAATTTTTCTTCAATTCTTATTAATTTTTCAAAATTTAATAATAATTGAATAGATGCAAAGGATTTTGAAATAAAAAGATGTATAGATACTTTATTACTATACAATGATAAAAAAACAATGAATTCTTAATAATAAATAACAAAACATTTATAATAACGGAACATATAATAACAATGAGTTTATTTATAATAAGTTAATAATAATAACGAGACATTAAAAAAATGTGGATGCATTTAAAAATAATTATTGCAACTTATATTCAACATGTACAATTTTCGTTATTATCAAAATTTCATTTAATTGAAAATTAAGCAACATTTAGCTTTTTCCTCGCTATTTTCAGAGAATATTATTTCACAAAAGAAAAAAGAAAACTACTTTTAATCTTATTAAAGTTTTAAAAATTATATTTTCAGTAGAAAAAATTTCATTTTTGTAGAATCTGTTACTCTTCTTTTGCTGATTTTTTGGAAATTAATTATATACAAAATAATATTCAGAGAAATAATATTTTTGATTTTTTTAAGAGAAAGAATATATATGAAGAATTATTTCTAAAATATTTTACAGATTTCAGGAACGATACTAAGAGAAAAGCTTAAAAGCGAAAGAGTAAGAACAAAGAGAAGAACGAGTATTAGAAACAATTATTAATTCAGTTTGTTTCCATGTATTTAAAAATTAATTATTTAATTAATTATCTCAAATAATTCATTAAAAACTTTCTTATATATCAATATCTGTGGACAAAATTCTATGCAACAAAAATTAATAAATTATGGAGAAAATAAATTGTCGGTAAAACTGCTTGGTTACATTAATATATACTAATGTTATTAAGAATTATTTCAAATGAAAAAGGCATATTTTATAATTTTATTTTCTTATTTACGAAATATAGAGAAAATATTTTAACCATCAAAAAATTTGAAATTGAGTTTTTGATTAATCCCATTTTGGATATCCCTGAGTTTGAAAACCATATTTTCAACATTATCCCCATCTGTCTGTCTGTCTGTGAACACAATTACTCAAACACGTTTTGAGCTAGACGGATGAAATTGGGTATTTACACCCAAATTTGTTGATTTTAACCCAATATTAAGCGAAATTGATTTCGATGAAGTCTATTTGTATAACTGTTCAAGTATAAGTGTACGCGATAACTACAAAACATAAAAAACTAGTTAAAACTTTGAATACTGGTAAGAGTTTAAAATATAGATTCTCGTCATATCTAATAAATATATAAAAGGGTTTGCCATTTGTCGGTCTGTACTTCCACATGCGTGTAAACATAATAACTCATAAATGCAGTGTTTTAAAACAACGAAGCTCCGAATGTGATTTTGGTATTACAGTTGTTGGAACAAAAGATTTTCAAAATATGTAGCCGCATGACAGATTCAATAAAATTGCTTTACTCGCATCAGAGATTTATATTTCTTAAGATTTATATTTAACCATTATTCGCCGGTGCCAAGATATTCGCAGCCTTAACCAAAATTCATAATTTTATACGGCAAGAACTGGATAAGACGTGTATAGAAAAGTATGCGAGAAAATTTCGAGAAGACCATTCCTGCTGGTACACAAAAGTTGCTTTTACATCAAAAATAAATGAGATTATTTTCAATCCCAGCAATACCGGGTACATCATTTAATAAATTTTACAAGAAAAGACTGCTTTAACGATTCTTAGAACGGAATAAATTCATGGAAGATGGAAATTAAAACCTTTCGGTGAATCACATGTTATTTTTGAATTCTATTCGAAGAATCACTTTTCCGATTTAAAGAGACATTTATATTTGAATTCAGTTCAGCAATAGATTTCTTACAATGAAAATGGATATGCGAAACATGCTTTCAACTTATTAAGAAAGCAGAAAAAATAAAAAATAAAATAAAACCTATGCAAAAAATGATGAAATGATGAAAAGTACGAAATAATTTTGATAAAACATTATTATTTTGTACATTTTTGTAAATAAATTCCTTTGGTAATTTAACATTTAAAATATAAGACTACAATTTGTTTTTAATAAGATAAGATAATTTGTTTTTAATACGATGTTTTCAATAAGATAAGATTTAATAATTTTAATAATTTTTAAAATAAGAAAATGTAAAGTTTACAATGTCTCTTTCTATTTATTGAAATTTTTATAAATCGGATACATAACAAGAATGTCCAAATTAGATATTAGAAGATCAGCTACAATGAAAAGAAAATTGACGAATTATTTTCGCCTCAGCTAAATATTTATCCAATTATAAAGTAAGTTTTCGATTCTAAGCCAGTTTTTAAAATTGAAGCCGTTCAAGTCTTTGGGTAAATTTATTTGTCATACTATTCATACAGTGTTAATTTTTTCCTATAAAATTTGATATTTCTTATTTGATAGAATATACATATATTTGATGTTTCTTATTTGATAGAATGTATATATTTGATATTTCTTATGTAATAGAATGTACGTATTTGATATTTTTTATTTGATAGAATATATATGTTTGATGTTTCTTATTTGATAGAATGTATATATTTGATATTTCTTATGTGATAGAATGTACATATTTGATATTTTTTATTTGATGTAATGTACATATTTGATGTTTCTTATTTGATAGAATGTATATATTTGATATTTCATATGTGATAAAATGTACATATTTTATATTTCTTATTTGATATGGTATAAATATTTTATATTTCTTATTTGATGGAATGTACATGTTTTATGTTTCTTATTTCATAGAATGTATATATTTGATATTTCCTATTTGATAAAATGTACATATTTGGCATTTCATAGAAAAAACATATTTGATATTTCATAGAATGTGCATATTTGATATTTCTTATTTGATGGAATGTACATATTTGATATTTCTTATTTGACACAATGTACATGCTTGATGTTTCTTATTTGATGGAATATAGATATTTGATATTTCTCATTTGATAGAGAATATATCTATACTTATAATAATGTGTGTGTGTGTGTGTGTGTGTGTATATGTGTGTGTGTGTGTGTGTGTGTGTGTGTGTGTGTGTGTGTGTGTGT
>JAPMOR010098712.1:829149-844475 GCA_026543865.1 Argiope aurantia
TTTTTTTTTTTTTTTTTTTTAGTATATTTATCAGCCTAGATGAATCGCATGTTAGTTTCTACAATTTTTTAAGATATCAAGAAAACTAAAATTTCGGAATTTCTGTAGCCTTAAATTTGAAAATTTTCAATTGAACTTGGGGAAAATTTGCTTCAAAGGCGAATACAGTCTGCCTCACTGCAATTATCCAGTTCAATTTTTTTTGTTAGAATATTTTGCAATATTATAGAAAAATATTGAAAAATTACATAATTATTACATTTTTAAGGGGAAAATTTAATCATTTTGTTTTTTATTAAGTTGAACACATATGCATTCTTTCATGGCATGTGTTCACTCTAATATTGGATTGCGGGTTTATTTAATTTTTTTTTTGAAAGATACATTTTAAAAATATTTATCTCAATTTTCTCACTACTTTAAGTGTTTATGTGATTTTATTAATTATAATATTTTGTTTTTATTTAATTATTTTATTTGTATTTTTTATTCTTTGTATATTTATTCATACAGTAAAGATTAATACTGAACATAGATGGCGCAGTATGCGCTAAACCATATGTATGTTTGGAATGTGGGGGAGGCGCACTTAAGCTTTTTTTGTAAACACTTCTCCCTGAGAGTTGGTGTGAAACTGGTGCAAGCAGGCACCGCTCGCTCTTTTGTTAGTGGCAAACAGAATCATTCGTTCGCTCTTTGTTAGTGGCATTTTCTACTTTAAATGTATATAGTATTATGTGTTTCCTTATATATGTGTGATCATCGTCCATGTGTGTTGTTATATGTGTGTGTGAAAATAAATAAGAAAAAGACAAGAAAGCATCTTTCCTTGGCTTAAATACACACACCCAGCTACATTAAGCATCTTATTTCTAATAACTTTGAGTTTTGAGACTTCAGAATAATATTAATTAAGCACACTAGTTCCTTTTTCAAACATAAGAAACTCGTTATAAAAAAAGACAGCTTATATTTTAAAAGAGTTAATTTACAAAAGAGGGTTAGCTGATTGCTATTAATTAGGATTTGTACAAAAAAATGGGGTCGGTCCTTTCTTCCTTATGACTGTACCCTCTATTTAAACATAGCATACGCCTCAGATATTCAATCTGTCATGCTTTATAAGGATGGAAATTTAACAGGAATATTGAGGCGATCACTATATTTTGCTTAAACGGATGTTTTGGATGCTTCGATATTGAAAGAGTTAACATTTGAAGTCCATTCTTCTATATAGGTTAAACACCCTCCACTTTTTCAATATTTTTTATTGTTTTCTCCCTTTATCCTTTTCTATGAATATTGAAAGAATTTAAAGCTATTAAAAATAATATTTCTTTCATAACAGATAAATAAAAACCAATTATGTTCTAATAGCATGACAATTTAAAAGTGTAAGTAATAAGATGTATTTTGAATCTATTTAGAAATCCAAGGCAATTCTATTTTTTAATAGAAAAACGTCCACTTGCTGCATTATGAGTCTGAACTAGGTGCAAATGTAGTATGCAAATGTTATGTTCTGCCTTCTGACTTTGCTTTAACCAGAATTATTCCAAGACCTAAACACATATGTTAATTTTATATGTGATTTGATCGGTGTGATTAAAAAATACAATCAATTGAAGATATTGATACATTCAAAGATAGGATCACAGATGTGTTCAATGTGACAACCGAAATGTTGGATAATATGTGTTGGACAATAATACTATATAACCGTCTTTACAATATATAAAATAACCATGCGCCAAATTATAAGCTTTGTGGAGTAATTTTTTTATAATCGGAGAAAAACTTTATGACCATTTTGTATTGATAAATTGCTAATTAGTGCATACTACATTTACAAGAATTTATTTATAATAATACACATAAAGAAACAATGCGACACTTCATTAATGCGAGAAAATTTTTATTGTGGAGTTGTTAAACTAAATTTGTTCAGTCGAACTCATGGAGTAATAATTAAACCAAAAATAATAATTTTGCATTCGATTGTTATTAAAACGGTGGCAAGGATTGCCTCTTTGAGATTAATCCACTAGATATTTTTTTTCTTTTAGAGTTGCATTAAAGGTTGAGTGTTTGCAATCTCAGTTGATGATATTGGTACATTTAAAATTAGGATCGCAGGCATTATGTTTAATGTGACAGTCGAAATGCTGGATAATATATGACGAGAATTGGAATACTACCTTCACATTCTTCGAGCTACCAAGTCTATTCTCACTTAAAATTATTTAAAATTTTATAAACGTCTTCACAATATATCTAAATAACCATATGACAAGTTTTAATTGTTTATTTTTAACAATAATGTTTTGAAATTAGAGAAAACATTATGACAACCTTGTATTTTTAAACTGCTAATTAGTTAATGATGAAAAATTATTAATTAATTAATTAGTTATAGCAATGCAGAAAAAGAAACAAAGGCTGTTAAACTTCATTTATACAGGGAGGGAGGACTATCCATCTCCTCCCTCCCTGTTTTGTGTACAAAGCAGTAATGGAATCAGTGCTAAGTCGAAATGACGTAATATCAGAACAAATTCTTGAATTTCTAATAGCATTGTACAGTGATAGCCAAAAGCAACTCACAAAAATATTTTAGTGAAAGGTTAAAGATATTAGTAATAAATTCCAACAAATATAATAACTTTTCATAAATTTTTCAAATCAAATATATTATTTTATACTAATTTTCCGTTTCGTATAATATAATTATCCACATCCTTATTTTTAAAATTCCAACAA
This sequence comes from Argiope aurantia, assembly GCA_026543865.1. Lineage (NCBI taxonomy): Eukaryota > Metazoa > Arthropoda > Arachnida > Araneae > Araneidae > Argiope > Argiope aurantia. The sequence continues at coordinate 831,910 of JAPMOR010098712.1, forward strand.
TCATATTGTAAAAAAAAAATCGCCAGTATCTATACTCATTTTGTTTTCCGCAATTAATATGTTGAAATGTTAATAATAGAAACTTTGAATTACAGTTTTTGAGACCGAAAATTTGGAGACTTTGAGTTCATCCAAAATGTCTGGATTCAGTTTGGTTATTGACCTACAACAGAATGCCGATTCACTTACCCCAATCCAAAACAAAGATTGACAATTTTAAATGTATGATAAAGAGAAACAAACAGAAGAAAGAAATTTAAATAAATTTGCAAGCAAGAAATAAAGAAATGATATCAGGCAATAAGTATTTTTGTTATTTGACATTTTAGATTACTTTCATCTACCTAAAATATCAATGCAACTTTGATTAGTAATTATAATATATCACTAACAATTATTTATACATTTTCTGTATTAAAGCCATTTTAAACACTTTTATTTAACTTGACATTTTTCAAGTTCTAACAATAAAATTTTGAACTTCAAGTTTTTATTATTCGCCTAATATGTTAAATTTTAATATTTTTTTATTATATGCTCTCAATAAGAGTATACTACTTTAACATTCTCAATCATTTATTTCCACTTAATTATCAGTTAACCGAATGTTTCGGTTAAATTTTGATTCTATGCAAGAGCTCCATCTGGTAGTGAATTTGAAAAAAATTAAAGGTAATTCATAATAATAAATTAGAATTAAGGAATAATTAAAATCACTGAAAAAGCTTTTAAGCTTGCTTTAGGAAAATATATTTAAACAATCAATTGTATGTGTAAAACGTCCACCAAATTGTTTCAATTTCCGAACACAATTTTTTTTATTAAGGATTCAATTATTATTAATTAAATGAAAAATCATTAAGAAAACATGTGAATATTTTTTTAAGCATAAACGTGCTTGCAAATCACGTAATAACATCGCATTACATATTATGTAAAAATTGCCTCGAAAACTAATAATCAATTTAGATTATGTAAATTAATAAGCAAATGATTCTCGCTAACTTCCTGATTCAGCAAAAAATTTATTTATAAGGATATTTCCCTGCTTTCTGAACAATTCAATCGTAGTCTTATAAGGATAAGCAGCTATTTGAAATTTGAACTTTTTATTGCATTTGATTATTTATTGAATAATTTTGATTGTCTCATGTATGGAAAAAAACATAAAGCATTGTAATCATTAAAATATTTGACCTTGAAATTTTGATAAATCTTCACGTGTCAGTCTTTCCTTGAATCCGAAAAAAAAAATAAAATGCAATAGAATTTTTCTCTGCTTTTTCGTGTATTTATGAATATGTTAACCCTTTGCCCTCGAAAGGTGACTCACTCACCACATGATTTAATGTGCAACTCGAGAGGTGACTCTCGCTCATCAGTTCGTTTGGTGCAGAAAATCGATTGTGCGGCGATAACTATTGTTTATTTATAAAAACTCAAAATGCATTTGAACGACAGCCTGTAGGCTTAAAGATTAATAAAGTGTACGAATATAAAAGTTTTATACGCTAAGTTGTGTGTGTAATCATTTTAAGTTTGAAGTAAGAAATTCATTAGAAGCGTTACAAAACGACTCGAGTTGCTGGTTCGTCAGCGCGAAAACGGCCACGAGGGTAAAGGGTTAATTTAACAACTAGACGAGAAAGAAATGAAGTATTTCGCAAGGGATAGTTATAAAAAAATTGGAAATTATAATAAATGTTGAATTAAATTTGTCTATGGAAAAACGAACTGATTCTTAAAATATATTCTGTTTTTGACATAATTTTTATCCTACCTACCTCATGATATATATCCTGCTGGCATATCTCACCTGGAAGGATACCTCAAATGTTTCCAGTATATGACTGTTTATCTCTTTCCCGGCGAGTACATTAAGGCTATTACCTCCCAACCTATTACCGCCACTTCCATGACGAGACGATCATCATGTAAAACGGTCAAAATGACTGATCACTGAATCTAAAACTGCCATATTCGATACATTGTTATTCTTGAATAGAAGATACTAATACGATATATTTCTTATTTTTTAGTTAGACTTTAAATTGAAAAGAAAGAAAAAGTATCAATATATTGATGACTTTCCTTAATAATTTCGGAGAATATCATAACACATAATTTGCTTCTACACCACCTTTAAAATCCAACACATTAGTTGCTTTTTTCAGTAACGCCAATTTTATTTCCTTACAATTTTTCTTCTAATTTTAATAAAACTTTTACAAATATTTGTAAATATATTTTGCAACAATATTGTTTACTGCTTAATTATTGGATTCATACTGGAGTGTTGTAATGAAATAAAATGCGGTGAAAAACTTAGCTTAATTAGCATAATTCGTACCCGAATCGTATTAGTAATGAGAAACAAGCTAAACAATTTTTCCATAGAAATCCATGTAAAATACGATAATGCGTTCCTTTCTAAAAAAATACTCAAACAAATTTATAATATTGTAAATTATTTATAATACATGCTTTCTTTACGAGAAATTGTCTAAAGACATTTGCCTTTGGCTATGCTTGAAAATTTGATGGAAATGAGACACAGCATTATTACTAAATAAATCTATACTGCACATAGTCATTGGGTGATGATACATTACAATATACGAATAATAACTTCCAGTGCTTTCAACAACTTCCTCATTTTATTGGAAAGCTGGCGTTCTCTTGAGTCTATTATTTATTATTCTCCTGCCAAATTTCCTCTACAACATTTTACTAGAGTGCAATTCCATAAGCTCTTGAATCCATCTTCTAACTTCCATCGCTATCACCTCAAGCCCCATAATCTTGGTTAGCGAACAGTGGTTCAAACTCCTCCAAGTTACGTCCGACAATACTATCTGGTCAAAGCTTTTTTCATCCAGTTGTAAGAATTCTCTTCACACAAGGCCTCAACTCAGTTTATTTGTGCCCAGGTCATTACCCCTATAAAAATAATTTTTATGACTATGAGTAAAGAAATGAGCAGCACAATGTCACTGTTAAATATCTTATTATTCAGGAAGTAGGTTCCATTGATCAATTAAAATGACACAAAATGTAATGAAACAAATACATTATTGTAAGTTGAAATAAATACCATTCTTACTATTGAGTCATACTTAAACGTAATTGTTGTCATGTTAAGACACTTCTCCAAACAGGGTTTGTATTTACTTTATCCATACATGATGTTGGTGATGATAATTAAATGGCAATCGCGTGTTTCACAACGAAATCATCCTGGAAACTCTTGTAATATTTCTTGGTTTGAAAAGAAATTTTTCCTTCAAGCTGGAAAGTAAAGGTATATTCCTTTACATCTGAGTTCCTGTCTGGCAGCATAAATTGATGATGTTAGAAACAATCAAAATTTGAGCGCGAAAATCAGTTTTCAGCTTCAAACGTTTAAGATATTATAGTTATCGGAAAACTTTCAATACAAAAGTTGTTTGTATTAATAAGGCGCTAATTTGGCTAATTGAGTTTATTTTTCTATTTTCAATATTAATAAGGTGATAGCGAAATGAACAAAACATCTGCGATGGCGTTTCTTCATGCTATTTTGTTTACAGGTGCAATGTGGTGAAAGTTCGAACAAATCGATGAGTAAATATACTCTTACAATTGTAGCGCAGATGCAAATTCATTTGCGAACAGGTCTTACTTTCGGAGCAATCCTTGAAAATAACACTGTGTAAAAAATTGTGAAAATCATTTTTTTTTTCAGAGTTATGTGCAGTTTGCGACTTATTCACTGAAAGAAATACAATAGGGAAAAATAGCACTCATAAAATATCAGAAGAAATTGTAAGTTTATTATAGATTTTCTAGAATTTTACTCCTGTCCTTTATTTATTTATTTTAATGATATTATATAACCCATGGGCATAATATTGCTTTTAATTTCAAATCAATCTAAATATTGTATATTGCAACTCAAATAAAATTGAAATGCGTTAATATATTGAAATGACACATATCGCACAACATTTTGCATACTTCCTGCAGTGCATAGCATGTATAAAATAAGTCGTTTTATGAAAAATCATTTACAAGGAGTTTTTCTTATTTAAAGTCATTCATTTAAAGTCTGTGTTAAAATTTAACCTCATAAATAGAGACTTTGTATCAAAATTTTCATATTTAAAATCAATAATTTAAATTCAGAGTCAAAATTCGTCCTCCTAAAATAATACTTTGTATCAAAATTTCCAAAATATGTGCTCCTTCTGATCATACTAAAATGGAAAAACCAAATAAAAAGCATTAATATTTCATGATTGCATGAATGCCTAATAAGTACTTAATGCAGTTCGTTGAAATGTGCAATGCAAAACGTTTTTAAGACTTTCACTTATGTGCATTAATTAAAATGCTGATTCTTTTCTGCACATCGCTTGACTTCGTGAACCGAATTTATAACTTTATTTATTTTTTATTGTACAAGTTAATTACTAGTTTTGTGGATGAATATTTGGTTGTAATATTAAATTATTTAATTTCGTACTTGTGAACGAAACATTTGGTAGTGTGAAAAGTAATGAAAGTTATTTTTTCGAGATATTTTCTAGCAATTAAAATTAAAACGCTTTTAAACATTAAGTTCATATGTTTAAACATTAAGAATGTTAAATTTTTAAAAATTCATATTTTCCCCAAAAAAATCGATTTTTTTTTAACTTTTTTAAGCGGGTGTTCAATGTTTATAAATGCAATAATAAACAATGCTATAAATGGAACAAAAAGGTGGTGAAACACAAAAGTAATAGAATAAAGAGACAATGGAACAATGAAATAAAAAGATAATTAACTGTTCATTTATACCTGATAAAGTTTAAATAATAATTTATTAAACTGTCGATGAGTATTTCAATGAAATATTACGTTATTTAATTTCGTACTTGTGAAAGATAAATTTGTTATAGACAAAAACAATGAAAGTTATATTTTTCGAGACCTTTTCAAGCAAAAAAACTTTCACTTACATCCATCGGCAGATGTAAACATTTTGAAGCCCTAAGCAGTGAACATTATGAAGCCCTCTTTAAATAAGTCATTTCCGTTTAACAAATTATCATATATTTAATTTAATTAATATGTTAATGATTTATTTTTGGTTACTTTTTTAAACTTTGTGAAAATGTATATCCTATTAGTAATTCATTATGATTAAAATCTCAAAGGCAGCCATATTATTCCAAGTGACTAAATTCGAGATGAATTCTTTGAAAAAGGCTCTAAAACAGTTATATTTTTAAATTTTTTAAGTAAAATTTATGGAAAAAATATCTATAAAATTAAAATAAACTAGTTAAATGTCAAAGTAAACCAGTTAATTTTAAAAATTTCAATAAAATGGTTCTTTTCTTTTGTAAAAAAAATAGGTATAAAGCAGTTTACTTATTTTTTTAGTTTAGAGATTTATTAATTGATTTACTTAAACTTTTGCAGATAACTTAAGAAATATATTAGCTCCTGAACTAAAAATTATGTTATATTTCTATCCATTCTTTAAATATTCAAGTTCAACTGATAAATAATAAGAAAATTTCAATTTTTTTTCGCATTTTGAGGCATTAAAACAACTATAGAATATTTCTAAACTAATATATTACTTGTTCTTTAACTCAGGAGTCGCAGAACATATTGGGAAATTATTATACGAATTTTTGGACAAAAAAAATATGAGTTATATTTTAATTTATGAGAAAGATTTTAATTAATGACAAAGAACATTCTACCAATGATTAGAATTTGAGAAAACTACATCTAGATACGCAAAGTAACTTTAAAACTCTTATAAATCCAAATATAACATTCAGTGTAATTTTCCAAAAAATAGATTCAGAAACAAAATTCAAACGCTTTCATAAAAAAAATTTTCAAACATTAAGAATATTGAATTTAGAAAAATTTAAATTTTTACAAAAGAAAATCGATTTTTAACTTGTTCATCTAACTTAAGCATGTGCTCAGATTCTTATTTTCAGACACCCGCGTATGTGCGTTTTGTTCTACAAAGTAAAATGAAGAAAAGTTGCATACATTTTTTTTGACTGGTTGAAACTTAAATTTGTCATGGAAGTACAAATCTCGCAGAAAAGTACAAATCTCGCTTCATATCAAATTTCACTTATCAAAGTCATTTGTTTTACTCAGTTATTTATTTATTTATTACATTTAAATTCCTGCGAATGTACAGACTGACAGTCGGTCAACACTTTGGCGCATTTGGTTCAAAATTTGATACTGGTCTTCACTTTCGATGCTAATTCAGCGAACAAAATTTCATTTATCTAGGCCCTTACGTTTAGTAGCTATCGGGCTCATTTAAGTATAGACAGTCAGACAAATTTCCTTTGAACGGATTTCGTTCAAAATTTGGTATAAAAATAATATAAATTTGATGTGAAGTCCACATACTAAATTTCATCTCTATAGCTTAAAATATTTTTCAGTTATGTTGTCCAATAATGTTCTTTCCGAACTCCGGGAGGTCACAAACGTGGGGATTTGTCAAAATCTCAAGTTCGATCTTTTCAACGATTACAATACTTTCTCTTTACATACTTCGCATTCGAGAAAGTTAAAACGAAATTTACAGTCAACCATCATTTTTATTGCTTACAAAGCATAATTATTTCAAAATATCAATTCAAGCCCTCTTAAGCAAATATCTAATGAGATTTGATTTGTGATAAATATGACATCAAGTTTTAAATGCTTTCCTAAAGGTACTGTATGGAAATTTTAAGAAGGAGATGGCACTAAGATGTTATTCTCCTGACGCCGTTTCAAAATTACGATCTAGGTACTAAGTAGTCGTCATATTGTTTTAAAAAGAGACTAAAAAAAATTTATAATTACAATTGAGAAAAGTTTATTAACTCTATTATTACTAGGAAGAACCAAACGTCCGTTCCATGAAACTACGGCAGAGGCCCGAATAGCTCAGGTAGGTACATTTTAACAGGATAACCGAGCATACATTTACTTAATATACCTCAATTAGATCCTCTTTTGTATATCAGATCCTTGAAAACACGGGATGTTACTGAGGTTTTTCAGGGGGTAGAGAATTTTTCTTATCGGACATTCCCGTGTTCTGAGATACATAAATTCAGAATAATGGAACGATTTCAAAAAGCAATTCGAAGTCTAATTTGAAAAGTTTTAAAATTTTTAAAGCAGTAAACAATTGGAAAAGGCTTCAGTGACTGTTAAAGAAGTCTTAGATTGTGTCGTGCTTTAGTTATCTTTAGAAACTCATTTTCAGAAATAATTTGTTTATGTCATAAAACTGAAAAAGCGCATGCGTGTTTGTCACAAAAATTCCCCTCCCTAACAAGGTACAGTAACGAGAATAAATTTGAACATATAATTCCGGGATCCATTTTAGGTCTATTTTATGGTGCATTTTATTTATAAAGGTAATAGGTATTGAAAAATAATTAAATTCGAAGAATAAACTGCGACCAATTCTAAAATAAAAATCATCATTTGAGCAAATAAATATTTGTTTTTCGGTGTAGTTACGGGCGCGAAATATGCGAAGTTTTCAAAACAATTTAACCAAATTTTGAAATAAAATTGTAAGAAATGAAATAACAGAATTAATCATTTCTACTAATAATACGGATTATATGTGAATGTTGGCTCTGTATAGGCTTTACCGTTTGCAATAAAGATAACAAACTTGGAAATTAAATAATATGACAGCAAAAACGTGCATCTCGGAGCAATCGATTATTTTAAAATTCTAATAAGCATTTTAATTAATTAAAAACTAATTAAAATTTTGGCGTTTTATTACTATAATTTTCAAAAATAGCTCTCCTCAAAAATTATTTTTACATCATCTTAAAATTCAAAAATTACTTTTTAATGAGACTAATTTTATATAACATGTATTCTATTTAAAATAATTTTTAAAAATATATATATTATAAGGGTATTTTACAACAATCTATTTCATTGCTGAAATGAAACTCAAATTGTTTGCATTTATGCTACTAATATTTCGTTCAAACATTTTCAGCGATAATCAAGATATAAATATGCTATTTATTTTTTCATATTGAAATGATTTCAATTTAAAGTATACTTTAAAAAAAATCTCGATTTTTTTTTGTACGTTCTATTAATATTTAACTTTATAATCGATGTATGGTGAAACATTTCTGAAGTCCGCTCACTTTTGAACACTTCTGCTCTTTTCTATACTATAAGTCGATGGATAAAACTGTATTCAGAAATATTGGAGAAATTCTTTGTACAATGAACAAAACAATGTAAGGCTTTTAAAATAATACGAGCTTTACATCTTTCAAAATTTGAAGTTAAAAAATATTTTTCTGAAAAAGCCATTAAAAACAAGTTACAAAATATTTGCGTGAAAATTTTGTTCCAAGTGGTTAAAAAATATTTAATTGAAGTTTTAGAAACCATTTATTTAGACAAAGCAACTGGTCGCCCAAGGCGGCTAGTAATGAATGAAGAAATCGTTTCAATCTATTTTGGGCGAAACTGGACAAAAAAGATAGCCTTTCATAGCTCTAAAATTCATTCTTACCTCAAATTAAATAACAATCCATCATTTACTATTACGAAAAAAATCCGCTCACCTGAAAAAATTTTTCATTAAATCTTTAATGATGGTAAAATTCATTAGCCTTTATTTTCATCAGGCAATGATGTTAACATGTCATTCTAATTTTAAGAGTCACTGATTATAAATGCAATCGAAACAAAACTCTTTTCATTAAACATCCATTGACTTTTGTTGAAATAAATTTAATTAAGGAACTCTCGTGCAATATCTCATTCTGTAGGCTTTTCTTCACATTTTGTAAACCGAACAAAAACGCACGGCGAATGATTTCACAGGACAACGGTTCGCTCGAATTGCCCTTGTAACACTTTCTCTCAAACCGCACGTTATTTCCGAAAGACTGGCATTTCGCAAAGAAAAATAACTTTCTTTATTTTATTTCTTATTTCCATCTTTTTCCTCCTCTAGAGGATAATGTACCGCAAGTCGATTGATTATTCTAAAATATCCATTTCGTAATCGGAGGTTGTTTCCCATTTGTTATTATTTGCCTCTGAGGTAACACAAGTGATTAAGTTTCAAAATTTTGCTGTCACATTGAATGTCCAGGAAAAGTTTTCTACTTCTTCACAAGGTAATTCTTATTTTTTTGGTGGAGAAAACGGAGATGATTAACTTTTTAAGTGATCGTTTGTAAATAAGATGGGATTCAGCTGTAGTGGACACGTGAATTATTTCTTCGGATGTCCTCTAAGAAACGTGCAGGACAAATTTTACAGTCAGTGGCGCTCTGGTCGCGTTATTTGTCTACACTACGCCATTGATTAGAAATGTTTGAATTTATAACACAGATAAAACATTTTTTTCTACAAAATTCTGATTTTTCTCCTCTTTAGAAAAGGGTGTTAACCTAAGGAAAGGATTTAAACCTAAATTCTATTTAATTTTAAGTTTAAAATTATATTCTAATTTAGAAAGTTGCATAAGTTAATGCTGTTGATTCATTTCTTAATTGTGATTCAGATCTCTTGCAGTTGAAAATATATTGCATAATTTCTTCTATATCTATATTTATTATATTATTTCTTAATCTATGATATTATTTCTTAAAATTAAATATTTTCTAATCACTTGAATTGAAACTGCACTTTATCTTCTGAATTTAATCCCTTTGAGGGGGTGGGGCTGCATCTCGAAAGGTGAGATGAGAAGATTCAAGCATGGCGATTGGATCTCTTCGTCCTGGTGGGCGCAGAAATGGTATGGTATTGGTTATTTTCTATCAATGATGGAACATGCTTTCTTTGAGTGAGGAAACTGTATTGTGAGCGTGATGGGTCTTAGGACTCAACCGTAGTTCCCGCCCATTCAGATCTATCCGAATGCCATCGATCGGGGAAGAATAGCATATCGTGATTATCTTATGAATTGCGTGAGTTTTCGGTCCTCACGCTTCTCAAAATCTACATGCTTGCTCAGTTAAATTTTAGATAATCCCCCTTTTGAATCTATAAGTTTTGAATAATTTTTAATTGCTTATTTTTTTGCTCTCTACCATTCCATTTTGGAGTTGTCCTTCGCTGGTCAAAGAATTTTAAAGGCATCTCTAAAAATTGAACCTTTAGTCTGATAATCAATCATAAAGAATAATGAAATCTTTATCTAAAGAACACGTCATCTGTCCTTTCTTAGAAAATGTATTTCATACATACAATATTAGGGAAATTGTGAGGTTGGTGTACGGTGAGAAGACCATCAGGTTCAAAAACAAATAATTACGCTTTATACCAAATAAAGGCAGCAAACACAGTTGAAGCATACACAAAAAATAGCACTTGCAAAATCAACAACAAGATCACAAATACGGGATTAAATAGAAAACAGCTCAAGTCATCTCAAATAACTAGATGGCCAAGATCGGATTTCATTGACTTGGCATCTCTTAAATATATATATATATATATATATATATGTAAATCTTTTTCTCATTATAAGACTAAAAGAGCTGGAAAGAAACATTGCCGATTCATAATACTACTAAGTCAGTCTGTTAGGTCATACATTTTGATTCTAATTTGCGGATATTTGACAATATTTTGTGAATGTTGATGGTAAAAAAAAGTCTAAAAATTCAATTAAGAATTGTTTTTCGTTTAAGTAAGAAATTTTTAACTAAGAAATCACCGTTCTTAGCTCATACAAGAAAAATGATGTTGATTTTTATTTTACATTGCCGATATTTGGTAATATTTAGTGAATTTTAATGGTAAATACAAGTTTAGAAATTCGATTAATTACTGTATGGTAAATAAAAGTTTAGAAATTCGATTAATTACTGTTTCCGATCAGTTAAGAAGCTATAAGATTGTATAAGTAAACATTAAGATTCTCGATGTAATCAATGTTAGCATTGAAATAGTAAAAAAATTTAACCTCTTTACTAATTGTTGAAAGCAGAAACTAGTTGAAAACCGGTCAAGTTATCTGATCTTTGAGACAAAACCATTTCGTAACCGAAAGTCATTTTCCATTTGTTAATCTTTCCCTCTGATGCATCATAAATCATTAAAATTCAAAACGTAGCAACCACATTCATTGTCCAACTTGTTATTGTTGTTGTTGTTTTTCCTTCACAAGGTAAGTAGTTTTTTTAATATAGAAAGCAGAGATGATTATTTCAGTCGACATTTATAAATAAAATGGGATTATTGTCAGTTGTAGCAGACACGTGAATTATATCACTAAAAGATCTAGAAAAAAGCTAGCTTAATAACACAGACAGCGGCTTAGAAATCAAGATGGGTTGCTTGTGTTACATCAATGATTATAAATAGATAATATTTATTTTAAAATATCTCAACTTTTACCAGAAAATGACATAAGAATGACCGATTTCAGGAATTCAGAAAGAACGCTGGACTTAGAAGATGAAAGGCTCGATTAGAAAAAAAAATTAGTCGATGTATATAAATATATATATATATAAAATATATATAAAGAGAGAGACTAATTTTTTTTTCTAATATATATAGACTAATTTTTTAATTAATATATATTTTTGAGATATATATATATATGTGTGTGCGTGCGTGCGTGTGTGTGTGTGCGTGTGTGTGTGTGTGTGTGTGCGTGTGTGTGTGTGCGTGCATGCGTGCGTGTGCGTGTGTTTTGGAATAACTTGAACTACTACCAGTTACAGACTTCACTGAGCTTAAAAAATGCATTTTTGGCAGTATGTCTGCCTGTCTGTTTGTGAAAACGATATCTCAGAACGCTTTAGTTAGAGGGGGGGAAATCAAGAAGTATGCCTATCTATTCCAGTACAAGTAAACACGATAACAAAAAAACAAAATACTAGGTAGCTAAAATGTGTTACATAGGTTTAACACCTGAAATAAGCGGTAAGAAATGCGTTAGGCTATATCACGATACAAGAACTGAAGAGACCGAAATTTTTCCCTGCAGTGATTTTACAATGAAATTTTGATAGGGATTTCTTTGACACGTGTAGACTTAGGAACGGGAATCGTAGGTATCTTTAAAAAAATGTTGTAAGCGTTAAGGATTTTTATCCCTTCATGTTTGAGTTTTAAGAATCTTACGTTTAAGGGGAAAAACTTTCTTTAAAAAAAAAGCTAGTAGAAGTATTTTCCTTTCGACTTCAAATATGCTCGCATAATCTATACATATATATGTTATATATGCTTTGTAATATAGTGAAGACAACAGTGGTAACAATTTTTTCTACCTTTAGGTAATAAAATTTTATTAATTTTGAATTTTGGTTACAAGAATGCATAACAAATTTCATTTATCCAAGATGTTGCATTTTTATTTTTTGGTTTAATATTCACGAACATACAGACTGATAGATAGTCAGCCTTTTCATGGATTTGGTTTGAAATATAATACAAAACAGCAATTATAAACATATGATAAATTTAATCTGTCTAGCTCTTTTAATTTTCGTGTTATTATGCCCACACGCAAATGGACGACAGACACAATTTTCCTATAT
>JAPMOR010098712.1:844575-898213 GCA_026543865.1 Argiope aurantia
GATTTTCTTTAAAATCGGGCTGATATCTACAAATTTGGTGCTATGGTACCAATCTAACAATCTCATTCGTTGCGTTGAGCTAACGTATTGCACCGATTTAGTTCTAAAAAATTCCTCTCAAAAAAGCGGGAAGATAAAGGTAGATTCCTTCGCATCTAAGTTAATACTTCATGAATCTAATTTCAGGCAAAATTAAGGCCTGAAAATTACTTTTTAGCCCCTAACTTCTAAAATATTGTAAAAGTCGTTCGTCTTAATGAGGCATTAATTTAGCAAATTCAATTTCTTGTTCTACACATTAATATTAAATAAGTTTTAGCGAAATGAAAATTTCCACCTACTTTTGAGGTAGACAGCTCATTTACGAACTCCGAGGTTTCTACATTTCTGACAGCATATTCCAGCATTTCTAACAGCAGCATTCGGTGAAGATCGACAGAAATTTTCCTGAAATCGTGTCATAAGAACCATTGCAATAGGTTGTCTTCCTATAGGAATCTACCTAAAAAAATGTTGCTTTTTTTTCTGATGTAGATTTAAAACGCGATGATTCGTCAATTTCTCCAGTTTGAATTTATTGAAAATTGCAACATTTTTCTTTTGTAAACTTTATACGCCGCAAAGTAAAAAAAAGAGCCCTTAAACTTTTTAACTGTATTTTGCATATGTGAAAATAGTAAAAATTTGCTCTGCTTAATTCAATGTTACTGAATTGAACGGAGAGTCAACGACTCTCTGGTGCTTTAAGTGCAGGGAAGACTTGGGAGCAATTGGCCCAATCGGTTAAAAGCCGACCCTGAAGACAAGTTATCGGTGACTCAAAGCAATAGTTTTCAACTAATTGTACCTCACCCTATCATGAAGTTCGCTTCAGATTTAAATCCCTTTGGATACCAAATTAATGCTGCCCAATAAGGTGTTCCATATCCAATAATAAATTATTTATTAATTAAATATTAATTGTTAAAGTTCATCTTATGTGTTAATGCACTTTAAGACTAAAAATGTATTTTTGCCGGCGTCCTGGCATAGGGCTAGCGCGTCTTCCCCGTGACCTGGGCGTCCCGGGTTCGAATCCCGGTTCGGGCATGGTTGTTCTTCATTTGTTCTATCTGTGAGATGTGTAAATGTGCCTCCCTGTAAAAAAGGGTTGTGCAAGCGAATATGATGTGTGACTAGCAAAATCGTACTCTTGACCTTAGTTGGCGCTATTTAAAAAAATAAAACAAGAGACGCTCTCTCCCGCCTTAAAATCGCTGAATTCGAAATCAGCTGGCTTGTACATGACAAGTGCTATCAGAAACAACAACAAAAATGTATTTGTGAAGATGAAATTATTGTAAGATATCTATTTAGAAAACAAAATATTTTTGTTTGATTTTTCAGAATGAGATGACGCTATTAGGCATCAATAATTATGAAAAATATTTCATTTTAATTGTTTTGACCTTGGTCTTAATGATCTGCAACACTGGATGTCTTCATGGCCATTATTGAAAAAAAGTTTTATTGTTGTAAAATATTTTTGCCTCAGACAGTGCATCTATCTCTAGAGAATCGATTCTGAAAAATAGAGAATTATAAGTTTTCTGAAAGAACTTATCATTTGTTTTATATTCTTGACTCTCTCTTTTTCATACTCTCTCCCTTTTATCTAAGGAGAGGATATGCACCGAATGTTATTTTATATATGAATTATATATTATCTCTTTTTTTTAAGCGACGCCTATATAGTAATTTATTTTGTGGCCTACTATGGTGCTCAATTCTCAAACATATAAAAATAGCTTATTAATAAATAATAATAAACCAAAATTAGTAGACATGAACGCTCATTATTAGTTTCATCAATTTTTTATAGTAACTTGTGAAATTAGACGGAATAGGATTTAAAGGTTCAATTTAGTATTGTCGTGGTGAAATTAGATTCGATTAGCTTTTTCTACAGAATGAAATGGCAACATCTGCGAATTGTGTTGCTTATGGCAACACAGTTACCGCGCAGTAAAAACATTCTAGTAGACGGAATTTGTTTTTAATTTTCTTCTTGTAAATAAATCCTTTTCTCTTTCTATCGCTCGTTTTATGGTATGTGTTCAGCAACGAGTAGATATAAACATATTAGATATCCAAAGCCATAGACATAAGCACGTTTGAAACCCATCCTTAGACATCAATTACGTTCAATTCTACATTCAAAACAATGGTGGATGAGAAGATTAAGCTATTGAAAAGCAAACGATAAACGGTAAGTGTTTCTGTTTTTTGATTTACTCTCAGAATTGAATAATGAAGATTTGATTGATAATATGACACAATATTAGTCGCCTGACTGGCTCTTTTAATGAATTGAATCTTCCAGGCAATAGTATTCACAATGTATTTACAGATTCGGATTATGATATTGATATTGTTAAATGTGTAGAATATAAAAATGAAACCAAATTAGCGATTTACATAGAGAATTTTTTTTAATGGTCGTCTTTCATGATGTGCTAATAAACTTTTCGTCAAATTTTAGTATTCCGAATTTTTATAATGGTGCGCCTGATATAAAAGCAAATGCAATAATTTACGTGTAAAAAAATGGGTAATTTCTTCCCTATATTGAAGAATGTCAGTGTTTTGGGGAGTGATTTAAATCATCGTTAATAACAAACCGAGTCTTTTCGATATTGATAAAAATGTTTTCTTTGGGAGGAGGGCTGCGATGTTATTTAAAAGACTGACTTAAAAAAATAGTTGATGCAATTAATGTAACTGCAAGTACTAAGAAACTGCAAAAGATATTTTGCTTGATATATACAAGAATAAGAACAGAATAATCCATTTTCGTCTAAACATTTTGTAAAATTTGATGCCATTTCGAACTCCTGCACTTTCAATATTAAATAATTTATATATTGAGTACAATGAAAGAATACAAGCTTTATGCATTGTTGGTGAAAATGTTGAGAATTACAGATGAGTTTTATGGCCGAAATTATTAGAAAGTTTTCCACCGATAATTGCTTGATGTATACAAGAGAAACTTTCGGAATGTGTTATTTCTAAAACATCTGACTTTTTAAGCGACTTTTTAAGCAATCAGATTCCGAAAGGTGGAAAAATTGGCACTCCGGGTAAAATAACATCATTTTGTGGTTCGTTTTTTGTTTATTTTGTTTGCTTCTTTGTTTTTTATTCATAAACCATATAACTGTGCTATTGACTGTAACTAATATTGATGATTAAATACAAAAAAAAATACTAATTGTTGCTTTTTGGGTTCTAATAAAGACCATAACAAGAAGTCATATCTTAGAAATGGAAGGGCTTCTTGCACTATATGAAAACGAAAGCAAACCACATTCTTTCGTTCCAAGACATATGCCAATTATAATCAAATTTACCTTCAAAATTAGGGTCTTCGGTTCATCAAAGGAACAAAAGTTAATAAGATGCATTTTAGACATCGGATATCCATTCAAGTTTATGTCGATACGTTCAGTGGTGGCAGGGTGGGCGACTGTACACAAGAAAAAAAAAAAGATGTCCTTCCAGTTTTATTGATAATTTGGAAATTCTCTTTTTTCTGGTTCTAATGCGTGTTGAATATCAAGGATACATAAGCGTATTTGAGATTCAAAAATAATCTCACTCCTACAGGGATTCTTCGATATTCTTTTTGAAATAAGCATAAAAAGTAATTAAATGTTAACTATTGAGTTAAACTATCAACTAATCAGAGCTCTGAATCAGTTTTAATATATTTTAAATATGTCTTGAAAACTGTTTTGAACAAGAAGTAGCTAGTAGTATTTTTACCTCGCTTTTTTTAACAATACTTCTGAAATTATTTCAGACATAAGCGTAAAAGATAACTAGTATGTATTCACTATTGATTTAAATATTTAGCCAATAGGAGATAATATATCAGTTTTAACACATTTTAAATACACGTTGAAAACTTTCGGACCTATCACTTATCAAGAGATATTTTAGATGTATCTATTTTATAGCTGGAGGTTATTTCCTATTTATAATTTGCCTGTGAAGTAACACAAATAATTTGGTTTCAAAATGCCGCTGTCACGTTGAACTTCCAGGAAAAGTTTCCGATTTCACCGCAAGGTCTTTTTAAAGTAGGAAATCTGTATAATTACTTTTAAGGCACAGTTTCTAAATAAAATAGGATCCCTATCACTTGATGTGACACGTGGAAAAATATTTTTGGAAGACCTTGAATTTAAGTGCGCTGAACAAATACTGAAGGCAGTGGCGTAGTAATTACAATGTTATTTGCTTTGATTATGCACCGGCGATTAATTTATAATATAGAGCTTTAAATTCTTAAGCCATTTACAACTAAAAAAGTTTTTTTTTCAGAAGAATCGGAATTGTATAACAAGAAAATGTTTTTTTAATGTTATTTTATTAAATTTTATATATTGTGACCATTTTAAAACATCGTCTAAGATATATTAACCATAATTTATTTTACTTTCGTTATATATTTAACTTATGCATCTAAGGATAATTTGTACATAAATGCTTATGAGGGTATTGGTCATGTAAAGGTATTGAAATTTAGATTAGATAAATCCATATATTAAATAGCAGATATAGAGATTAGAGAGCAGAATTTTGTGATATATTGTGAAATTTGATGGGTCAAAATTTTTTTTAATAATTTAGTTCGGTATTGGACCATATACGGCAAAAAGGAAAGACACGATTCTGCACCTTAACCTCTTTGGAAAGACTGTTGCAGTTGTTTGTACGTTCAAAACAGCAGTAATCAAAGCTTTGAGGATTATACTGATGACGATGAACTTAGTTGTTCCATTTGCTCTGGTAGTTCTCAAAAACTGCCGTAGTAAAAAAGCTAAGTGAATTTTAATTTCTTTAGCTGAATTCCGTTTGTTAAATATTTGTTTTAATAAAATTAGCGAAGTTTAGATCAAATTGCATAAGTATTTGCAATAATTTTCGCAGAATTTAAAAATCAATAAGATTTTTTTATCCTTATTCATAAACTTTCAGTCGAAAACTATAAGCTTCAAATTGCTCTCCATAAGGTGTGTAGGGGGGGGGGGAATAAAGCCAAGGAGATGAAATTTTATACGAAATTGATTATTTAAAAAGACTAATTAGATCTGAAAGAACTATTTGCATTACGCACCTAATTTTTGCTCTTAATGAATATTGAAACTTGGCCGTTTTGAATTATTACAAAATTCCTCTGTTCTTCTCTAAATATTCTCCTTCTAATGACCATTAAAAGCTCCAAAACCAAATTGTTGAGTGGATTCTTCGGCACTTAAAAAAACAAAAACATTAGCTTGTGAACTGGAGAATCGATTGAATAAACAGATATAAGGGAGAACGAGGTAATATAGCTCAGTGCTGTTTCCGATTAAAGAAAGAGCTTGAAATTACTTTGGATGGTCAGCTCATATGAGGGAAAGAATATATATTAAAATAGGCCTCCTTATAATTTCATGTCTCTAGCTTTGATGAAACAAACACTTTTATCTATATTTATAATAAAGATTTGTGTATGCGTGCATTTACGCTATACAAGCCAAACCACATGACTTAGAACTACCAAACTTGGCCCATTGTATATACTTTGGAGGATGGCAATGTGTACCTCAGAGCAATTTTTTAAAATTATTAGAATCTTAAATAATAAAAAGTAAGCAAACTTTTGACTTTTTTCTACGATAACTTCCGAAAATATTATAGCACAAAACTCTTTTACAGGAAGACCGAAAAATCAGGGAAGTAGGAAGATCTTTTCATATATCTGAATTCTACTTATAAAAGACAAATTTCTAAAATATATTTTTTTGGAAAATCACTGTAGAAACAAACATGTAATATCAGTTCCAAACAGAACAAAAACCTAGCTGAACACGTTCTGAAGCTAGGCAGGTTATTTTGTGGGCATTTGAATGTTGGTGTACATTTTGCAACAAACTCAGATATCAATAAATGAACAAAAGTTTCCGATTTTGATTGGTTCTCAATATTTTCTGCTGATATAATTAAAACAAAGCAAACCAACAAACATAAACCGATGATTTTTACTAAGAAAAAATCAAAAATTACTTTAAAATACAAGCAATTTTTGAAAAGTACAAATTAAACGAAAAATAAGTCTATAATGTAGAATAAATGATGCAAAAGATATCAGGGCAAAAAGAAACGAAACGGTTCTGAGTCTTATAATCTCTATAAATAAGACCTCCACAATGATCTGAGCTTTCAGTGCTATATGATTTAATTTATGCTTCCAAAATTACAAATTTAGTAATGAGATTATTTACTCCTTGTGCTTTAGTGGAACTCATAAAATTTGTTGAGAATGTAAAGGAGGTTTAAGTTTTAATTTTGTTATCTCAAATTCGTTTAACATTATTCATTATTTAAGAATTTTATTTCAGAAAAATGAGATTTTTTGATCAAATTGGATCAATATTTATGTTTATAGATTTAAATACGAAACAGAATAAAAAACTTGTTTCTCCTAATTCCCAAAATTTCAGCTCAAAGTAGAGATTCTCCATAGAGATTAATATCGCACAAATTAACATTTCGGAAAAACAATTTTAAAAAAAAGTAAACTAGTTGGGCAAAAAAAAATGATGTCGCTTTATATGTAATGGCTGCATTTCATGAATAAAGAAGACTGGCCAGAGAAAAATCATTATTAAATTTACTATTACAAAACTCTCTTAACCGCATGGAATTGTAACATCCTCCCCTGTCAATACCTTAATGAAATACAGTAATCCGATTTCCGTCTATCGATCTATGAGACAACGCAAATAATTAAGTTAGGAAATACATTTGTCATATTGGCCAACAAAGCCTCGAACATCACTTAGTAAAATGCTCGAAGAGCATTAGACTAGAATTATCGTTTGATATACTTATTTTTGCCGTTACTAGAAAAAATGATTTCTCTAATGAAGTTTGAAAACTCCTATTGAGTAAATACAACTGTACAAAATGAAATTAGGAGCTATTTATCATTCAAAATTAAGTACATTTATTGCTACATAATTCAGATTTTCCACAACAAGTAAAGATTATCTAATAAAGCTGAGAAATTAAATAATTTCACTATATTGGCGGGAATTTAAAAAAATAAGTAATAAATATTTCACAACGTAAATTAAAACACTATTTGCAGACGATTTGAGACTAAACATTTAAAACAATCATTTCGTAAGTTTGAAAGAATAACACCTGGCGTGAATTTATAAAAATATTGAAAACGATCAAGTTATGAAAGCTTTAATTATGAGTTTCAAAACTTATTCTGTTTGCAATGATGTTTGAAACAAACGATTTTATGTAAATTTCACTTCCTTCTATTATGAATATTTCAAGGCAACATTCCTTCAAAATCCACTTGAATTTAAAAGCAGATGAATGAACTAAATATAGTGAAAATCGTATAGATAATGTAAATATGCATTAACTCTATAATTAAAAAATAAATACCAGTTCTTGGAAAGGAAATAAATATTTCAAAGCTAAAAAATCAAACATGAAAAATTAAAGATTTCTTTTTAATTCCTGTAAAAAAATTCGGGAAAATTTTTGTATAAAAATGTACAGAAAATGTACATCTGTTTTGAATAAAGTTTATGTACGCCGGTTATAATTGCTACAGATATTAATGTCTAAAAAATTAAAGAAATGAATTATAAATATCTGGTAACTTCATTTCTAGACGTATTACAAAATTTCCTAAATAACTAATTATACAAGTTTGAATTCGTTTTGTACAGAACTTTAATTAGATTTTGCTTAAACCTTTTGTCATTTTATAAATAATGTTTTCAAATTGTGTTTTGAAAAATTTAACTCTTGTTATGTTGATGTTTTAAAAAAATAGTATCAAAATTTTACAGTTTTGTCAGATTCTGTGAATGACAATTACACTAGCAATTTCTTCTCACAACTTTATTGCTTCACTAACGTATTGTCGTTAGATTGCCTCTAAAGTGTCTGACTGTAAGTATTTAAATTGTCTAGATTTTTTTTCATTTTTAAATTTATTTTTATTAATTTAATAATAAACTTATCGCCCTATTACATTTTTATTTCAAAGAAAGAAGTTTCAAAATGGAAAGTTTAATTTAAAAAATTGCTGATTTGTAATTAATATTTCACTTTCAATAATCTTTTCATTATTTTTGGCATATTCTTCCCCCATAAATGAATAAACTTATCTATTATTTAAAGCGAAGAAAATTATACAATGTAGGATTAATATGTACCAAGTTCTCATATATATTGAATATTATAGAGTTAGATCTGGAATTCACAATCACCCACTTTTGAAGCCACATAATTTTCATTACAACATTTTCCTCTTGATTTGAACCAGTATGCGATTTTGCTTGACAGCCGCCCTACTTTAATCGAAGAGTATTTGAACCTCGATGGTGAAAATGGTCGGATAATTGAAGAACACAAATACTGGACCTATGTTACAAATGAATTCTTGTACATTATCTCCCAATCCCGAAATCGAATGCTACAGCTGCAAGATCAAACCGAACCTTATTACAGTTTCAAAAATTAATTCGGAACTCACAATTGCCGCCAAAGTTATATATTTTCTAAGCGATTAGAGCAATTAGGAGTGGATGTGTAGATGTTACATGAGGGAATACTTTGACGTTTTTGTTAAACTGTTTGTTCAGTCAGCTAATTTGGGTATATTAGAAATATATTTGGGTAAGAATTAACGAACTTTAATGCATCTGGATGACTAAACAGGGTGCACAAAATTCTAACCTCATATAAATAATGTTAAAAAAATGGAAATAAATTTTCTTTACACACACACACACAAAAAATAATGCAAATCTCTTCACATAAGAAACCAAAAGAAGTTGTCTGCCTGAAACTTTGCCGTTACAGGCTAATAAATAATATATTATTAATTACAAGCCTTTTGCGAAGTATAAATATGAAAGAGCCTAGAAGCGTGTGATCTTTGGGGATTAATCGCTGAAATGGGGTTATCACTATAAAACTAGAATACCAAATTTTGGATCCTTTCTTCCGACAGAGCTGGATGAAAATGTATATCTCGGTGCAATGTTTCGAAATTTAATTAAAAATTAAGATTTTTAGCATTTTTGTCAAGTCACTGAAACCAAAATATGTAACAAAACTACAAATATAATAACAAGATACCGTACGAAATTTCAATTATTTAAGTTTTTACATTTATGAATTATTGCGTTTAATGCATGAGGAAATCCAGACAGACCGACAATTAATCATCCCCTTGACAAATTTACTTCAAAATTTCATAAAGATCTGTCTGCACTTTAGATTTTAAAACTGTTTACTAAAATTTATTTATTTAATCTATTGTGTTTCTGTTTTAGATTTAAATGCATCGGTAAACCTATAACACAAGGTATATAGACCGACAGACGGTCAGATGATTGATTTGATTCAAAATATGATACCGATTTGTACTTTAAATGCCTAATTTGTGTACTAAACATTATGCTTCTAGTTTCCTGACGTTTTGTAGTTATCCTTAGAGTTCGGATAGTCAGACAGACAGGTTTCCCGTGAATAAATTTCTCTCAAAATTTTAAAGAGAATTTGGTATAAAAACCACACACCAAATTTCATCTGTCGAACTAGAAGTGTTTTTGAGCTATCGTGTTCATAGATAAACAAACGGACATAATCCCAAAAATGTGTTTTCGGCCTCAAGAAGATTTCAAATGTGACGATTCTTCAAAATCTCGAATTCGATTTTTCGACAACACGTTCTCATTTATTTAGTGTTGCTTTAAAACGGGACATTAATATAATTAAACTTCTCATTTATTTAAGCATACGAGAAGATTAAAATGGTTTATTTTAAATTGATGAGCAATCTGTAGATTATATACATGTCACGTTGGCTTGAATGCGTTTATGAAGAACAATTAGTTGATTAAATCTAAAAGTACAGTCATCAGAATTTGCAGATATAAACAACAGGAAAGAAATATTAATTCTTGTTAATTTGAATTTCAACGTGCTTCAAAATTTTATGGTCGTTCCATTATGCAACAATTGACGTAAGTGAATAGAGTTAGGTTGCTTTTTTTTCCAGTTAAATCATAATCATTTCCTCAAATTATAAGAATTTTGATGTAAAGTTTCATAAATGTATACATTTTTCTTTATTAAAAGAGGATTTAAGAATAAAAAACCAGTATGTGGTGGTCTTCCCAAAACATTTTCGTATATTCTCTAATAAACATGCCATGCCAGAAAACGACTTATATGATTGGTGTACAATAGTTATGAAATATTAACTTTCGGCGTGAATTCAGTATTTTTCCCTTGACAAGTTATTTGCCGATTAATCCCACGTTTGAGATTAAAAGTGTCCAAAAATCAAATTTGTGCTTGAAAAAAAATTTCTAAACCGATTGAAACAAAAATTTGACGCAAGACTGCAATTGTACTCAAAAATTCTCGTGCCGAATTTGATATATTTAAGTCACTGCGTTTTTGAATTATCGCGTTAGCGTACTTCAAAAAGTAAAGACGACATAAGCCACCATATTTTTGGATTTGACCCAAAATTTGACATGTGTCTAAACTATAGATATTAAATCTATGTACTGAATTTTGTCTAAATTTCTTCATTTTGTGATTATTGTGTTAATTCATTTTCGGACAGACGGATTTCCTCTGACAGATTTTCCCAAAATTCTATAGAAATCTTCAAATTTGGTGTAAAGACCGTATACTAAATTTCAACTGCCAAGCTCTAAACGTTTTTGAGTTATCTTTGTCACAGACAGACAAACGGAAGTTTTCCAAAAATGTGTTTAGAACTCAAGAAGGTCTAAAACATATAGATTCGCCAAAACTTTGAGTTCGAATTTTTTGACGATTATTATACTTTCTCTATTCTACGTATCCGAGAAAGTAAAAATTAAACTGTTATTAATTTCTGAACAGAGTAAAGCTTTTATTGCAAGGATAATAATTTTTATTTAATGTATTTGTAATAATGTATGAATTCCATAGACAAATACGGATTTTCTCGAATATTCTTTATTTTAAGAACCATATTTAATTCTAAACAAACAACTTCCGAAAATTGAGAACTTTTTCTTCTCTTTGTGTGGTTACCAAATGTATTGTTACAAATCAACAGATTATTGACACACATCATGATGAGTAGAAAATAATCTTTACTGTATCAATTAAATAATACTGTCTGATTTTAGGTATTGATTTGAATAAATTGAATATTGTCATTTAATAATATACAAATGTATGCATATGTCCTTCCATTGTATCTATTCTCACGTGCCTAAAATTTTGCACGAATTCGATTATCACGAGGAGGCCCAATTCTTCTCTGAATAATTTGTCAATTAACTATTTCGTCACATGTTTTCGTCAGACTTTGTTATTACGGCTTAGATTTCGAGTCTAGATAGTCGGTAGTTTTACTGTTAAAGTCGTGATTTTAATATAAGTCGATCATTTTTTAAGCATTATTAATCCAGTTGAAGGAAAAGGATCTTACAAGGTTTGCGATCAACTTGCTTAATAATTACAGCTTCAAGATATAATAATTGACTGGGAAAGGAAATATATAATGAAAACAACATAATGTCCTATTCTTATTGAAAGCTGTGGTATGCGAGTATTAGCATGTCTTAAATTTTAATCGTTGTAGTGGCAATGAAATATCATGTCATATCAGACTATTCCAGTTTTATAAGATAGGTGAGATCAATATAGTCGTCTTACTTATATCCCTGTTATTTTTTTTTTCACCTGCCAGCTCTCCATTTCGTACTTTTCTTCATTTCATCAAATGTGCTAGTCTGTTTGAGGTCGAAGGTCACACTTCTCGTAATGGGCGGATCTTTATCTTATTTATTTCAATCTATTCTTGAGAGTAGAAGATAATCTTGTAGAGATATTCAATTCTTTTCAATATTTTCGCCATAAACTCAAGAGATTTTTAAGAATGTCGCAAGTCAAGTGAAGTGTGTTTTCAAAGTGCAGTTTAAAATGGAATTTCCTGGAATACCTTAGTTTTCGTTAACCTTCTAATCGTCTTTTTCTTCGAGGTGCATTATTTATTCATATTTACTATTCAAAGTGGACCTCTATCTAAAGTTACCAAACTGTTTTAAAGTTCAACCGAAAGCTCTTAAGATATTGAAAGAGAGGATAATGCTATGGAGGAATGAAGACGAAATCTGAAATGTTGCTTTGCAGAACTTTTATGCAAAATCTTGTGTGCTTTTTTTTTCATTTTTCAAACATTTTTGGCTTTTAATTAATATATTTTTGTTTCATACGTGATTTCTGCATTCGATTTCTAGTAAAAATGCAAAAATATAAGTATTTTATAAGATTTTTCAAAAAATTCATCTCAAACGTAGTCGCGCATCTTAAATGGCTCTACGATTCTAACTTACTGGAGTCGATTTTTATTATTATTACTCTAACATGTAGGATATGAAAGTCAGTGATTTCAAATAAAAATTATACGATTAAAAATTTTAAGATAAATAAAAAGACATTCACTTTAAATGGATACATTCTACGGCTTAATATATATCAAGTAACACATCGAAATCCATTATATATTTTTTAAATTATTAGTACATTCGGCACAGGATGGTAAATATTCTACAAAATGCATTAAATTTATGAGAAATAAACGTGACTCCATGGAAAAGCATGTAACGCCGGGTGATTGCCACGTATGTCTCTCAATAAACACTAAAAATGCTTTCGTAAATGTTTTCTTTTGAAATATTCTAAAAGGAAAATTAAATGCCGAGAAGAATTTCATTATTTATCTTTTTTTAAATATATTTATACATCTTATATAAATTATATTTATAAAATTTTAATGAAATGATTTGATTCTTAAATATTTCTCTTGTAATTCAAATCTTAAATTTTTTCCACTGATTATGCTTTTCTTTCTTTCTGTCTTTTCCAGATTTTTTTACCTTTTTTTCCGATCTTGAGTACTTATTTTCCTGTAAAAATAAAATACGCTTTTGATTCAATTAATAATGATGAAAATGAAAAAATAAATATAAATTTACCAGCTTTCAGCAACAGCTTGTCCAATGTTAAATTAATGGCACTTAAACTATTAGTGCTGGATGCATTTATCTAAAGTTTCGCTTTGTTATTCAATAAGACTGAAATATATGAATTTAATAAAATCGATCAACTACAAATTGCTGCACACGTAAATTTTTTTTAAAAAATGTTTAAATAAAGAAGTAAAAGAGGAAGAGAACATCCTTCTTCGGAAGTAATATTCTAAGAAAGAAATTTTTACAGTAGGTCTGATGAAAGCAAGAATTTGAATTGTTTTTATGGAACATTGAAATTATTTTTTTTATTTCATTACAACAAAATAGCATCGATACTGAATCAATCAAATGAACTTTTAAAAAATTATAATACAAATAATTTTGGAAGAAATGGCTTAAGAACAGTAAAAAATTTGCTTAATTTATATTTTGCTTATTTTTTAAATAATTTTCAACTTTGAAATTTTCGTGCTCTTTCAAAGGAATGTCACTTATACCAAATTTTATCAAGATTGGATAAGATACAAAAAATAAACATTCATCCTTATTTATTGACAAATAGTTGTTTAAATCATTTTTAATGGAAGTTCTAAGATGTCATTTTTTTTAATTAGTCGCTCATTTTTGATTTTGAGGAATTATAATTTATGAATGAATAAAAGTAATGAATAATAGAACGCCACTCATCTGGATTAATAAAGATCGACTGGGATCTAGATTATTAAATATTCTAATAACGAAAGAGGGCCGGTTATTAAGAAATATGCTTATAACATAATAATTTAATGAATACAAAAAAATGTCGTTTACATTTTGTATCGTTAGAAACTATATTAAAATATCACTGGCAGAACACATTTGTCAAAGGCAGTTATTTGCTCTTAAAGATTTTGTTCGGAAGATCGCATTTACTATGAAAGATTTGATTTCTGGATCCATTACTATCATTATTTTCCTTTCCTCAAAGCGATCCAGAAAACTGGATTTCAAATAATGGCACTTCTACAGCACAATATACCCAAAACTGCAAAAATGCGAATATCTTTTGGGATTGCAAGCTATAATTTAAGAACTTTGGTTAATTAATGAAATAAAATTAAACTGACTCGTCTTCTTTAGTAATATTTTATTTTTGTTCATTTACTATAGAGATTTTAAAAGCCACAGACCTAGAAATACCTTAATACATGGCAAAAAGAAGAAAACAGCAGCTGTTACAACAATGATCTGCAAGCTTTGCTGAATATTTTGTCAGGCCGAATTTTTATACTATGAAGTAATTTCATGAATCCTTTGACAAACAGTGATAAGAATCGTTTGGCACTATATTCCCTTTTCTGAAATAGCTAAATTTGTGATTTTTTTTTGAAAAATACATTCGTGCACGTTACTAGAAATTATTTAAACACTTTTAGAACAACTGTTTATTTAGTTTTTTGCTTCTACCATAAAGAAATCTTTCATACTGACATCCTGGCATGTGATTTTTCTTTTTCTGAATTAATCTACTTACTCTTTTCTAATTAAACGCTTATAACTTTATTTATAATGTTCTAATTTATTTATAATATTTTAATTAAACTCTTATTTTTATCTTTTGGATGTTATCTTTTTACTAAGATCCGCATGTGAAATAATTTTAGCTGTCGATGCCAATTACAATATTTAGTAACATTTCTGGTTTCATAAAATATTTTCCACAATCATGCAGCAATGTTGTTGGCAATTTTGAATTTATTAGAAAAATTTATGATAGGATGGCCTTCTTCTAATTTACCTACAATTCTCCAAAGGCTAAAATCATTTACCAGTGTTCTAAAGATTCATATCTGCATTTAAGTAAAGTACATCGAAAACTCTTCTTATGAGGAAATATTTCTCTCAAATCATTACATTTTTTAAGCCAGATTCTCAATTTTTTTTTAAATTCTGTACCACATTAATAAGGATCAAAAATACATGCTATTATGTATAAGAGAGATAAGGGTAAAACCGCTGAGGGGACAATTTCGCGCATAATTGTTTTCTCTAATTTCAAATGCGGGAGATGGCTTTGGATCACTTCCCTATTTCATAGAAGGGACATGCATTAAGTTAAACCCCCTCACTTTCCCGTTTTTCCAATATCTTTCCAAAATTTTTGAACACTAAAAAAAATCGAATACCTTAAATTTCTGTTCTTTGGCTTTTAAGGTAAACCTCTTTTCGGAAACAATAATATAACATCCACATGCAAATATTGTAAGATCTATAACACTTTCAGTTAGAATATATCATTTTTTAAGACAATTTATCTATATGTGATCGAAATTATACCTGCTGGATGAATGAGAACTTTGTAAGGAATAATTCCATGGAATACAGTACCTAGTAGAAAATTTTACACCTTACAAAAAATACTTCACACAGTGGATATTTTGTAAGTTTTTAAAGGTGCTCGAAATTTTATGCGACGTTTTTAAAAGGGAGCTTGGATTCAATTAAAAGCAGGTATTAAAAAGATTTTGAGGGAAGCCGAAAAATTAAGAAAGAAAAGAGATATTTAGAAATACCTGAAATCCCTTATACGAGAAACCTAATCTTTAGGAAAATCTCTTTAGAAGGAAGCCTGTTTTCACAGTTTCCTTGGAACAAGAATTCGTTGAACACGCTATGAAGCTAATCAGGCTGTTTGAAATCATTTGAAGGTTGATGTGCAATTTTGCTGAAGCCAACCAATTCAAACATATTTCTGTAAATTCACAAAGACAGCCGATTTGAATTGACTGACGTTATTTCTTAAACACATTCTGCTCATATCATTAAAAACAAATAAACAAGCATACACCGTATCGAATATTTTAATGAAAAAGGAGTCAGAAATTTAAAATTTACGTGAAATGCTTCTAAAGTACAAATTAATCGGAAAGTGAATCTGCAATATAGAAGGAACTGAATAATGATGCAAACGCCTCCGAAAATATTTGGGTAAAGAAGAACAAAACGGTTCAGTGGTTGCTTTCAGTGTTGCAAGTATCTAAGCTTTGAAAATTGCAAAGACAGTAATGAATTTAATTATTCAGTTTACTCTGGTGGCACTCATAAAAATTGCTCCAAGTATGAGAACTGTGTGAATTTATCTTCGTTATTCTAAATCCATTTTATAATATATTGTTATTTTAATAATTTGTTCTTTTAGAATAATATACGGAATTGGGATCAAATTGGATTAATATTTGCATTTATGTCTATAAAGTTTCTAAGAAGCAGTGTTTTTACTTCTAATTCTCAAAACTTCACCCCATAGTCGCATGCATGATATTCCCCACTCTGCGCCCGGGATTATCCGCCGTAATGGGTAACGCAGCTCATACTCGTATAAACTACATAGAAATTTTAAAAAAAATAGTTGGATGAAAAAGAACTGATTTCATTTCAAACTTTATGGTTATATTTAATAAATATTTAAAACTGTGAAAAATCATTAATAAGTTTACTATTACAAAACAGCCTTAAGTGTTCAATATTCCTCAATTTTCTCATACGAAAGACATTTGCATGTATTTATATATGTAATTATATCTCTTAATCTTATTTAAATGTTAATTAATTCCCTAATTTTTATCTTAATTTAATCCATATTAACTTCATTCTCTTATTTCCAGATTTAATTCCCATTTTTTAATTATCTCTGCACGCGCTCTGTAAAACTGCCGAATTCAGCAGGTTCTTACGCTCTGAGCGAAGGGATAACAATACTTAATGCTTAAAACATTATTTTAAAGATACCTAGATTTTCCTTTCCTAAGTCTACACGTTTCAAAGAAATCCATATCAAAATCTCATTGTAAAACCCCTAAGGGAAAAATGTTGGTCTCTTCTGCTCTTGTGTAGCGATACAGACTGATGAGTTTCTAACCACTTATTCTTTGTACGTAAATTATTCCTCCCATGGTGAAATAAATCAGTTTTAAATTTTCAAAATTTCTTCTATTTGACCACGCAACTGCTGAAATATGATTACATACATGTACTTATAAACTATAAAGTAAAATGAGTAACTGAATGTTCGTTTAAATATTTTACGTAAAAATTGATCCCACAAAAATAATCTACAGTACCAAACATGTACGATTGTTTAAACATCCTTGCTTTAAAACATAGAAAAATATAAATTCTATTTAAATTCATTTGAAGTACGTTTTTTAGAATCAAAACGGCTCCTTTGCCTAAACATTCTTTCCTTTATGAAAAATGTGAAAAATGATCTAATAACCCGTTTCAGTATTTTATTCGATCAACTGTGCATCATAATCGAATAAAAAAAGTATTAAATATTACTTGAGGTCGAAACAAATGGCGATGTTTCTTAACCTTGAGTTCCAAAATGAAACTGTTACAACAAGGTCTTTCTAAACTACAGATTGTACATCCAGTTTGGTGAGTAGAGATATATCTAAGTCGCCAAAACTTGAATCCAATTAATCTTCCTCTTTCAGGTTCTTCAACATTTGCAAACTGAAATAGGTAAGTTTGAGATAAGACATCTGGTGATCAAGGTAAAAATATCATGATAATATTTTGGATTGAAGTTTCTGGTGTAAAACGTTTGGGAATGGCAACTGGAAATAAAAAGAATTATGAAGGGGATTTTATTATTTTCTATTCTACATATATTGGATACATATACATACTAATACATACAACATATACATGCTAATAAAATGTTAATTTAGTAAAAACATGAAATTAATTTTAAATAGAATCGGATTAAGTTGATATTAGCTAAATATCTCCTGAAGCTTTAAGAATGGTTAGATCAGTGATCAGAACTATTATTTTAAGGTGGACACATTTAGCCATTTTTGAGAATTATTCATTTAGAATTTCTGAAACTTTTTAAGCTTAAGTATTAAAATATGAATACATTAAATTCCTTTAAAAAAACTATTTAAAACGAAATATTTTTATTAAATTAAAAGGAATACAAATTTGAAAATTTTCCAGGTGACTTAATTTTTTTCTATATTTTCTTCCTTATTACCGAATATAAATTTATTTGGAACGAAACTGTGCATGATTTTGTAATTCCAATTAAATACTAATTTTCTAGAAATATTTTTATGCACATTTATTGAATTTTCATAAGAATTTTATGTTTCTTGGAACTAAAATTGATTTTTAACTATCTTTAAAAAAACTCGAAATATAAAATGCATACCCTATTTTCTTTTAATGTTTGATTGAAATCTTTATTATCAATTCTGTTTAATTTCTTCAAAAATATTTCTTCTATTTAATTTCTTCAAAACACCTGGAACATTCCAAATATATTTAAATCTTACTATTATATCATTTTTAGAAAAGTCATTAAAACGCCCTTTGTTTTCTCTAGGTTCTTCAAATATTCACAATATATCATATAACACTACTTTAATTTAATATAAACATGTATTTTTGGTGAGGAAACAATAAAAATAAAATTGCATGTTTCCGTCTGTTTGAGCTTATTTCAAACTCCACTGTCCCTTTAAAATATGCTGATAAATATGCTTTAACTTAACAAAAAAAATTTTAGTGAATGAAGTCAAATCTTATTTTATAAAATGTTTTTTCTACTCTTGCTACTCTTTTCAAAAAAGAAATTGAATATCATTTCTATATTCGTTTCGCGCAAAATTAGATTTTTAACAGCTCATTCATTTTAGGAAATTAGTAATAAACTTGCCTTATTGGTGAAATATATATATCATTACCAGTGACGTAACGATGGAGGGGGGGGAGGAATCAAGAGTTACGGATGCCTCCAGGAAAAATTTTGAAGGTCGTCTTTGCCAATTTTTGAAACCATATAAGAAAAAAGAGAGTGAAAAAAAAATGTCATTGCTCCAATATTGTTTACATTCGCTATAAGCCATTGTCATTAATTAGAGACGAATAAGAACATATTAAGTCCTCCCCGATGACCCCTTTGCTATGCCCCAACGAATTACTTTCCTCATATATTCCAATTAAATATTTTGTGACTTGAAATACTTTAAAAGTTGGATCATCAATCTATTAGAATGATTTACTCTGACGCCAAAAACGAGGGCAAAGCATGAAACTAAGTTTTAAACCAGGGCAATCTCATTCAAGGTGACACGCACAGTATGGCTGCTTATTAGATAAAAACTAAAATGGTCAAACGGTTGGGATTAGCTCGGAGAGTTTCCACATTTATACAGACTGTCTCTTATTAAAAAAATAAAAGCTCGGATTTCACCATTTTTTTAAATGTTAGTTAAATAGATCGGATTCGACTGTTTTTAAAAAAAGGGCTGTTTGATTTAATTTCAAAATTTTAATTTCTGATCCAGTTTTTAATATGAATTGACTAAGATCACTTCATTTTGGCAAATAATCGTGGTTACATATCATTCTTTTGAATGTCGTTAAAATCCGTGAGAATTTCAAATTATCATCAACGTAATAATAAAAAGACAAGTTTTTGATTTGTCAGGAAGTCCCAATCTTTGAATTACTGTCCACCTTGTTATTGTAGAAATCGTTAATTATATGTTTCCTATTTGTTGTTGAGTAAAGCTTATATATCTGTCTGATAACCCATACCTACCTAAAAAAAATATTCTATCTCTCAAATTTAATTTTCCTTCTCCTTTTTTTTTTTTTTTTTTACGATTAAGTACTTACTAAAGATTCTCAATAAAGTGCGATGTCAGTCTATCATATTTCTAGTTTAAACTAGAAAAGGAGAAAAAAAGAATATTGGTAAGTTTGTGCTCAAAAATCATGTGTAAAAAAGTGTTAGTGTCCGAAAGGTTACAATAGTCTATTTGTCTTTATTTTACCTACATAATTATTTGATGGATTCTCAATTGAAGATTCGCTGAGATAAAAGTCAGGAAGATATATCGAACGTTTGTACTCGAAATGCACTCGGAGTAACAACGAGTTTCATAAACAATCAAGGTGCGAAAGCGAGAGCGATGAGAAGAGTTGAGAAGTGAAAAAAGAAAAGAAAAGAAAAAAAGAATGCGACTATCGTCTGAAAATAGATCTGCTAATCTCAAGCAATCGCCGCGAAGAACAGCTCATCTATTGCATAACAAGTCCGACACGTGCCGTGGGATGTTCCCGCATCCTGCATAAAGTAGGTCATGTGAAGGTCAGTTCGCTCCTCAGACGTCAACAGTTCCTCTGAGACTTTTTCCGTTTGGCGACGGCACAAGCTTGGCGTGGATCCTTGGCGATCAAGCTATCAGATAAAAGGACACATTTGACGTCACACATAGCAAGCTTTGTTGCTTATTTTTGTTTGTGGTAAGATTCGTATGGTTATTAGTATTGCTATTACGCAACGATTATTCATATGCAAATTTTGGCAAGGGATGGGAGAGTTATATAACATTACTGTAATCTGATTACGCGTTTGGGGATTTCACCTGTATTGGATATTCGTGTGATGTAATCTAGAATTCTCCACTGATTGCCAGCTGCTCCCTTGTTTATTTTAAGCTGGTTCGTAATGAAAAAAGAATGTTTTGGTTATTAAATAACCGATGGGGTGATGTTGAATCAGACTATTACTATATCTTATATTTGAACACGGAGAAAGTAATTTATTTTCATTTTCCAAGTTAAAAGTTTCACTAAAAACTTCTCAGTAGAAAAGGAAAAAAGAGAACACTTTATTAGATATCTTTTGTTAAACAATTCTCAACTTATAAACATACAAATAAAGTTTCAGTACATCGAGTGCTGAGACAGTTTTGAAAAAATAAAAACATTTCGTCAAATGGTACCTATTAGTAACAACAACTTTTTAAAGCAAAAAATATTTTCTATTTCCAAATCCTCAATTTGCAAATAGTTGCTTATATATTCTTTAGCAAGGTTATAACTTACTGTTTATAATATTTTCTATAGTTTATAAACAGTAAGTTATAACCTTGCTAAAGAATATATTAGCAACTATTTGCAAATTGAGGATTTTTGGGCTCTTACATTAGATTATTAATTAAAATTGGAAATCTTTATAAGGAATTCTTTTTGAATGATATCGATGTTCCGAGATGAATCTAGCACACGTAAACCATGAAGTTTGCAATTAGTTCGAATGTAATAACATATTTCAAAACCGAATTTTCAAAATTCACTATGAAAATTTTTAAATACTTCGTGTTGCTGTTTTGAATGATTTTTTTCCTAGTATTTACCAGAAATATCGTTTCTAATGATCCTAGAAAAAAAATTCTATGCATTATAGAATAAGAAAAAATAATTATTTTAGTTAAAATTGAATTGTGGATGTAGTGTAATCTATTGAATGTTAATAATTTTTAAAAGAAATACGAACCGAAGAAGCTTCTCATCCTCAATTAATAGGTTCCCCCCTCGTGGGACTAAGTGCTTATAGTATATTCTAATTTTCGAAATATTAAACAGTATAAATCGGAATCGAACCTTTTCGAAACTCATGATCTTTAGGAAATTCGCGAAAACTAACAAATTTGGATTTCAAGAAAACTTTCATCAACTGCCCTATCAGAAATTTAATTTAAAAAGGCAGAAAGTGGTGCAAATAAAATATTGAAACATTGAGCTGAAAGTGGAAAATAATTGTGAATCGGTTATGTATATATTTCTTTATAAAATAAATAAATTATAGCAAATGTAAATATCAATACTAGATTTCGGATTTTTTTTTCTTTCGTTTAAATTTTGACTAACACTTGTGTGTGAAATGAGTTATCGAATTCGATGATTTTTAACTTCCGATCATCACTATAACTAGAGAAAAAAATTAACATTACCAGCTTCCGGAAATAAAATAAATAAATCTTTAAATGCGAAATTTTACTTAACTACGCGAAATAATTAATATTATTTAATACTATGAATGAAAAAAAAATAATTTAGAGTATGAGACAAGACGCCAGACATGATAGGGATAAGCTTAAAAGGTCATATTTTACTTAACCGGAAGCGCTTTTTTTTATTGCTTTCTATGAGATAGAATTTCTCATTTACTACAAGGAAAATGAACTAAAAAATAAGGCGGAGTATTAAAAGACTTTTATTAGTTGCCGTTCGACAAAATAGTTACTAGAATTTTGAAAAAAAAATAATGAATATAAACAAATTATTTCTTTATAATTAGTAAGATGATATTTGCTGTGACTAAAGTATGCATAATCGTGAGATTTATTTTTTGTGCTTATTCTTGTGGCTAGAATAAATTGTTTCTTTAATTTTACATCATATAATATTTCTATGGGTGAAAAGTTTTAAGTGTGTTTAAGCTTTAATTATTGTGTACATTTGTATTCGGACAAGCAGATAAACTTTGAGTAGATTTCATTGAAAATTTCACAAATATGCAAATTTGGTATAAAGACAACAAACCAAATTTAATTTGCCTAATTCAACTCATTTCAATTATTGTATTCATGGACAGGCAGATGTGGAATTTCGTTAAAATCTTGAGGTCGAATTTTTTGACTAACTATATCTTTGTTTCTACACTATACTTTCACAAACGCTATATCTTCGTATACAAGGAAAAAAGAAGTTCAAACATTAAACTAACTTTAAAAATGAATATTAAAATATAAAATGAATATTAGTATGATTTTTTTTTATATTTACCCAGAAAAGACCAAGGAATCTTGCCATCGCTCTTTTCCTAAGTGAAAAAAAATGTAGTGGTTACAAAAACATAAAGTAGCAAGAGTGGTCCCCCCAAAACTTTCTCGCGTACTCTCTAATAAATTTATCATGCCAGAGAACATCTTGCATGGCATTGACGTTCAATAGCTCCGAAATATTTTTTGAGGTGAATTTAACATTTTTACTGAAGCTAGTATGTCATCCTTGGCGATTAATTCCTGGCATGTATTAATGGTATTCAAAAGTCAAATTTGTGTTTTAGGCCCTTTTTACAACCGGATTGAAACAAAAATTTGATACAAAACTGCACTTGTAGTCGTAAAATACCATACCAAATTTGATATATTCACATCTTTGCGTTTTTGAATTATCGGGTTTACATGTTTTTGAAAGTACAGACCGACAGACAGTTAACTGATTGGTGTAATTGCCTCAAAATTTGACATGTGTCGACACTATAGATGTTAAATTTGTATACCGAATTCTTTTCGTCTAGCTCTCTATGTTTTGTAATTATCGTGTTAACTTATATTCGTACAGATGAACAGAAGGAGTTCTAATGAACAGATTTTACTCAAAACTTGACAGAAATCTGCAAAAATTGGCGAAAATACTGCATATCAAATTTCAACCGTTTAGATGAAAGCATTTTTGAGTTAACCTTGTCATAGACAGATGGACATTTTCTAAAGTGCTTTTCGAATTCAGGAAGGTCTAAAATGTGGAGATTCAACGCAATCTCAAATTCGAGTTTTTCGATGATTACTATACTTACTCTGTGTATACGAAAAAATAAAAATATAGAAAGCAGAAAATAAAGATAAAAATTGATAGCAAATTAAAAAAATTTATTTTTAACTAATGAATTTAGTAAAATTTGTAATTTTAGAATGATTGATTTTATGTTTTCTTATACATATTGAAAGTCAGAGAAAAGAACGAAAGTTTTCACAGCCCAATTACACTTCTATACAAACTCTACTTAAAATTCCAAGCAACAATTAAAGCTACTCTAACTAGACAAAGAATAATCCATTATTCATTATACATATGCTTTGTTTATACTTTTGAATTCATTTTAAGAAAGTAATTTAATACCAAAAATAAATCATTGAATTAATTAATTAGATTTGATTCTATTTTAACTCTTCGAAATAGCAAATGAATAAAAGAATATGTGCACTATCAATCAGTTATATTTTTATAGCAGGTCGTGTGTTGCAGTTCTGAGAAATCTGTAGTTTATATTTATTTGCGCAGTAATAGATTTGGCATTTTTCACGTAATTAATTTGAATTTAATTACTAAAATGACAAAATTTTAACTTAATTCAAACGAGTTTTAAAATGGAAATATAAACAGGCAATTAATAATTTTTAATTAATTTCAATAAAAAAATTTAAATAATTGGTTTCAGCAATTTCTACTGTCCTTCGTGTA
Source organism: Argiope aurantia (assembly GCA_026543865.1). Lineage (NCBI taxonomy): Eukaryota > Metazoa > Arthropoda > Arachnida > Araneae > Araneidae > Argiope > Argiope aurantia. The sequence goes on from JAPMOR010098712.1 coordinate 868,782, forward strand.
AATTCATGCAATTGCGATTCAGTAAAATGTATATCATGGAAGCGTAACTTGAAAACAAATATTTGTATATTTTCTTTTGTTAAAAAAATCATATGAAAATTTTTAATCCAACTGTACGGGTGGCTAGTTCTTAGTAAATTTCAATAACACAAGGGCGAAAAATTACACAAATTTCGATGTGGTTTGAAATTTGCTGAAAGTTTAGTCTATTTTTATAAGTTTAGTTTAGTTTAGTTAAACTAACGCCTTCCTTCCAGCTTAAAGAGGTCTGTTTTGGTACACACCTCGTAGTATTTAACTGTGATAAGATGACGAACTTGAAATGGCACGCTTCTGTCGAAAATTTCACTTCACGCCAACGAGAGGATATTAGTTTCTCAACAGATATATTGAACACTACATCACGTGATCATGCTCGGTATTCCATAGAAGAGAATTGCGAACATGCAAAGACTAGTCTTTAAGCCATGGTATTTTATAAAACGGTTAAAAATGCAGTTAGCCTTTAGATTACGACTTGGCGAGATCTCAGATGTTCATTTAAGATAAAGATTTTAATGCAAAAGCAGGAAAGGTTTTCCGCTTTTCTAGTCATTTTAAAGACATTAAAAAACTTACCGATGAATAGAATGTTAATTCGTTTGTTCGCGAACACAATAAGCTCAAAGAGTCGAGCAAAGCAAATGAAATTTGTAAAATGGCGTTGGCGCCAAATTGTTGATTCATATTAAATTTTTAAATTCAATCCGTCAAAGCAAAAAAAAATTTATTTTAAATGCCTTCTCGGTTTCTCTTCATTAAACTTCAAAGCTAAATAAAAAAGAACGAGTCGTATTGCTAATTGCACCAAAAAAGCTTTTTCCATATTAGAAAGACTATTTCCTTTTTTGATTTCAGAAACATTTTAAAATTATTCTGTTGTAGAAGGAAATTTAATATTTATTCTGCATGAATAATTTTATAAATTTATATTCTTCTAAACGAATATGTATTTTTGTATACTTTGCAGCTACCATTAAAAACCTGACATACCCTACACCGATTTTAGCGAAATCGAAATCGGTCAACAGTTTTGTTTGTCTTCAAATATTTTCCGATTTAGAATATGATAGAAAAACAAATTTCAGAAATAACGAGAAAATTCGTTCCATTCTTCTTCAAAAAATGAAATGCGGAAAACAACCACATAAATCGATCATTTTGCTTTTACAACAAAAGAAATTGCCAATTTTGTCCATTGGCAGATGATACTAACGATATAAATATGGATTTTCAGAGCAAACAGCTAGCAATCGATGTATTTACAAAATTGCGTGAGCAGATTGCTATTGTAGAAATCGACACTACAAATTCAGATCACCAGGAAAAGCGAAAAAAAAAAAAAAAAATTAGCAAGCTTTACTGAAGGCCGGTTAAAAAAAGGATTGCAAATTATGGAGAGAATAGATTCTAAGGAGGAACGAGTTTTAACTAGAAAGGAAGAAGAGTGAAAAGATAAAAATAGAAGAAAACCCGGCGGGAGTGGTCCGGAAACTTTCTCGGATACTCCCTAATAAAGATGTTATTCCTGCACCTCCCCCTACCTTCCCTGCATAAAAAAAATGCAGACTTTTGGCAAGGTCGTGGACGATACGAGTGGCCAGTCTCACAAAATTGCGTTTTGCCTGAGCTTCGTAATTCAGCGAGAATAAAAGAAGCAAGCGCTTTTTTCGACCCATTAAAACCAAAATTTCACACAAAAAACTATAATTTTCATTAATTTAAGATTAAATTCCGAAATTCATTCAATTATAATGTTGCATTTTTGTGTTATAGTGCTTATAGTGTTATAGTGCATGTAAATATACAAAACGAATTAAAAACCTTTGGTGGATTTAATTAAAAGTTGTATACAGATTTACGCTTAAGATGCTAAAATTGTGTATCAAATTTTTATAGAACCACATCTTTACATTTAATTATCTAACGTTTTCATTTGCCCCCGGAAAAGACAACACATTTCATGTCACTGAATTTTGTGCAAGGTGGAATTCTACAAATCTGGTTAAGACTCTATTTTTATCCTAGCTCAAAGTCTTCTGAGTTCTTTTGTTCATAAATAGACACATTATTCCAAAAAGGCGATTTTCGAACCCGAGAATGTTTTAAAACTTGGAGATTCATCAAATTCTCAAGGTTTAAATTTTAATGATTTCAGAACTTATATAGAATAATTTAGGTAAACGATTTTTTATTAATTTGTGCCATAGATTATTAAAAGAATTTTCAGCAGAAAACTAGCCAGTACTCCATTTATTGATAACCTGATTAAGAGGAAACATGAATGCGGTTTTTCTTAATATTTAAAGTCCGAATCATGATCATTGGAGAGAAATGCGGCGTTGCTCCGCCGTTAAGAATATGGAGCAATCGCAGGACTGGTCTCCCAAACACTTTCTCACATACTGGCATTGGCATACAATAGTTAAAAAATTTACCGAATAGTTTAGCATTTTTACTGAAACTATCGCGTCATCTTTGTCGAGTTAATTTATAATTAATTCTTGGCATGAGGTTAATAACTTTTGAAAATCAAATTTGTGTTTTAGACATTTTTAGACATATTTTTCCACACTTAGAAACAAAGATTTGATCCAAAATTACATTTGTAGTCATAAAATCACATATCAAATTTACATATTCCTTGTGATTTTGAGTTAAAAGTTTTTAACTTACATTTACACGTTTCTGAATGTATAGACCAACAGACAGTCAATCTTTTGTTGGATTTGGCTCAAAATTTTACAAATGTCTACACTATATATGTTAAATCTGCGTACAGTATTTTATCTTCGTTTAGTAATTATCGTGTTAATTTATATACGAACAGCGGGACAGATGAATTTCCTCTGAAAAGATTTTACACAAAATTTGATAGAAATTTGCAAATGTGGAGTAAAGATCGTATATGAAACTTCATCCGTCTAATTTCGAATTGTCTTTTTCATAGACAGACAGACGGAAAGTTTACAAAAATGTGTTTGTCGAACTCCGGGAGTTTTCTAAAACATGGAGATTCGTGAAAATCTTGAGTACGAAATTTTTAACGATTAGTATATTTTCTCTATACCACGTATACGAGAAAGTAAAAAATAAATAAAAAATACGCAAGAAGCAAGGCGGGGTTTTTAGCGACTCAGTAAGGGGTTTCCAAATTTCGGGAGGGATTAAAAAATTTCTGAACCTAAAGCAGCATTTAAAGAATTACTGACTTGTCAGACTACTTATCGTATCTTGCTAGACGTGGGAAAACCGCGCAAATGGGAAGTTAAAAGTTTGAATTTATGTTGGTTGAAAATAATTTTGTAAACGTGATCAAAATAAAATTATATATTTCCACTTACAGGAAAATAAAAATAGTAATTTGATATGCATGAATTTTTGGTGAAGAAAAAGAATAAAATATCTGATTTATCAGATGAGATAGTTGGATTTCATGAACCATGAATCGAGATAATTTTGATGATCTTTCGATGTACATGAAAATAATGTAATTTATGATATATTTTGGTAAAAAAATGAATTTTTCTTAGCTCTTCTTTCTAACTTAAGTAAGTTTAAGTGCATTTATGTGCCATATTAAAAGCAACTTTTCCATGTCGCACATGTTTGTAGCTTCAAGTATTTTAATTTTTCTGAGGCAATTTTTTTTTACTTCTTCGCATTTTCAACAATTGTATAAGCTATTTAGAAACAGAGAACCTGAAAATTTGTTGTATAGAGTTTTCCTGCCTTTTAAATGTTAGAAATTATAGTTAGTAAGTCTCGTGAATTCGCTTAGGATATAGATTATTTCACACTTGTTCATCTCACCATCCATCTCAAATTATTAAAGGAACTTATACTGTTCTGGGCGAATATATATTCTCTGCATGCATCATTGCTCACGAAAGAGTCCTTTCCCTAAATAAGAGGGAAATATATGCTTAAATACTGATACGAAAATAGAAGTACAATCAGAGTCTATTTGACACTGTTTTTTGACACTTTGATTTCTCTATTACAAAATTTATCCTTTGATTCACGTAGCATTCTTTACAAATGTATAAACTAAATTTTTCCAAAGACCAAGAACCCGAAGTTATAATTCACAGATGACCTCCATATCTTTTAAAAGCTAGAAATTAAAAATATGTTTCATGAATCCGTTTTAAATTTTCATTAATAAACATTACTCTCATGCTCTATTTCAAATTATACAAGAAACTTATTTTTTATTCTGGGCTATTAACTCAAAATATCTAACCTCTGCACACACCATTGCTCATGAAAGAATCCTTTCCTTAAATAAGATATAGGAGTTTATATTTTATGTATTAAAATATTGATATGAAAATTGAAGTTAAACCACATTTTTAGCTAGCCTTCGGATAGGTTTTGATACTTCATTTGTACTTAAATTCTTCTGCTATAAAATTTAAATTCATTTAATATTCTCAATTTTATGAGCTGAAATTCTCTACAGACCGAGAACCTGAAAATTAGTGTTAGCAGATGACCTCCCTGTCTTATAAAGGTTAGAAATTAGAATTATGTCTCATGATTTCGTTTTGAATTTTGCTTATTATACACATATTTCTCACCTTCTACCTCAAGTTATGCAAGAAACTCATATTGTTCTGGGCGATTCACCCTAAATATCCAACCTCTGCATACAGCATCGCTCACGAAAGAACCCTTTCTCTATCTATTTCGCTCCGTGCTTAAATTTCAAGTGAGTCATAAATCACCCTTTCCACACAGCCAACTCTTTCCCTTTCCATTATTTTTTCCACTTCTCAACGGAAATAGTATTCAAATTATGCAATCTTTCCCTGTGATGCAACCATCATGAATAAGATAATGCATATCTAGGTCGGGAGGGAAAGCGGGGGAAAAAAAAAAGAAAAAAGGAACCTTACACAGTGGCGTGAGGATGGATAGGGTACTGTATCTATATGTCAGTTGGAGATAAGTCTTTCTGGTGATATCTCTAGGTGCATGGCGATTAAAAATCACAAATACTTTGATTTGCATCAAAAAGTTGCGTGGCTTTTTGTACATCACATGCGATGATTCCGAGACTGTTATCACTCGTGCTGAAAAAATCTTAGTAAAGGAAAGGATAGAATTTATTTCAGTAACATAAAAGGAAATAATTCTAATAATGAAGAAAAATGAAAAAGGACATATGACAGTTGTAATAGGTGATGGAGAATCAGCATGTGCCTTTATGACTTTGTAGCTAGGCAAAACAACTATCACATGAAAGATTTGTTTTAATTTTTGTCGTTGCGAAAACAAAGAGAGAAAAACTTAAGAAGTCATCAATAATGAGGAAATAATTGTTGAGAGATTTTAATAATTATTTACCGTTTTTTCATAAAAGAATAAATTTTATAAAAATAATTTTTTCAAGAAACTCTTTTATTTAATGTGCTAAAAACAGAATTTTTATTTTATTTATTTTATACTTCATAATTTTCAATTGATAATTCATTATGCTAAATATTGTGATATCCTAAAATCAAGTTTTCGAAGATTCATTTCTAGCTGGCTCTATGAGTATGGAATAATAATTTAACTATAATAACCGTTCAACTGAAAATTTAAATTTGAAAATATAAAATAGTGTATGAATTAAACAAGTGTAAAATTTGAAAATTTTAACATATCGTGAATTGAATAAAAAAATCAATTACAAAATGTAATTTGAATAATACCTATCTATTTTACTGACTTAAGCACACGTGCTAAATCGTAAAAAATAAATGCTATGTACAGGTTTATGATAAAGAACACACTTATGTAAAGATCTAGACTTATGGACTTTACGAAATTGTTTACATTTTTAGTCAAATCTTATTGTATCACATTTTATTTGCTTTAATAAAATCCTCATTATTACCTTCATCCCACATTATGGTATCTTTATTGCATTTGATAGTTTAATCGAATATTAGACAATCACAATGTCTTCATCAACTTGGGAAAAAAATTTGACAGTTCCTTTTTTTCTTCAACAGTTTCAATGTCGTCCGGCTGTTACTAATTTTCCACGGCAGAATAATTGATTAACTTATTTTAAAAACATTCGAAAATTGCGTAAATGCGGAATATTTGCAAAAGAAAAGTCAAAAGAACTTTGTTTTCTTGAAATTAGATTTCATATTTTATTGACTGAATAACACACAAATGTCTTGCAAAATTAAGGTTCCACAGATAATTTCACTAAACAGAAACCTTTGCTAAAAGACAGAATTTACTAAATTTCCTGATAAGATATATCTATTGAATTTACAGTTCCTTCTTAAAATCGTAATCCAAAAATAAACAAAAAAAAAATGCTGCTAGTACTCATACAGGGCAAGAAGCAATTCCATGGTTTTGGATTCTTTTTGTTGCTGTTTGGAAAATAAAGAAAATGAACTAACCTGTTGTTTATATATGAAAGATAAAGCTCTTAATTTTACAAAAGTAACACCTAACTACTAATATATGCGAAGATATAAATAAGATATAAACGCAAAATTCGCAGAACGACGAATAAATTCGTCCGATAATGCATGTCATACATAATGCACTTTTCTTTTAAAATTAAGGAACTCTCGCATTGGACGGGATTCTATCGTATTTGAAACAATAAATTAAAAATAGTCTTTAATCAGATATATTGCTATAAAATAAGAAAAAACAAACATACAAGCGCTATTTTTTGGTTGTGTTAACACAGCTGTAGATCCTTTGTAAACGCAGAATTTCCGAGCATTATTTCAAGAGTAATTTTAACTTTCATAAGTAAATGCAACATTCATAAGTTGAAATTATTATTCAATAAAGATCTCTTGTATTAATTTATAGAATTTAAAAACATTTTTAGTTAAACAATTCTAGCTAGATTTGTTTTAGTCTTTGATTTCAGGGTTTCAATTTTTTCCACTCGCAGCCAAATTTTCAATTTTGTTCTTTTTTAATCGCAGAACAAAAATTAAAAAATTGAAGCATAATCATAGTTAAGTGAAAATTTTGAATACAATTAGCATATTTTAATGAAATTTTTTCAATCAAGACGATTTTTTTTAACTGCTTTTGCTTGCTAATGTTGAAGAAATTCGTAGAATATAGTTTTATTCAAAACTTTTTGAGATCAGGATTTTTCTACAATGTAAAAGTCCCTTAAATTATATAATTTTATAATAAGAAATTATCTTATATAAAGGTACTTGTTAAAAATGAGATAAAAAATAAAAATTAAGTTTTTAAAAACATGTTTTTATTACTACGCTAGAAAGTAGAAAACTATTTTTTTTTATGAAAAATGACTTTTTAAACAAGATCATAAAAACGTGTTGTTGCAAAAATAAATATGTTGAGCACGGTTTAATTTCTTAAAGCTTTTGGTTAACTCATCGTATTACTGTTTTATTTTGTTGTCCACATTTTTATTGAAAAAAAATTCTTTTATTGTACTGATAAGCATATTTATATTTACTTATTTATTTTTCTTTTTAATCTTGTATTTCATAAATCCTTATTATAAATATTATGGAATCCTAAAATGAATTCTTTTTCATATTTACGATCAAATGTCATCAGTTTTATGAATCTTAGTTTAATTAAATTTTAATTTTTTATGAGGCAAATAAGTTCTGAAAATATTAAAATAAGAAATTCTAAATTGGAAATGCATGACTGCACAAAATCTCAGAATTCTAGTATAACAAGATCTAAATGTAAAATCTATTACAAAATTCCATCTTTAAATTTATGACTCAAATCAGGTTATCTAAAATCGTGTTTAAATAATTTACACTAAAAATTCTCTATAGAAGTAGTTTTTTTTTTTTCAGAACGATTTATTCTATTTTAAACTTTTTCGTCTAATTCATTCAAAACTTCAGATCTTCTTCAATGCTTTAATTTAAAAATTGAGATTTTGTATGTTATTTAAACGTATGTACTTGCTAAATAGTTACTTTAGGAAGCACTTTTACTATTATCTAAAAGATTTTTTTTAAATTCATTCTAAAATCGTTACTCTATACCTACTTTTATAGAATATTCAAAACTAGGTTGTTGTTAATTTCAAAATTGCAGCTAATTTATTGTTGCTAATTTTAAATTTTCTTTTTACTGCGTTTGCAGTTTAATTGCACTGAAAAAGTCTTTTTTATAATTTTCAGAAAAAGCTAAAAGCGTAACCACTTTTTACTTAGTTAAACTTTATTTGCTATAGATTTATGGAAATAATCTAGAAACATATTTGAAAACAGCTGCTCTTGTTGCTACAACAGACTGCAAAAAGGTTTTTTTTTTCACTATCTCAATATGGCTTCGTAGTCTAATGAAAGTCAAATGATCTAATAGTTAATCTCTACTAATAATAGAAAAGACTTTGTGCGTGTTAGCGGTCTACAGATCATACTGTTTGATACAGTGCCACCATACATATACATTGGAATGTGCAGTATACACCTTAGAAAGATTTTTTTAATTGGAAACTAAGCAAGATTTTGATGTTTTTTCCGTTGAACATATTATTGCAAAAAAAAAAATAGTTTTCAGATAATCTTAAAATTCGAAAATAATCATTTTTGATAATACTAATTTAATTTCCATGTCATTTGTCTTTAAATTTTAAAAATATTTTCTTGGATAATTTAAAATTTGAATTTTTACTGTTGCAGTGAAATTTAAAACGTTTTCATTGTTCTATCTGATATTTAATCTTAAGATTTTCTTCCATTTTTTAAACCAACTAAAAAAAAAGATTCTTCCTATTTTCTTCTCAGTATGCAAAAGGATTAGAAAAATAACAACAATACTGAATAAGTCAGATTATACATAGATAATCGGGATTCTTAGTCTTTTAATGACAGTATGACATAATGAGATTTAACTCTTTAAAAAGTATATGAATATAATTAGCAGAACAGGATGATTTTGATGCTTAAAATACTTTGTGCACAAACCCGTGAATAAGCATGAGCTCAATGCATTGGTGTGCAAGCTATGGATGTATATACACTGATGTGCAAACCTTAAACAACAATGCAAATTTTAAGCAGATAGCCATGAAATTCCAGAAAAAGAGTTCTTGCGATCAGTACAATGAACACGTAATTCAAGAGAAAGGTCATGCGTATGCAAATATCAGGAACAAAACGTCACAAGCGACGTGAGCGTACGCAAAACACGTGCGGAAGGCGCGCGCAGCTCAACACTCCAATAAAAGGAAGGACGGAGACGCAATTAAAGACATTCGCTGCAAGTGCACGTGAGTTAATTCGTGAAATATGGCTAGCAGAAATCACCTGGACGATTTCACACGTGGAAGAATGATCGGAAAGCTGGAAGAGGGGCGTAGTGTGACCAGTGTAGCTGAAGAGTTCGGAATCAACAAAAGTGTCGTTTCGCGCTCTTGGAAAGCCTTCCAAACCAAAGGTACAGCTGTGAGAAAGGTTGGTGGTGGCCGCCCCAGGAAAACAACTGCAGTGGATGACCGACATATCGTCCTGCAGGCGAAAAGAACCCGAAACCAGTCAGCAAGCGTCATTGCTCAGCAACTGTGTGCAGCAACGGGGCGACAAGTGTCGCGTTTTACTGTGTCCAGACGCCTTCACAAAGGTGGCCTATTTACCCGCCGTCCTGAACGCTGCATCCCTTTGACAGTTTCCCACCGACGGCACCATTTAGAGTGGTGCAGGGAGTACAAAAACTGGACATCTCATCAATGGAGTCGTGTCCTCTATACAGATGAGAGTCGTTTTAGTGCCACAATCGATTCCCAACGCCAGTTGATTTGGAGAGAGGTCGGGACACGGTTTTATCCCAGTAACATCACGGAAACAGGCCGTTTCGGTGGTCCTGGAGTTGTCGTCTGGGGAGGCATTATGATGAACGGGTGGACTGAGCTCCACGTTTTCGACAGAGGTTCTGTAACTGGAGATTGCTATTGTCAGGAGGTGATCCTTCCCCATGTGCGTCTGTTCCGAGGTGCCATTGGATCAGACTTCGTTTTTATGGATGACAATGCATAGCCACACAGGACTCATGCTGTTGAGGAGCTCCTGGAAAGTGAAGATATCACTTGAATGGGGAACCTGGAACACCCGACAACTTAAACAGATGCTGATTGAGGAATGGGCACAAGAACTGTTGGACAATCTGGTGCTGAGTATAGGGAGACGGTGCGAAGCAACCATTGCAGTAAGGGGAGGGCATATCCCATACTAAGGAACATCTGCTTGCTGTTCTTCCTCTTGGACAGACAATCATGTGTAACGATACTATGAGTTCAATAAAGCCTTTTTTTGTTTGATTCCATACTGTATGCATTGTATTCATTTCTGCGCAACTATGCTTTCGTCATTCTTTCAGAACAAAATGGTGTATCTCATTTCTGAATTTCATGTCTCTCAGATGATTTCTCGTGAAGTTATGGCAAAAAACATACCTGTTTCTTAAGTTTTGCACACCAGTGTATATGTTTAATTGAAATTAAACATTGTCATTATTCCCAGCTAATTTGTTAGTCGCCAAAGGCGCTTAGTAGATTAATAATTTGTAAACTTGCTGCATATCGGTATATTTTAGAGGTACTTTTTTGCTTTGTATTATTTATATAAAATACTTTAAAATTTAAAATAAAAAATGAAAATATTTCATTTATATTTTAAGATAAAATATCTTATCTCTCTCTCTCTCTCTCTCTCTCTCTCTCTCTATATATATATATATATATATATATATATATATATATATAATATTTGTATAATGAATACAAAATGTCAATGACAAACAGCGTTTACGTCTTCAAATATTTTTTAATGTATACCATACAATTGATAACATAAATCATTAATTGGTTCAAAATAACATTTCTTCATTTTTTTAGAAGTGTGCATTTTCAAATAAACTGATATCATTACTAATATTCGATTTCTAAATGTGATTACCATTTTATATATTTCTTATATTCACTTAATTATCACTGTATTTAAAAATATCGAGCGTCTGCTTAGATAATATTGTGTACAAATGGTGCCACGCAGTCCAGAGGCATTGTTAAAACAACAAAGCCACTAAATTATAATTTATAAAGTTACTAAAATTAAAAATAAATTAAAATATTTCATTGATATGTTGATAAAGTTTAAAATGTATGGAAATGTGAATTCAAAAATTAAACATTTAGTGAAACTAAACTGATTCATTTATTAAATGGAAAATCTCTTAATATTCCCTTTCTTGCTATTGGCGCAAAATGCCTAAATAAGCCACTGGCTCAATATACGAGCTTGGTGCTCGATAAATTCTTCAAAAAGAGTCGAACTTTTTTCAACTGATGCATTGTGAAATTGTGATTTTTTTTAATGGTTTGACCTTGTGGACATGAAGGTCATATGTTAATAGGAGCCATCAGGAGGGGAGATACAAACGGTGCAAGTGCATAAGCAAATATTTTGCAGAAGAATGTATAATTACTAAATATACACGCATCTGAAAATTATTTCGTGATGTATATGTTCACTCATCCAACATAAAGTTGGGAATTTTGCGTCTTAATCTGTGTGCGGTCATAATTGAAAGTATTATTATTTCTTTTGAAAAAAATATTTGAAATTTATCACCAGTGTATGATTTAACGTATGCTTGTTTTTTTTATATATAAATCGAATAATATTGCGAGATATGGTAGATTTCTTTGATTTATTTAATCCCACCAAAATTTGCCGTTGATTTTTGTATTCTTGTATCACGAAATTGCAAATATTAAGATATCATTCAAATAAATTATTTTAAATTAGGCATCTATTTCTGTTATTGTTGATCTGAAAATTATTTTGACCTTACCAATTACCATAGCTTCTGCAAAAAAATATCTCTCAAGAGTGGAAAAAAAAAGTTGCTTGAAATCTAGGTTTAGTTAAGATCGATTTACTTCCTTAATCATTTTATCTATCGTGTTCAAATTAGCCAAAAATTAATAACGAATTTGTAATAAAACATACTCGAAAATGCAGAAGAAATTACAAAATGTAAGCTAATTTTATTTTATCATATATCAAATAGAATGTTATAAGCATATGTTGCATTTATTTCATTTACGATTATTTGCATGAATCAAAGTTACTTTCATGACAAGTATTTATAATTTTCAGATATTCGTTAATTTTTAATGACCTTGATTTGTGCAGCGTAATAAGTAACAAAATGTAATAAATTATTATTTTGCTACTCAAAATTTGTTTCACGACCTCGCAAGATAACTTTACATGACGGCCTCACTTTTGTTTGGTAGAACTTTGCTATTAAATTTTTACAAAGTAAACAAAAACTGGGATGAAAATGAATGCATAGATTATGAATAATTAACTAATTATAAAAAGATTATTTAATTTTCGACGAAATCTTTTATAATTGTCATTTTACTTGTTAATCGACGATGGATCCAACAAATCAAGCTCATGAAGCCTCATGCCTTGATTGAAAACTGTAACAATGTTACAGAACTTTGTACATTTTATAAATCAGCAGTTCAATTGAGGAATGAGGGAAGCATTGTTGACATAAATGCGTGTCTGGGCATATTGCCAACACGCGCCTTTGTCCGAAGCCAAGTCACGCGGGTGTCTTCGGTGGCACACGTTTTAAGGCGGCGATAAAACTTCCGTCACATGCTTACCCTTGAGAGGTAAGACATTCTGAACAGATTACCAAACGATTATGAGGGACACATAAGAAGCATTCACAGAACGGCGGAAGTCGACGCTTCCCGGTTCATCTGCACAGTGAATCACCTCATGCGGCTTCAGAACAGCAGGTGGTGTGGATGCATTCTGAAAATAGATTCAGTAGGATTTAATTAAAGTGGCCAGATTTTCTAAATTAAATCTTTAAATTTTTGAAAACTCCAATGCGTTTTTTAAGACTCTGGTTAAGAAAATAAAGAGATTTAGGTTAATAAAGACTGATAAAGAAAATCTAGATAATTTTTTTAACTGAATACGAGTTATTTAAAAATAAGTGCAAAATTATACAGTGTAGGAAATTTAATTGTCGGGCATATTATTCCATAAGAAGCTATTTCTCTTATAAACGCATAATCCGGTGCAGGCTGTCTGGTCTCATAATGTATATAAAACAAATTTTGATCAAGAGCTTACATTATTACTTTAAAATTAATTAAAAATTAACTTTAAATATTTTAACATGAGCTGTTAATTTGATTTAATTCGAGACGAGCAATTGAAATTTAGAATTGTAGTAGCGAATTCATAACATATAACAATTTCAGGCTCGACTCGATCCAAATTCTTTATTTATCCAGAATTTCCAAACATTTGGTAATGAATAGAATGTCAAAAACAAATATGAACTACAAGAACGCTTTGTCATTTGCTATTTAGGCCTAAAATATTATATAAAATGAACATTAATTTCAAGGTCACATTTCTAAGATATCTGGAAGAAACTAGGCACTATTATCCCTTTTATAGCAAAATATATATTAAATTTTGTACTTTAAATATGAAATTTTATTTTTTTCCCTTCATGCCTTTCAAAAAAATTAAAAAAAAAAAAAAAAAAAAAAAGATTTCGCACTTTCTAAAAATTTAAAAAATAATCTTTTCTATAACGTCAATTTAATTGCATCATCTAATTTTTATAAATTAAAAAATATTTTAAGTACATATACTACTTCTACTTCTTTATAGTTTTTATGAATATTTGATTTTGGATTTTTTTTCCATTTTACCAACCAAGATAAAAATATTTTTATTATCTTGGATAGGTTTCATCTTAAAGCGAAGTTAAAAAAAAATTTTGTAGTAATTACAGTTATAGTTTATTTTAAAAGTAGGCAATGATGGAAATTTTTTATAGTGTGAGCATTTATAAATACTATATTCTTTTCATGCATTTAATGCATAAAAATATACCCTATCTGGCCAAAAGTATCCGGTCACCTCTTAAAAATGTTGTTCTGGCGGGTGACGCAATTTGATGTGTAATCGAAAGCTATAAAAGAGTTAGTAGTGGTTTGTCAGGCTGTATTTATGCGTTTGTGAGGCAATAAGTAAGTTAAAAGAGCTTAGTGAGTTTGATCGTGGCAGTATAGTCGGATTCCATCCATGTGGGAAATCAGTTCGTGAGATTGCGGATATTCTACAGAAGCCTAAATCTACTGTGAATGATGAAATTGTAAAGTGAAAACGTCGATGCAGTGAAACTGCAGAAAAATGAACTGACAGGCCGAAAAAACTTGGTGAACGCAGCCGCAGAACTCTGAAAAGGGTAGTGAAACAAAATCGCAAGTCCTCGTTGGTGAAAATTTCTCAGGAGTTCCAAAACTCATCAGGCGTTAGTGTTAGCAGCAGGACTGTTTGTCGAGAGGTAAAAAACTTGGGATTCCACGGTCGTGCAGCCGCGCACAAGCCGAACATCACTCCATAGAATGCGAAGCATCGATTGCAATGGTGCAGCGCTCACCGTCATTGGACTGTGGACAAGTCAACCATCTAACTCTCCGACCCGGCACGAAGGCACACGGATTTAAACCATAAAACTGAATGACCGGACCGACGCAACAGCAACATTCGCGGGAATTGTGGTTGAGTCCTAAGGGCCGTCACCGGCCACAGGTACAACCCCCCCGAAGGAAGTACGTCCCGTCATCGATGGGAGGAGTCAGATCCCCCACCTATTACTGCATTCTTCCAACTCCAGGGTGGCGAGATCCAACCACCAAGCCGAAAGCATCTCATCCTCATTTCGAGGTGCCCCCTCGGGGGATTGGACTGTGGACATGTGGAAAACTGCTCTTTGGAGTGATGAATCTCGCTTTATAGTCTATTTGTCGGTAGGCAGTCCGATAGACGATTCTGGGTCTGGCGGATGCCTGGCAAGCATTTCTTTAGTGACTGCATTCTTCCAACTGTTAAGTTTGATGGTGGAAGCATAATGGTGTGGGGAAATTTCTCGTGTTTTGGCCTGGGTCCGTTAGTTCCTGTGGTAGGAAACATGAACTCTGAGATGTATGTGGACAATGCTGCACTCCCAACTCTATGACAATATTTTGGGGAAGGCCCATTTCTCTTCCAGCAGGGTAACTGCTCCATTCACACATCGAGGCTTGACGAAATGAATATTCTAAAACTGGACTTGCCTCCTCAGAGCCCCAATTTAAATTCCACAGAACACCTTTAGGACGAATTAGAGCACAGATTACGTAGCCAGCCTAATCGACCATACTCACTGCAAGCACTCAGCTCTGATGGACGCCTGGAAGTCAATTCCTATAGCCACCTATCAAAAACTGGTGCAAAGTCTTCTCAGACATGTGCAGGCTGTCATCGATGCAAAAGGAGGACCAACATCATTATTATGTGCCTCAATATGCTCTAAGTCCATACAACTGGGTGCCCGGATACTTTTGGCCAGATAGTGTATTACCATTATTTCAGTTTGGAATTTTATTTTTAGTATTGCACAGTACAAAATGTTTCATTGGGTTGTAAATTAATATTCTTTAAGATCTCACAAAAATGGAGACTAAAATATTTTCAGCATTATGTGAAAAAAAAACTCTGATTCTAAATTATTGCCTTTTATAGTCTATGATCATGTTTTGATTCAGCCGTAAGCGGAGTATTTGACATTTTATCATTTCTTGTTTCAAATTAAAAGTCAAATTTTAAATAAGACAGATAAATAGACAGGTGTTTAACAAAAGAAACAGAAGAGGTGCAAAACAACAGGATAGTTCAAGTTATTATCATAAATTGATATTTAAATCGCTTTCCTGCTAGAACTATTAAACAAAGCTTAAGTGTAAAAGATTTCATAGAAATTATTCGCATATAATAATCCTGCCAAAAATGCTGGTCGCCAAACCGATAAATATGTTGAATAAAGCTGTTCTTGGTCGGAATCAATTTCTTGTCCTGCCCGAAAATAAGTAGAATTGTTCTCTTACGAGTTCGTGACTATTCGCCAAAGAGCTATGTAACATTTCTTCAATAGTCGTACCTTGGGATGAATTGATTATCGAATTAATATAAATATCTTTATAAAAGTTACAAGAAATTGTTTTAGATTATACAAAATAATATAAAGCTTCAAATTCAGTTTTGATTTGGCGTGCTTGATTTGGGTCGATAATTTTTAATATCTCTGTATAATCTAAATGCTATGTCTCAGTGACTAAATTTTTGTTGTTAATAATTTCCATTCATATACATATGATAGCGATATCTGAAATCTACTAAAAGCTAGTTATTTTTAGCTTCAGTTTGCTAGTTATTTTTACATCAAAAATATGTCTTTAATCTGCCGTAGATATGGCTCCAATTACCTTTTAGGTCTATCTTCGGATAGACTGTGAATTTGTTTTGTGTGTACGTGTCTATATGTAGATGATATCTTAAATACACAATATGATAGAAAAAAAATCATGTGTTGTCTCAGCATATCTTGAATTTTAGATTTATTTTAAATTTTTGATCCAGTTTGTTAATGGAAAGAATGTTCAAAAACCTATACATTGTAATGAGGATAAATTCTATAACTTAAAAAAAAAAGATTGATTTACCATGAAACTGTTGTAAACAATTTCGCATAAGTAAATGGATACTTGAAAGTTTTACTAAATTGTCTAACAAACGATATTTATTTTTATTGTAATCTGAAATATACAGTGGCTGAAACAATTGAGAGTACCCTTTACTTGATACATTTTGTAATATCTCGCATGGAAAAAAGTGCCAAAATTTAGTTATATATATTTTGACTGTTATAATAGCCTTTAAACGTCGTGGTAATTATTTGACCAATTTTTTTGTGGTATCTAAAGATATTTTACCCATTTTTCTGGTGAAGCTTGTTTTAAATGGGTTTTGTTTCTAATTTTGTTTTTGAACCACTATGTCGAGTGTGGCCCACAGTTATTCAATGGCATTGATCTTGGAATAATGTTTTGGTGGGTATAACTGTTGCTTACAATGAAAAAAACACCACATTTTGGTGTTATGTGCAGTGTATTTGGGGTCTTTGTCCAACAAGAAAATTTCCATCTAAAACCAAATTTTTATCACTTTCCTTTAGATTGCTGCTACCGTTTGGGTTGCTGCAGAAATTTCTCAAATCATAAGCAGAAGTGTAGGGGCTGAAACTGCACGAAATGTAATTCGACAAGCTGGATGTAAAAGTCGAATGGTTAAAGAAAAACCGTTCATCAGTTAGAAAATTCAGGAAATGCGTTTGAAGTTTACAAAAACTCATCAACTGAAGACCAATATCTTTTGAAAGCAAGTTATATTTAGTGATGAAAGAACAACATTTGGCATTTTTGGAGTGACAGCCGTTTATTTAAAATGCTTTTGAAACTTTTCAATTTAGAAATTTTTCGTTAATTATTCTTTGTTTTTACTTTAAATTATATCATTTGTTATGAGAAAAAATAAAAAGATGTTTGCACTTCTCGGTAATGTGTTATTTATATTGAAAGTCGGATTTGTCAAGTAAAAGTAAAGTGTACTCTCTGAGCCACTGTATGTCATTATTATTGTCTTCGTTTTGAATTATAATGCTTGAGATCGAATGATGCAAAGTTACAACAAATTATATTAGAAATTTAATCATACAATATTCTAAAGACGGTAAAAACATCAGAAGTATTGAAAAATTTGCTGAAATAAATCATTCATCTGTGTTTGCCATTATAAAACAATGCGAACTATGTGGAACTATTGAAAATTAAACCAGTTCATCACAAGCTAATTCGCAGGGCTCGAAGGTTATCATGCAGAAAAAAAAATTCTAAGACTTACTGCAATGTAACTTAAACAAAAGTAGAAGAAAGGTTTGTAATAAAATTAAATAATGAAGCTTTGAGATGAATTATCAGATCATATGGATGATTTAAATACCTAACCCTAAATATTCGTTTATGACTTCTGTACAACTGTCCTAAGACTCCAACCTATTCTCCAACCTACGGGAGAATATACTAAAGAAGAGAAAATATTTAATTCCGCTTTTACTTCAGTAAATAAAACTTTTGATAAGAATTCTGTTCAAAATATCTGGTCAAAAAATGAATGGGTGCAAGGAAAAATACTTATAAAAATGACGTTGAAAACAGTAAGCCATTAAAAATATGTAATTTTTCCGCCTTGTGTTTAAAAATTTTTTTGAAAATATCTGTTAAGAAAAAGACAAGATGTATGGAAAATAGTACAGAAGATCTGAATGCTCAATTCGCTTGACAGCAATGTCCTTTTTCCGTGTTTTGTCTTCTGATTAAAAAAAATTTTTTTAATGGCCGTTAAAAAGAATTTAATATATAAAAAAGACTATCGAATATTTGTATATCCAATAAGCCTGTTAAAAATATAGTGGAAGAACGAATTCTCCAACAGAATACCTGATTGGATCCCCGGATATATTTTTAAGGTAGGCCTCTTTTCTTTTATTAGCTCTCGGTATTCATATGAAGTTGAAGTTCAATCAAAGAATCTCACAGTTATTGAAGAGATTACTAGATCTGTTTGAATTATTTACTGGTTACTGATAGACATGCAAGTTCTTCCCGAACATCATTTTTATGGATTCAGTGTGACGTCACATTCACGTGATAAGCATATTTTGATATGCCATCTACAAATTCCACGGTGATTTCATTCAAAATTTGTCCCAGGAAATTCTTTTTGCCTTTGTAATGAATGGAAAATTTACGTAAAAATTCCCTTTAAAAAAGCATCACGAATTCAGAGAAAGAATTTTCAATTTATGAAATTTTGTTGGTTTCAGCTTTTTATTGGTGTTTATTTCTCCGAAAAGGCAACATACTTTTTCTTTTCGACATAAAAACGTTACTACTGAAATTTACGGTCGGTCAATGACAGTTTACGCGCACAGAAAAGATCAATCAACAAAAAGCTATGAAATTTCCGTCCATTGAATTCTACTTCCTTTTTCTTGAATAACTGTGGAAATTGACAGGCATTGTTTAAACTAACAGAAAATAATATCCTTACACATTAAAATGCTATTTTTCAGGCGGTTGACGGAATTGCACGGGAAAAAAGAGCCGCAAGAATAATATAGTGTGTTATTCGTTTAAGCATAAAAGCCTTACGCCCAAGATTCTGCTCCTTTAATTTCCGCTGAATTCAAGAAATATAAAATTCTTTGAATCTTTTCGTTATTGAACTTTGCTTTAGTCATTCTTGAGGTATTAAAAAAAGTGAATAAAAAATATTGCTTGGTTTCGCTCGACTCATCATCGTTCATATTTGTAAAGATTAGATTTTGTAATATATTTTTCTTTCACTTCTTGATGTGCTGAGATTAAATAAGAATAAATTAGCTGTCCAAACGCCGTCGCTTCAAAAGCTATTGCAAGCTATTATATTATAAGAAAAAAATGTAAAAATAAATAAAAAACATTCCTGAAATAGCATTTTATTTGCTGCTGAACAGCTCGTGTTTCTATTAATATTATAATTTATTATATGTAAGATAAGAACGAAGGATATAAAATATTTGTTCTGACTAAGAATATTTCAACTACGAAATAGAATGTTTTATATTCATTTAAGAATAAATTAAGATGTTCATTCTTCAAAGAAAAATCTCTTAAAAGATCACATTGCAATTCTAACATTCTGCTATAAAGACTAGATTCTAAAAAATAATAGATGTAACAAAACAAGCTTTCCTCAGTGCACTAGAAAGTAGAAAATAATTTTAATCAAAATTCTGTAGACGTTGAAAAACAATTTTAGTAGGAAAGTAAACGACAATAAATGTACTAAGAAAGGAACATTTTGGCATTCATAGTAGAAAAACTAAAATTTATAAGGAACATGAATTGCAGTTTCAGTTTGCTAACAGCATTCCTATCTGCACCTTATGATTTTTCTATTTTTGTTTGACATAATTATTTTCTGCTGTTTAGTACATTGGCAAAAGCATGTGGTTTTTAAAAGAATTTATTTTTGTTATTTTTCAAACTAATTCTCGGTTGTTGTTTTTTCAGCTGCAATTTAGAATATCTTATTTTCTGTTTCCTTCGTATTCCAGGAAGATTAAAGCGAGAAAGTTTTATTTTTATTGGGTCATTCTCTGTTTTTACTTTATTATTCTTTATTTATCCGGATTTTGAATAAAATATTTCAATTTTTTCCTTCTTTTACCTTCAAATTCTTTTTTTTTTACTTTCTAGTATATGAAGTATACAAAGAAGAAAGCATTGGAATCGTCAAAAAGAAGAAAAAAAAATTAACTCGAGATTCTGACAAATCTCCATGTTTGGGGCCTCCCTGAATTCGAAAAGTATATTTAAAAAAATTATATCTGTCTGTGAACATGATAATTCAAAATCATTTTGAACTAGAAGTATGGGATTTTGTACATAAACTTTATATCAAATTTGTAGAATTTTACCAAATTTTGAACAAAATCCATTAAGATAAAATCGGTCCAGTACGATAACACGATAAGTAAAAAAGTTTAGAAATAGATAAATAAAAAATTACATAGATTTTGCATAGATCCACATCAAATTCGAAACCGAATCCTCCATCCATCTATCGATCTGTACTGTAAAAGTAATGGCTTAAATTGATGAAATTTAATGTGTGATCTTGCGACTATATTTGGAGTTCTACGTCAAATTTTATTTCAATAGACCGGGAAAAAGGGCTTTCAAAATGCAAATTTGATTTTCTTGTTCTTCTGTGTTAACCGCACTTTAATGATTACTCCCCCCCCCCCGAAGAAAAGTCTAAGATCGCATGCTAGATTCATTTCAAATATCGAAATTTCGTAACTACTATTCACCAAAGTCATGCATTAAATGTACAAGTTTTTTTTTGTTTTACTTAAAAAGCATAGAACTACCTTGGGAAAATAAAAATTAGAAATTTCATGTAGATCAGTCTTGCCCAAAGCCCATAAATGTATGAGCTAAAGTGGTGGTTAATATCTTTATCAGAGAGTATCCGGGAAAGTTTCGAGATGACTACCACTAGTTTTACATAACAACATTATTTTATTATCATTTAAAAGTTTCCTCATAACGTCTTTAAAACTGAAAATTAAAAAAATCAGATTAGATGAATTAACGTCTTATTAAGACTAACAACTTTTGTATTAAGTGTTTTCTGTCAGCTGAAAGCTTTTAACCCCTAACTTCGAATTTTTTTTTAACATGATTTATATTGTCACATTTAAATGTGTGAAAAACACTGCACTTACATTTACTTTCTTTCCATAATGTGGAATTGGTTGAATACATTTGAAATAAAATTTAATAGTTTCAAGAAGACGAATCAATTGTCAACTTTACGTAAGAACGCCATCTTAAAAAAATTTCAGAATTTGCAAGTGTTTTAGTTTTTTTGAATAAGTTTAATTATATTTATTTATTTAAATAGGGCAATATTGATCATGTTAAATATTTATTTTGCAATGAATAATAAATTATTCAATATAAGTAAAGCCATTATCTATGATCTCTCCAATATCTCACTTTCATTTCCACTGTTTTTGCCTAAGGATTGAAAATATTTTTAAATGTTAACTTAGATAAGAAATCTACCTTTGTGTCTTAGCTTGCCCAGAGGAATTTGTCATTAATATTTATAACAACTGTTTTTGAAAATTATGATTTTGGAATTATATTAAAAAAACAATAGTTGCATTGAAATTGTTTAAATTATATTGCTTTTATTAGAGAGAAATATTTTTTTCGAAACATCTTCTGCCTTTCATTACTACATGGATATAATTTCTTAAAAATTAAATCTCAAGCTGAGAGAATGAAATTAATTCATGAAAAACAGCCTTAGCTATTAGCCATTAATAAAATTGATTATTGAGCATAAGAAAACTATTCGTGTACTATTTTTATATCAGGAAAGTCTGTAATCATTAGTGTAGTGGGTTCCTATTTTATTGACTACAGTAAAGTAACAAAAATTGTCTAAATATAAAAAATATAATTTCTTATTTTTCCATTGTTAAAAATTTCATTTCGAATGAATTGATTTGGAAAAATGTAAGCTATATTTACTATCTTTAGAATAAAATATCTCTAACCCATTTTCCACCTACATTTTACAAAAATAACCAGCAAGTTTCAATAAGTAACCTAATGTAATTTTTATAAAACAATCGACTTCAAACCCAAAAGCTTAACTGTCGATTAATATGATTTTATGAACTCAGAAATTAAGTTGTGCACGTTTTTTTATCTGTTAAAGGAAACTGGTAATATTAAAGTAATTAATGGACCCACCGAAAACAAAATATCATCAAGCGCACCTTTTATGCAAATGGATTCGTAGAACCTAATGACCACAAAGCCATGGAAAAAAGGTTCATGTTGTTTTCGCCAGCAAGGACAAAGCGCTGTCTGCGTCAAAGGATCTTGCATAACGAGCCATTTCAGCGTTTCCCGAGTGACGTAACCAAAATGTAAACAATCTCCGAACGGCACGTGCCTTACAATTCGACTTAATTCCCTTGTCTATAGCAAAGGAACGAATTTTTTCCTACTAAATGTAGATCAACACCAAGGCAACTGGGAGATAACATTTCAAGTGTTAACACCAGGCTTATCAGAAAAGAAAATCTTTTAATAGAGTAGTAATATTTTTCTAGCGGTTTAACAGCTGGAAATATTTTGTTCCAAAAACAACGTAATAAAATGGGAAGTTTTATCTTTGTTGTAGTTCTTTAAAATGCGCGATTTTGGAAAAGTAGCGCGATTAAACAAATACAAAAAAACTCTTATAAATCAGATAATTCGATTTGTTAATAATTAGCATTCGGAAAAATAAGATGCGAAACTATATACATGTGAAATGATTCATTTAAGTGTTTAAATATATAATCATTGATTTGTTTTAATTTTACGAAATTAATTTCAAAGTTTGTGCTTTTATGTTATATATAATAGTTAGCTAATAAGATATAATAATGCTGTAAATAATAATGATTATATAATAATCGCAACAGTCGTCGGCTAGCAAATTTTTGAAAACGATGCATCCAACATTCAGATCGACAAGCAAGACTTGCGATGTGAATACGAAGCATTAACAATGTTGTACAAGTGTAAACATTTTTTATATATATTTTTACTTAATGAATATTTCTTAAGAATATGTTCTGCTGTATTTTTAAAAATAGTTGTTATGGCCTCAATAATTTATCCGCGTTTTTAAAATAATTTTTCTCACATTTAAAATCAAAGATAAAAGTACTTTTTACTTCGGACTTAAGGTTTTTCCCCGCACCTCACAAAGTAGAATTGCCGTAACTTTAATTATCTCACAATGTTCTGTCGTATATCATTGGCTTTACAAACCTAAAAAAACAGCCGGTGAATCTGTTGTTTTCTGGTAAAAAACTCCGGTTTCGAATGCTTCTAGCAAAAACTAGGATGTAACTGCTTAAAATCTAACAAACCGTTTTTCTTGGTCTTTTCAAAAGTAACATGTCATTTTGGTTAATAATCATATATCGCAGCTAAGATAAAAATTTCCGCCTAAATGCTAAGAAGTAGAATAAAAAATACGTTTGAGCTGAAAAATTTACTTTTATTTCCAATATCTAACTATCTATAATAATTCAAACGATCACCGCAAAAAAAAAATATATATTTTTATGCACTATTAAAACTCAAACAAGATATTAGTTTTTTCAGCACCAATATTTGTTCCATTTCCATAAAATTATTTCTCTGATTTTTGAACAATAATAATTTATTTATATTATAATAATTTATAATTTATTTTACTTTTTTATATGCGAAATCTGTAAAGAGAAAGCGTATTATAATCGCCAAAAAATTCGAAACGGAGATTTAGAAACATATTTACATTTCATACCTCTCTGATTTCGAAAAATATATTTTTGGAATTCTGCCTCTTTTTCTTTCCGTCTGTTTGTGATAATGATGATACAAAAATGTTTTCAGCTGGACAAACGAAATTTAATAGGCGTCTTTAGATCAAATTTGTAGATTTCTGCCAAATTTTGATCAAATTCCATTCACAAGAGGTCTGTCTGTCTGACTGTTTGTGCTTGGTGAACATGAAAATTATAAAATCTGAAGAGCTGTATAGATAAAATTTGGTATATAGTTCTTGCATCTAAAATATTGATCCATATCAAATTTGGTATCAAATCCGTTCAGAAATTGGCAGATCTGTCTGTCTGTACTTTCTTTTGCATATAAACGGTATAGTAACAATCCTGATAAATGAAATTCTATTCACAGTTTTAGCATTAAAGAGTAGATTCATATCGAATTTTTAATCAAATCTGTTAAAGAGTTGACAGTCTATGCATTTACATGTATGCAGGCGCGATAACTAAAAAATCCACAACAATTTTAATAAATGAAAATCTTACTGTATTTTGTTACAAAAGTTGTTGCTCTTTTTGAGAAATCTTAAAAAAAGTTGCATCTAAAAAGGATATTTTTTATATATATGTTATGAAGCACAAAAATCGAATAAGCTTGAAAATGAAAATCTGAGTGCTCCACGACTTTGCCAAGGTCCATAAATATATGCTGGCCACAAATATATAATATGAAGTTTTGAAAAGATCACTCTTGCTGATTTTATCAAAATGTTAAACGCATTTCTCTATTTAATCGCATATTTTTCTCGCGACGTTCTGCCCAGTGTTAAATGTTACTCTTTTCAGACAGTTTCACTTTTTCTTTTATTATGTAGACTAAACTTCTTTTAATATGCATATACAGTAATCACTCTCTTTTAAAATTGCTATATTCTTTGTTGTTGTCTGACCTAATTTTGTCTCATATTTTAGCGCTTTTATATTTTTAAAAGAGCTATATAGCTACATTGCATATAATATAAATTTATCACTTTTCCTTAGCTTGCATTCATATAGTTGAGTTGATGACATTGAGTCTGTCGGTTTTATTGGATTATTATACATCACACTGACTTGAAAGTCACACTGACTTGAAAGTCACACTTTTTGAAATGTGTCAAAGGACCTTTCAGCATTCCTTTTACTTACCACAAATTTCCTTTCAGCTTTCTATTCCTTTCTTTACCATTTCTTTTCAGCTTTACATTTACAAACCACAAATTATTTTATTTTTTAAACTTCGAAGTACCTGAAAATCAAATATTTTTCTCTCTCTTAACTATTACTATTACTATCCGAGTTCATAATCCTAATATTACTGTTTAAATGTTTGAATAAATAATAGAAAATTTGAATATCAAAGTTTTAAAATGTTATGAATATAAATACAGACCTTAAGATTTAACTTAAACCAAAAATATTTACACGAAAAGTAAACACAACCAAATATATTTCTAAATATATACATGTTTATTTACATTCTCGTTTCGAATTCGCTGTATTTTTTTCCCATGAAAATCATTTACTTGAGAATTAACTGAATTTCGTGATCGTTGCAATTCTGTTTATAATGACAATTCATATTAGGATGTTACATCAATTATTAAATCACAAAACTACTAAATATCTGAGGCTAAACAGC
The DNA here is from genome assembly GCA_026543865.1 of Argiope aurantia. Lineage (NCBI taxonomy): Eukaryota > Metazoa > Arthropoda > Arachnida > Araneae > Araneidae > Argiope > Argiope aurantia. Next base: position 894,367 of record JAPMOR010098712.1, read on the forward strand.
CTCTTAGTTCACATTTCTTAAAATTTAAACTATTAAAAAAACCCATTCTGAACTTAGTTATTTTTTCCTACCACCGTTTGTATTGCCAAATTTTAGAATGGGAATTCCAAACAACCTTTATTTAAATGTAACAAACATTGATATAAAAAATGTCTATTATCCAAAAATGTAATATTATAAATTACTAAAGGTTGAGGATCTTAAGACACGACTTAAGGGAATTGAATATTAGAAAGCAGTGCGACAAATATTTTACTTTTTCATACATATATATTTATGTAATAAGCTAGTATTATAATAATATTTTAGACTAATCTGTTGTGTATCCTTTTTTTTAATAAAATATTTATTTTCATTGAAAATTGTCAATTTTAATTGCTAGTTATCAACTAAGACAACCATTTTAGATAATTTTGTAAATAGAAGGATATACATATAATTTTTCATATCTCTAACACATATGCTATATATGTCTTTGATATTTTATTAAACTATTTATTTAAGCAAATTCTTAAAGGTTGTACAGATGAGCAACATGAATTGCCAGATTAAGATTATGGGTTCTATCTTCTTGCCGTAAATATAAAGCGATATCATGCGGTTTCAAAAGTATGGATGATATTTTACGTCGATTTAAGACATGACTATATATAAAAGTTATTTTCAAGGTGGTATATTTCTGATAGTTGAAAAAAGGAAATATTCCGTTATATCAACTGTTTTAAACTGTACTTCTGTTAATAATTATTATTCTGATAATATCAATAGATTTTCAACGGTTTGGTATGATGGATTATTTTTGAGATAATGTTTTGCACGTGTTTCAAAAACAGAAGGATCTATTTTATTAAACAAATGGAAGTCTAGTTTTCATTAAAACCGAGCTATTAGCTGAAGTAAAATTTAAATTGTTTAGTATAAAGAAGTTAGAATTTTGGAATAGATGTAGATCATTGAGGTAAAAGTAATTTTTGTGAGTTGTTTTGTTTATTTTAAAATATTTTTTGTTAAATCAAATACTTATTAAAGTTATCGTGGTTTATTTTCCTGAATCCTTGTTTGTTTTAAATGCATAATGTGTATTATTACAAAAATAAATAAATAAATAAAACATGTAATGTTGTTTATCATGCAGATTTGTGAATTTTTAAATTGGCTCCTACCAATGCGATCATCCTACATTATTTCGCACCGCCTCATTAAACAAAATAGAATAATTGTCACATGTGCGATACGCTGATTGAATTGAATTCCCTTTTCGGATTCTTTCACAATCATTATCTACCCATTAGAAATAATACCTTTTTTTAGTACCTTTATTTTACTGAACAACAAAAGAAAGCAAACTTTTTGCACATCAAAAAACAAAAATTTTGTTATTCACACATGCAAAATATGTTTTAATAAACGTCTCTATAGTAAATTAGATTTATTAAATCTGCGTACTAATGATACCATGGGCCAAATATAAATAATAATACTGTAATTTTAAATCTTATATGAATGCAAATAAAATTTTCTGCGTATTACAGTGTAATGGACGTTGTGAGAGATTGCATGTAGTGCAATTTTATCAACCACTCAAAGAACCAGTGAATACTCTTTACAGACCCTTGACATTCTTTACAGAATGTCAAGGGTTGGGTTATAATCCGAACATTCATTACAGAAATGAAAAAAAATTCTATCAAAATTCGTTTCAAAAAATATAAAAAAAATACTCTTATCAGCCGATATTTTAAAGAAAAATTTGCACAGATTTACATTTTAGTTATTCATATTATGTGATGCTTATTTTTTAAAATTACTCCTCGAAAATTCTATGGTATTTTCAATTTTCTTAAATGAAATGCATTTAAAGACTAAAAAAATGCGAAATTGATTATTTCTAAATATTAAATTAACCCTGAAAAGAAATTTCGATGTAAAATTAGAATTCATTGTCGTGCAAATTCTAAAAAGGATTTTAATACATTAAATATTTTTTTTAACTTATGGTATATTTAACAGAAATCAATTTTCTTATCAATAACTGGAATATAATTTGTCGAATATACAAAATTATTATTTTTTCGGTTTGCGGAATATTTTATTTTGATTGTTGAAAGATATTTTTAAAGGATTTATTAAAATCATTAAGGAATATTTTGAAAGGATTTTAGTTCGATCATTTGTATAGTTTATTAAATATCATTAATAATTGACGATTTATCATTGCTTCAAAAAATGTTACGGTCTTATTTCTCAAAATTCCTTTATATTTGGTTTAAATATGCTATATTGTTGTTTCCATTATATATTTAAATTATAATTGTTTCACCTTATAATTTTAGATACTAAATATTCATAATGGAATGTTTAGTATCTAAAAAATATAATGTGAAATGTGCAGAAGAAGTATCTTATAATGCACCCAAGCTCCTAATCTTTATTTGAAAAAGCCTTGAAATAACTCTAAGATTAATCGATGATTAATCATAAATGTCACAAAACTTCATCAATGTGACCCTCTGCTATTTTTGAGACTTCTGGCTCTTTAGAATAGCTAAAAATAAACGTGACTAAAATGCTAACCAATTTTTATCCTTATCCCCATAATCTATAATCATTATGCGAAAACTGGCATCTATTTTTAAATTAGCCAACCCATAAATAAACACTTCCTTCATTTGCATTAAAGGCAGAGTTTGCATTTATGTAATCAAGCTTCTAAATAATTCATGCATATAAATTTTACCACTCTTCAAGGCTACCAATTTCTTTGGAGAAGCTTCCAGTTATATATATATATATATATATATATATATATATATATATATATATATATATAACAAATGGCATCCATTTTTTGGAGTTATATAACTCGTGGACGGTGAGTTAAAAATGAAATGAGATCATTACTTAATCAGTTTTAATATTTTATGAATATCTTTAGAAAATTTATGACTTTTCGGTCTTTTAAAAAAATTAATCTCTTCTTAATTCTCTAAATCTCTCTCTATGTGGCTATGTATACATTATATTATTTTGTATATTTCAAAATCCACAGACTAGAACTTTTCGATGTTTGCACTTTGCTAAGGGGTGGTACGCAGAAAGATGAGTGGTTTTTACGCCTCTCAATTTCGTGAACAATCTACGTTTATCCCATTGTTAAATGTAAATATCTCTTCCTTTCAACTTCCCTCTCATCCGTTTTTTGATAAAATAAACTTCTGACAATTGCGCAAAAGCGCAGAGGATTTTGGAATTTGTGAATGAGCAGTGCATTGTAGTTTTGTATTAAGCCAGATGTATAATTCGAATAGTGTCAGACAAGCTTCTAACCACAAATATCGGAAGAACAATCAGCAGCGTGAATTACATTGAACAAAAATAAGTATGCAGGAAGTATGCACTGAGTTTTCTATATATACTTCCAATCAATGTACTTACTTATGCAGTAGTACGTATGCAATATCTTGGAGTAGTGCATGCATACTTCTGATTTTTTCTGCGGCCGCAGTGGAAATTCCCTGCAAAATGTCCACTGCGACACTTCTGTGTCGCCTTAATTACGTATGCCGTAGACAGCTGTTGTCAATTTATTTCACATCACCAATCGTTTCATCTACATTTTGCCGCTAATGATTTGCCCGACACTCATGGAATGTTAGATGATCGTTTTTTCCCATTTCTTTCTCACAAAATATTTTGCATCTTGTGAAGTGAGAGAGATATCATTTTTTGCAGTGTTTCACAAGCCTTTGTAAATTATTCTAGTTAGCAAATAAATGTTATTTTGTAATTATTATGTAATTAAACATAATCTATTAATAATAATATCAAATTTATGTTTGATTAAAAT
>JAPMOR010098712.1:898223-1015988 GCA_026543865.1 Argiope aurantia
CAAAGAATACGGTTGATTTCGATTGCAAGACTATAAAGTAGCTTTCCAGAGGAAGAAGGCGATTCATTGGCGATTAATAGGCATCATTAGATTAATAAATGACCGAAAATCGAATGAACCGTTAGACGTACTTTCAAAACCAACTAAAATCTAATACAGAGTTACAACTGCAGTCACAAAATCATATACCAAATTCGATATATTTAAGTCATTGCGTTTTTGAATTATTACGTTTAAATGCTTCTTAAGATACAGGCTGGCACGATCATCAACTTCTAGTTGGATTTAGCTCAAAATTTAATAGGTGTCAGCAATATAGATGTTAAACCTGTGTATCGAATTTTATTTATCTAGCTCTCTTTGTCTTGTAGTTATCGCATTAACTTATATTCGAACAGCCAGACAGACAGACTGACTATCTTCTAAATAAATTTTTCAAAATTTGAAAGAAATCTACGAATTTGGTGGAAATATATACCAAATTTCATCCGCCTAGATCTAAGAGATTTTGAGTTATCTTTGTCACAGACAGGCAGTTACCAAAAATGTGTTTTTCGAGATCAGGATCTAAAGCACGAAAATTCGCCTCTTACCTCGTATATCAGAAAGTAATAATGAAGTGAGACCTAAATATATGTTTTCATCTGTTAAGTACCGTTAAATGAAAATATTGCTTAGTTATATAAGATGCTCTTTGGGGATGCTTTCGCAACTTCTGGCATAACACATTTCAGAAACCCACGCAAAATGTAATTGTTTTCCTCCGGAGTTATTATCATCATTAAATGGAAGATACTCGAAATTATATGAATGAGATAATTATATAAACAAAATGAACTGCATATCTGTAACATATTTCCGTTATATAAGCAATGTGAGTCACTCAGATAATTATCCTTGGCTTTTTATACCATTGTTACTAACGTTTTGTTATTACCAAACTTTTAAACGTTGGCTTTTGAATAATAGGGAAACAATTACATTACTTCCATTTGTTATAAAAATATATTCTGTGTGTTTGAATATTAATCTTAAATATACTATTTTTAAGATGTCTTCTGTAAAAGAATAGTAGTATTGTAACTACTTATTATCTTTTTAAACAAAATATTAAAAAAATGATAATGAAACAGTATTTATTTGGTATTTATTTAAAATCTTAAAAATTGAAAAACTAATAAATATATTATATGTATATTTTTCAAATTCAATCGTCATACATAAAATATGAAAAAAAAACGCTATTAGATTGTATTCTATCCGATGTAATTTTAGTACAAAGATCTTGCACAGAGAAATGACTATTTTTTGATTGATTGAAATGATGATTTTTTGATTATTATACATGAAATACTTTTTATTGATAGAGGAAATTTGAATTTTTTTTCAATTAATGCTATCGATTTAATTCCATTTTGGCACTTAAATATGGTTGTTTCGACAAATGGTCTGGTGTACTAGAACTTGATAACAAAAAACAATGGTCAGATGAAGGGAACTACTCATAGGCTTTCCGACTTTTTTAACATTTCCAGATCCAACATACCCACCAATTCTAAAATTGGGACTTTTTTTCTTTACAAGTGTTAAGAAATACCAGAAAAACATTTCTTTCATGACCTAACTAATTTACTTTGCCTACAATAAAATAAAACGGCGATTAATGAAACAGGTTTATAATTTAAACTGAATATAATTTTCATTAAAAATTCATTAAAATTTATTAAAGTTTCATTAAATATTCTTCATTTAAAATTTTAACTATATTTATAACAAAAATTTTAAAATAACAATTATGAATTACATCATATGAATTAAACAATTCATATTATGAGAACCTTAGTTTCATAGTTCGACATATTTCTATCTTATTCAGCATGGTAATGATTCATTTTAATTATTTTTATTTTATTAATTTTGTCAAAATATATAAATATATATTTTGTGTTTATATGTTTCTTTATATGTTTTTATTCATTTTATAGTTAAAAATAATTGAAATAAGGAAATTTTTGAAACTTTAACCATAATAATTAGTTAATAATTTCCTTATAGACAAATATAGGGATTTAACTATTATGCAAATTTTTTAAGTAATAATAAATATCCAGCAAATCAAACTTTGAAAATATGTAATGAAATTAATAATTTTAATAATTCAATGTGTACACATACTTGAGTCTTAACCTTTTAAAGTTCATGAAAATAGAATTTCTTACAAATTTTGGTTCCAAACCTGCTTTTGTCATTTATTTTTATTTTATTTATTTAATGCTTTTAATACAAAATAAATGTAACAGTACACTCTCGGTAATCCGAAAATGCTCCTGTCTGGCATCCGCCATTCAGGTTCTTCAGAGGATCAAGTTAATAGTATTAAAACATCAAGCTGGTACGTGCAGATGTGAAAACTGTATAATATGTATTACATTTTCAATTAAAATGCGTGTTTAATATGAATTTATTGCTTCAAATCCAATGCTTTTGTAAATTCGTCTGTCTTTTGGTCTTATACCTACCAGATTTCTAACAGTCTACTGTATTATCCATATTTTATTTGCTGTAATTAATTCATAACATTGAGCAATGAAATCAGTGTGCACCAAAAGGATTTATAATGCAAATTATTCATCCCAATATCACTAAAATGAATCGTTTATATAGAAGGAAAATTTGTCTTTTTTAAAAAAAAAAACTTTATATTCCATGAACTTTTAATTCATGTTTTAAATTATTATCAGAAATTGGTAACAATTTTTACAATGCAATATGCGGATTTGTCGATATTTCGCAATCTCATCACATATTAGTTTAAAGTAGGGATTCTAAAAGCTATGAAACAAAGATGGTTCGCATCTGAGAAACATTCAAATTGAACCTTCTTTCCGATAGTCTGTTTAGCCGCTCGGAGTGCATGGCACTATTCTAAGACTTTTGCGTAGGATTCGAGTTCAATGACAACATTTTCTTTTTCGATTTTCGAAAAGCAACTGGAGTCCTTAGTCTCATACCTTGACATGATTATAATAAAATGCTTTTTTTTAATATATCGCCACTAGGTGCGGGAAATCTGTCAGCCTTTTTGGTATTTTTTTGCATTAATCCTTGAAATTAGTTGGTAGTAGTTTTTCACCTCTTAAGCTATTTTTATATTCCTTCCTAGAGTAAGGATTAACAGTTTCCAATTCAATCACCCGTTACTAAAGGTCGGATACCTCAATTTTGAATTCTTAAATTGCTGTGCATAAGTTGCATTTTTTTGTTTCTGTTTTATTTTAATGACGTATTTTATGTTGAATGCTTTTGCATGAGTTTAATACGAGTAGGATTTAACGTAAATGCGTTTCTTTTGCAAAAAGTAAACGGTTGTCTTGAATCGATACGATTGATGCTAATGCTTTCTTTTAGTTTCTTTTCCACGATGGTCTGAAAAGTACAATTTTCGCCATAAGGACGATTTGCAAAAAATCTTAAAGTTGATTTTGCAGCATTTGGAAAATAAAATAAGCATAAATTAACTATAAAATTTAATATATTGTTGATAAAATAAAAAATATATAATCTTAGACAAAGATTTGCCTAATATGAGGCATATCGCAGCCGTATTTAATGAAAGTTTGATTCATTCAATGTTTTTCTTTTTTTTTATTCCAAGCTTCTGGTCTACTTTATTAGAATATATTCCTGAATTGTCCTCTATAGACCTAAGGTCGTTGATGCTTATTGAAACAACTTATTTGTGTGAATTAGTTTTTCCTGTTATATATCACCTAATAGATAAAAACAAGTAGATAGAATTAATAACAAGTATTAACTTAACGATACCAAAACCTGCAATTGAACTGAAATGCTGCTCATGCCATTTAAAAATTTAATTGGATTTAATTCGCTGATTTGTGCTTTTTGTATCAATTCAAAAAATGCTTAAAATTCTGAATTTTTCAGTTTTTATATATTATTACATGATAGCAATTATTTTTTTCGAAATATTTTTTATTAAAAATCGTCATCAGATCAAATAAAAAATTTGCAATGATACTTTCCCTCCTTTTTTACTGTATTGTGCGAAAAGGAAGTGACTTTTCATTGCCACTAATTACTAATTGGTAATTAGATTATGATGATAATGGTGCTAAATGATCCGCAATGGAAATGATCCATGTTTGGAAGAAATTATTTACCTGGGTTGATTGTTTGATTGGTGAAAATATTTATGTGCTAGTAGTCATTTTGGAAAGTTAAAAATTATTAGATAGAAATTATTGTTGTAATTTATTTGTTTTAAACATTATTTAAAAGTGCGTGGAAGATATCAGAATTCAATAATCTTGAATATTCTCTATAAGGAGAATTTTCTCATTTTTTGCGAACTGAGAAAATACTTCTAACAGACTAAAGTATTTCTTAGCCAATTAATAAGTTTAATTTGAAACAGCTAAGTAGAATAATATTATCGAACTTCAAATCGATATATAGAAGCTCGAAGATACAGTCAGAAGTTTTTCAGAAATCTCAATATATCAAAGATTCCTAAAAAAAAACTAATAAATAAAAATTTCAGTAAATTTTCATCATTTTTTTTAAATAACATGTAGAATTTTGAATATATCGAGCCTCCCAAATCTGACTTGAAAGATGGACATTTCCAAATGTACAGAATATTTAGTCTCTTAATCCTCAGTGAACAATCCAGTTGCAGACATGTCAATCACTGTAACCCACAATATTGTTTCATCGATTTTTTTTTTTTCATTTTTAAAGATTTTAATTTTTTTTTTGTCAATTTTCTACTGCATTTTCAAATGTTTGAATAACCGAATCGCAATTTTTAAAAATTGTTGATACTATACTTATAGAAATTATGTGTACAAATATTTTCCAATCTTTATTTTTTCCATCCTACTTTTTCAATTGTATTGAACTGAATTCGCTTTCTCACTTAGATTTTCGTTTATGAATCGTAATTATATTAGAAACAAAGTTCCAGTTGAATTTTAAATAAAAATAAAACAAGTTCGGAAAAGGATTGCAGAATTAAAGCTAAGAATTAAAAAAAGAAGACTCACTAACAAGTATTTAATCATATTCTCTAAAACGCTTCCTAGGTTGCAGTAAGAATTAATAAAACGTATTTTACTATGTCTAAATTCCCCCCCCCCCCCTTTTTTTGTTTTTGAACGAAATACATGGCTGTTTTTTACTGCTATATCTAAATTTTCTTCAATGTATAGTCACTTTAATCGATGTATTAAAATGGTTTGTTTATTGAGAAAAAAGTTCGATGTATGGTGTTGACTTATATTTATTATGGTAAACAGAAATGTGAGGCTATAAGTTAGTTATATAATCTCATAGATAAAGACTTCAGTTATTCATAGCAAGAAATAACTACATCTCTACAACTTCTGCGTGTCTAAAAATAAAATCCTGAACACATAGTTATTAATTTTATCTAATTTTAAATATTAGAAGGACAGTTTTAACTGCTGATTAGTAAGCATATACATGAAAAATTAATATTCATTGACATGATGGCTTAATTCACCTTGAATTTCAAAGGAATTTCCTTTTTTAGTAACTCGTTTGTCTACTGGAACAGTCTACATGTGCCGTCACTATTCATGATTTATTAATTTATTCAGATGATTAATTTGCTTTTATAAAGAGATATATTATACCACTATTATGTTACTCTATTATTTGATTCAAGGCATTAATGACTGGTAAAAGAATCAGCTTTTTTACAGTTGCATTGTTTTGATTCTTGAATCTTTTCGCACAATCTTTTTAACATTCCAAGAAAGTCTTTGAACTCTGATTGAGGAATAAAATAGAAAGACACCAGAAGAACACATTTAGATCTCATCTCTTAAGATAGAAGAATCCTACACCAAATAAACATCAATAACATCCCGTTTTGTATCAGCAGTCGCATGAAAACGGAACAGGAGTGGATGTAGCAGAGAGAAAAAAAAATATGCCTATCAAAATAACTAAACAAATGATTAATAAAATCGTTACTGATTCCATGAACAACTCTGTTCAAGGAAGGCCTACAAGGTTTTAGGATAAGAGACCGATTGGCCTTTACTGTTCATTTACGGTACAAGCTAGATAACGATTTTAACGAATCATTTATAATCAAACGAAATCATAAGCATTTCTGATTGTATGAAATGGATCTGTATTTAAGATTTCAAGACTATAGTTTACATCATCTGTCTACTACCGTCCTATGATAAGCTGTTGCCAAACAACAACAACAAAAAAGATTAATTAAAGAGAATTTTAAAAATGTAAATACTTAATATATTGTATGCTCGATCAACATGATTTAAGTATAGTTACTTGCATAGATTGGCTTTATATTTTGTATTAAATCTGTTTGGGAAATTAAAAAGTATTAAAAATAAGTAGAAAAAAATTTCGTAAATAAAGAATTTTAATAAGAAAAATCTAAATCTTTTTCCCATTTTTCAAGTAAATTGTTTAAACATATCCAAAATACTATATGCATTTTCTTGCAGACAAAGAAATCGATCTGCAACAAGTTACCTAATGATTAGTATTTATTTAAGTTGTATCTTATTTTAGATGCTTGATCTATTCCAAAATCATGCCCAATTATTTAGAAAAATTCACTTCATTTTTACATTTTAATTTGAATTCAACTGCCAGAAAAACTAGTAAATTTCTAAATGGTTATTTAATAGCATACAAATAATTTACATCGAAAATTGATATCAGAAAAACCATAAATACAGGAGGGAAAAAAATCGAAAGCAAAGAATGTGCTTTCTTTCTAGAGGATAGTTGAAACCCCAAGCTAAACTATTTGGAATCATTATTCATCCATCCAACGGGCAAACCGCAACAAGTTGCCTGATGGTCAAACTTGCTACTTTTTCGTGATACTGTTCAAAACACGCGCTAAAACAACCGCAAAAAGTGGATATACGGAGATTACACTTCAGCCAGAATTGATAAGCAGAAAAGTAGAGTAAAAAAAAAAAACCTCTGAATAAATAAAATCGAAGGCGTTATGTAACCTGCCAGATGACATAACTCCATGAGCCCAACTTTCAAAAAACGAAAAAAACAAATGTAAAAAAAGTTTCCGATTTTGGCATCTGCCCAAACGCAGGAGTGTGTGCTCCAGTGTTTTTCGACCGCACTCAAGGTTATCGCTTTACCTTCTATTTATTTTTTTTTTGTTCGCAATTTGTTTTTTGTATTTTACTTCGACACGTGTGTTGGCTCGGAGTCCAAAAAAAGAACATTGTTAATATCTTCGCGTTTATTATTCTCGAATTTTATTCAGATTACGTTGGCCTTCCCTCGTAACACCTTGCCATCTCTTTTACATAATTTACGTCACTGCGTTTGAAATGATTTCTATTTATGATAGCAGAGCTGGATAAAATTTGTATGCAATCGGAACTTCTCAACATGGCACTCAATTTGCTGATGCTGCATTTTGGATGGCCCTAATTTGTTATTGTCTTTTTATCAGTCAAATTCAAAGGAAGGCCCTTTTCCCTTTTGGAATTATTATGAAATGTAATTTTTTTTCTGTGATAAATTCTGAAAATGCTATAAATTGTTAATCATTCCAGGACAACTGATTTAAACAGAATTTTTGTCATTTTATTGTGTGTTGTCAAGAGTAAAGTTTGAATCTGACAGATATTTGACAGGAGAAAGATTATGTAGCAATTAAAATTATCGCAGTTTTAATAAATATATGTATATTAAACTACATTTATGAGAAAAACAATAAATATTATGCATTAATCAATGGAAATTTTACGAGAACATTTCATTTATATTTGTGCCCTACAATTTTTATCGTTTTCTTGTGCTTCAACTGTACTATTACTCATCATTTCTAAATTATAGTGCATTTGACAGAATGTTAGTATTTAAACCATTGGTTGAACTGAGTTGAGCCAATAAAATATTTAATTCTGATGTACAAAAAAAAAAAAAAAAAAAAAAAAAAAAAATAGAAATTCAGATAGTGTTGAAATTAATTTCCAAACCTGCCACGGGTTAAATTCTTCCGGATTCCAAAGACTTTTAAGTTGATCTACGCAAAAGCTTGGAATCTGTTTTTCAATTTTCAATAATTTTTTCACTCATATATAAAGTAATTTTCTTTTAAAATGTGTATTCTGTCTTTTTAAAATAATCATACAAGATTTAACCGAATAATTTATTGATTTTCGGGTTGTGAGACAGCAGTCTTAACAATTTGATCAATATGCCATAAAATTTGTCGATGTATGAATAATTTTGGAATAGAAATAGGCATGGAAAGAGGGGGGGGAATGCTGCCTCAAGTATATGAACAAATTTCATAGCTAGCATTTTATTTATGCCCTAAAGAAACAAAGGTGTATGTGAGTGAGTTATATATATCCGTTTTGCAGCATAAAATTTTGTAATTCTCGACTGCAGCTTATTGAAATACTAAAAATTGATTAAATTAACAGTTTTGAACGAATCCCTATCATTCTTCTCATCCAGTTTTTGGATTTCTGTAGACACGCAATTGCTGCTATATAGTACGTGGGAGAAATACAGAATCACGCCATCTTCAGAGGTTTCAGGAAATCAAAAGAATAGTGGTGTAAATGTGGGGAAAGCTTATATTGAAGGAATGAATCATTTGAGATCAGCAAAATGTTTTGGAATCGGTGTAAAATGTTCAGTGATGCTGTGTATAAATATATTTGTGTTTTAATTAACAGGCTTTCTTTTTTTATCATAATACTTTATCTTATTTATACTCCGTCGAGGAGACTATCTTGGAGATGCAACAAGAGAAGTCGTTGTGGTATTAATTAAATGGGTGTTTGGTTGCTCCTACAGGATAGTAAGAAAATGGGATGTTTAACGGTCACATTATCGAGAATGTGACTCTCTCGTTATAAAGACTGACACCTATAATAAATATTTTCATGTATGGAGTCAATTTCGTATGGTTTTTAATTCTCGCTTTACTCTCCGAGATGATTTGATTTTGCAGATATGTGCATGTTCTTGCGACTTATTCATAGCTAACTTGGATGCATAAATTGAAGTAGATTTTGCTCGAAGCTGACAACAAGCAAATATGTCTTAGAGAAAAAAGCAAGTTAAAACAAATTTTACAAACCAGACAAAATAATATCTACAGTCGTCTTTTCTGAAGCACGAATGTACACATGCAAGTACGCACGCACATACTACTATCACTAAGTATTATTTTGTTGATTTCGTAATATACATTTGCTACAGCAACAATTATATAATGCTGTCTCATCGACCTTTATCCGTTGTTTTCCTTCACAAATGCTCGATTTGTTTCAAGAACTATTTTCTAGACAGTAAGTTTTGGCAGAAGTAGTCATTGAAGAAATAAGATTGTTCGAAGTAAGGATATGCTGATGTGCTATTTTAATTTTGCTCGCTGCGTTGTCTCTAAGCAGTTCAGCGTTGAATGAACTGTTTTCGCATGAAAGAAATCAACTTCATAAAACCGCTTGGAAAAGTGATTCTGATTTTGAAGCATCATTTTCGATCAGAAACTATCCAAATGCATGCGTTATGAAAAGCTGGTTGATCGGCATGAAATGAGGACTATAAAACATGTATTAAGAATAATCATCTCGATTTCACTGGACGAAATTCAAAGCACAAGCAACATTGAGTAAATATAGGAAAGTTTGAGGTTTGTTTTCTTCTTTAATATGGCTTCAGATTTTAGGTACTGTACTTCGAACTATGCTGTACTGAAACTAGTTTTTTTTTTTTTTTTTTAGAGAGAAATCAACTTTTTAACTTTAGTTTTGATATTATATTAGAGAATTTTATAGTTATAGAATGTAATAATACCTAAATAATGAAAATTCCAAGGAAAGATTTACTCTCTTCCTGGATAGTCTGGTGAAATGAAAGGGAGGTTTACTTAACACGGTACAGGTATACAAATATGAGTCCAGAATAATTATCATTTATTATTGTAAACTGTACTAAGTCTGGAATTGTATCTTTTTACAAATTCAAATATATTCCATTTAAATTACGTAACACCTTAACGGACTATGTAAGAAGCTACATTTTCCAAATTCATTTGAAATGCAGACGTCTGAGTCAATATGAATGAATTATAAATGAACTGAAGCTAACGAAAAAGCAGGAAAATTCATTTCATATTAGAATTTATTCGATTGAAATGTTAGACTTTCTATTTATATCAAGTGATGAAATTTGGTCACCCTGAGTAAAAAGAAGTTGTATGCTAACTTTTAAAATTCCTTGCGTGCGCTTTCATTGGAATGAAAATCCTATACGAATGTTTATGGTGAAGGAAACACAGCACGCAGTAGTCTTGTAACACAAGAAGCTGAAACTGGGTTGCCTTGTTTCTCGAATAAAAACCATTTCTACTTCTTTCTTGAAATTGTGCTGTATATCAACTGGGTTTGTGGAAGGGTACAGAAAATGAAACGCGATTATCAGATGGGATAAAGAAGCCTTTCTTATGGATTTGATGTTTTAATGAAATTGTTAATATTTTTTAAGTTATGTTAACTTCTTATTTTGTAACTATCCGAGAACAAATTTTATGTCATGGCCAGATGGCATCTGAAACTATATGTTGTCTTTCCTTTCTCCAATAGTGCGGGAACATTTACGCCTGATGTACAACATCGGTTTTGTTTGCGGACAAGTCATTATTAATAAAGTGTTGAAGAGGCATGAAATACATTGGTAGCAATTTGAGTGGAACATGCATAATTTTCGATTTCGATAATCATACAAATGTCGTTATTTTCATTATCTATATCTCAGCTGGAGGGGAGGTCTACAATCGTGGTTTTGAGAGCCTAGGCAAAACACATTTTAACCCTTTGAAGGGTTTTTTTTGTAGTCATATTACGTTAAAATATTTTTAGACTTGAAGTTAAAATAAGAAAGGGATTCATTTAGCTTATTAAATAAATTTAATTTGATTAATTAATAATTAAGTAACAAATCAAGACACATCATTTTGTCTGAGATAAAGAAGTGAAGCATCTACGTTTCTGACTAACTAAAAAAATTTGTCAGAGCTTATGCCAACTTACATAATTTCATACAAAGATTGATAAATTTGGTAGGAAGCATACTTCCCACGGCCTTAGAAAGGGTTAAAGTACCACTTTTAATAATTAGTTAATTTAGTTTCGAATTTCCATCTATTTTTTTAGTTACTTAAGCAACATATTTTGATTTATTTTAATCCAATTCTTTTATTTTAGTAATTTTTTTGAAGATAAGAATTTTTCTAGATTTATTTTTTATGTGTGTCACGGATAAAAGACTAATGTAATAAAATTCTTAAAAGATTGATAGTAAGAAATTCTTCAACTAATAAATTATTAAGTAAAAGCATTTATTTGTTATGATAGATTGATTATAAGAAAATAATAAAAACAACAATCACAATATTAAATAAATATTATATTAAAACTTAAAACTTTACTAGACCTGCCATGTGAAACGCGATATAACTAGTTATATGAATAATTATTATTTGACCAGTTATAGTTATTATAAATAGGTAATTAATTATGCTTTGATTTATTTAATAATGATTTTAATAATTCTATATAAGCACCTTATAGTAGTCCATATATTTTAAATTTCATAGAATTAATACATTTTACATATGTACTTATGTGGTAACTAGGCAATAACGTTTTTCAATTTGTCTGCTGTTTTAGGCAGCTGCTAGACGTGATTAACTAAACCTACAATGAGCAGACAACTTTCTAACGGTAGTTCCAATGTATCGGTGAAATGCCGGTATGATTCAGCGCAAATCTAAAATCCGTCACTGAAGGTATGTATGCACTACACAGTTGCTTTCAATTTACTTGATGCTGTTACTAACTTGCCAGACAGAAATTAGATATGTGTAGAGTACCTTCATTCAAGGCATATAACATATATCAGGATTCTTGCGCATGGTTTTCTTTGGCGAATTTGGGTCTCGAATACAAAATCTATGATCTGAAACTGAGAACTTGCCACCAAGCCATCTCTGCTCCAGGTGCTTTTGATGTCATATTTTTTTGTGTCCCCAGTTCCATAAATTACTTATTTTAATGAAATAGTTACAAATATATTAAATAATTTTCGGAACAACAAGAATTTTCAAAGTACAAATGAAAAACAAAGATGGAATGACAAAATTTTTAAAAATTTTGAATTAAAATTTTTTTTGTTGCAGTTCGAATTAGAGAATGCTGTTTTAGAAATTTCAACAAAGCAGTAAGTAACTGCCATTTTTAATGTGCGATGATGAAAATCATTTTTATCCATCGATTTTTGATGACTTCACAATGAGATTAAAATAACTCATTAATTGATATTTTTTTTCCAAAATTGCAACTTTTATCTGCGTGAATCAGTTTTGTCTTTATGAATCACATCATTATTATGTAGTAAGTTTCAATTCCTTTTGAAATTTACGAAATAAAAGTCAATAATTTTTTAAAAAATTTGCTATGAAATTTCATAATCATTATTTCAATATTTTAGACCTGAAGATATAGAGATGATTTTCATTTTAAATGAAATATTCTTAAATTTTGCAGAAAATGACTTGTATATATTTATTTTAAAATTACTATCTTAATAGTTTTTACATTGGAATTCGATATATATATATAATATTTTTTGTGTATGTTTTATATCGATATGCTTCGGAATTTGATTGTTTGCTTCTCAACACAAACATCGTATTCTTTTTAACAATTCAAATTTCTAATTAATGGCTTCAACATTCTGAATTTGATTTCATTTCCTGTTCTACCTTTGAAACCCGTTTTCTTTTATTAAGTAGCTTAAAAATGTGACGACAGATCACGTGCTAGATGAATGATTATTCGAAAGTGTCAACAATTTGACACTGCAAACTTTGTTTCACAGCATCAAGAAACATACACGTACCAAAATAATGACTCTCGTGATCATGCCTTGAATCTTTTTCAGGTATGTATCACCTGAATGTGAATCATTCCGATTAATCTGTTACTTTCGGTAGCAGGTAAGATGACACTCCTAGGAAAAAGTTCTGGCACTGGTTCAAAGATTCGCACACATTTGGGCTTTATTTATCGCTGATTACGTCGTGCTTTCTTCTACAGTTCTTCGGCGGAAAACTTTGAAATGAATAAAAAATAATCAAGCGAGATACGTAGATTCACAATAAACAGCACGTGCTGCAAAAATTCGCATCTCATTTCACCAATTTTAATGGGAATTAAAATGTACGCGTATGAGTATTCCAGAATATGGTATGAATGTCTTATATTACGTAATAAAACGCTTACTCCTTGAATGGAAACACCATTGCTAGATGCTTTAACTAGAACTTTAAGGGACTTGATCCTTTAAGATCATTTTGATATTTGGTTTAAAATCAGTTCATTTGAAAGGAGGTTGTGTACATAGAAACTAATCACGAATAATTTTTTTCTTTACTAAAATATTTTATAAAATTAATTTAATATAATTTTATTTATTTATACACTTTCATTTAAGTTGATTCGTTTCCAGTTTAAAAAAAAAGTTCAATTATTTTTTGATGTGCCAGAGGGTTGAAATTGTGTACACATGGGCATTTACAATGATTTAATTATACATTCTCTTTTTTTTAACCATTTTAATACGTTCAGAACTTAATTATCATATAATAGATCGAATGAAATTAATTTTGGTTTCATTCGCATGGCGCCACTTTGTAGTAAATTGGAAAAGAAAATTGATTTTAACATATTATTTATATGTAAAATGTTAATGTACGTGGTATAGAAATTGGTCTTATTACTTATTGCTGAATAGCAAATAGATCCCTATACAAACGTGTCTAAATGCTTAACTAATCGTTTTTACTGCTGCATAAATCAATTAATAAATTTTAAAATAAATTATTTCTATTCCAACTGCAAAAAGATAATTTTTGTTTCGGCTGCACTCATATCGTAATAAATCAATTCCATTTAAAGGGGTTTACCTTGATATTAAAAGTGGAATTCATAATAAGAAAATTATACTACTTCTCTTTCGAAACTTATTTTGCAATTTTCTTTACGGATCATATTTTTTTAATTTCTGGTATACAAATGATATAAACAGAATATAATGTAATCGTCAAAAAAATTCAACTTCGAGATTTTGGAATTTTTACTTGTAGAAACTACCCGAAATTCGGAAAACATCATTTTGGGATTATGCTTATCTGTCTGTCGCTCTAACCGTCTTTCTGTGAACATTGTACCCAAAAACTTCTTTGATCTAGATGAATAAATTTTGTATTTGGCAAATGAACCAAATTTGTGGATTTTCATCACATTTTGAACGAAATCTTTATTCGAAATAACTGTTCAAAGAAATCAAGTTTTTGAAATCTGAATTTTAAAAATTGGCGAAAGCCCACGATTGAATGCTTTGATGGAACAATGGAATTAACTTGAATTTCATCATAGCGATATGAGCTTCATTGTAGATAACCTATAAAATTAAATTTAAAAAAATAATAAAACATAGATTAATTTAATGAATATGTTTGACATATTGTGAATTATTTACGTCTCCTAACTAAGGAGGTTATAAAACTTGGAATTTGAAAAATTTTATCGAAATATAATGGAGGCAGGAACAAGGCGTTTTTTTTATTTGATTTCAAAGTCCATAGTCCAAAATAAACGCCCCAAAATCCAATTAATTTACGAGACATATGACGAATATTAGTCGCCTGAAGAATGACTTTCCTATTTCCATAGTAAATTATAAGAATTATTTAAAAATATTGTATTACTGAACTGACATGTCATGATTCATTCTGAAAATTAGCAGGAAGTGAAATGTTTAGTGACATATGAGTAAAAAATAGTCCATTAAATTTTGGAAATACATGCAGGTTTTCTTATGAGAAGATATTTCGGTGAAGGAGTGATAAATAAAGAAAAATAAATTCAAACATTTAAATATGCCATTCTGTTAATTCTTATAACTTACGCACTTGAGAAAGCATGTTTTATTAGAGTTCAGTGACAATTACAAAATAAAATTGCATGAAATACCATTCGAATCTAGCAAATTAAACCAGTGGGAGTGGTCACTTTTTCGCATACTCTCTAATAAATTTGTCATGCCAGACAGCGCCTTACATGACATTTGCTTACAATAGTTATGTAATATTAACTTTTGCCTTGAATATGGCATTTTTACTAAATCTTTCGTGTTATACTGGCGAACTATTTGACGATTAATATCTGACATGCGGTAATAGTATCCGAAAATCGAATTTGTGTTTTGACACGTTTTTCTCGACCAATTGAAGAAAAAAAATTACAAAACTGCACTTGTAGTCGCAAATTCTCATACCAAATTTGATATATTTAATCATCGCGTTTTTGAATTATCGAGTTTATTTATTTCTGAAAGTACAGACCGGCAGACAGTCAACCCTTAATTAGATTTGGTTTAAAATTTGTCAGTTGTCTATACCATAGATGTTCAATCTGTATATCGAATCTTATCGATATAGATGTCTTCGTTTTATAGTTTTGTAGTAGTGTTAATTTATATTCGAACAGCAGGATTAAACGGTCTTCCTCTGAGCAGATTTTACTCAAAATTTGATAGAAATCTGCACATGGTGTAAAAACCGTTTATCAAATTTCAACCTTCTTGCTCAAATCGTTTCTGTGTTATCATTGTCACAGACAAACAGACGGACGGACATTTTCCAAAAATGTGTTTTTCGAACTCAGGGAGGTCTTAAAGGCGGAGATTCTTCAAAATCTCGAGTTCGAATTTGTTGACGTTTACTTTACTTTCTCTATATTGTATATATAAGAAAGTAAAAACAGGTCACTTTACTGGCGGTAATGAGGTAGTAAAAAATGAATAAATTAAAAAAAATGTTTTATTGGATTGGTCGATTTATTTTATCATACTTATTTTGCACTGTTAGATTTTATTTTTATGAATTGGTATTCAACAGTTAACAAAATAATAGACTTTTGATATAGACTTCCTTTTAGATTCGGTATGAATACAATAGGCAATTTTATATTCTTGTGCACCACGTCATGCAATGAAACAGAAAATGCTTGCCATAAAATATGATTTTGTTGCTAGATATAAAGTTTCATTATTCTTATAAATATCATTTGATAATATTGCACGATATCTGCCTGTACTTACTTACATATTCGTAATTTTGTGTTGTCCGTGTTTTCAATATCCAAGTTCTTTTTATACATGTTATTTTCGTAAACAGTGTAATATTTTCCAAAATGATATTTCTGATATTAATTCTCTTTTTATCTGCTGGTAATGGTCTTTGTTCTGTTTGAACTCTACCGTACCTGTCTTTGATATTCATCGCGATGTTTGACCACTGCTCGAAACATGATTTGATCATTGATTTCGGATCGTTCGAACCATTTTCTCCAAGTACTCCAGGCTTACCCCTCGCCTCATGCGCTTTAATAGAAAATGTTCTAAAACATTTTTATTGGTAATGTCAAAACATTTAACAGAAAAAAAATTGCTGTTAGATTTATTTTTGGGATATTTGTGAAGTTAGGATCCATTGATTAATTCTACATGATTGTTGCTTGTATTAATACATTCAAAATGTAACAGGCTAGTATTAAAGCATCCACTTCAGTGGCTGTCCCTTTGGCGACATGCTGGTCCGCCAGAAACCTTAGTTGTATTCAATTTCGGTTAAGTCCCTTATGCATAATTTAATGCCAAGATTTTTCCAACAAAATTTTTTATAGCCCCTGATTTTGAAAGACATTAGAGTAGTGTTATTTTAATGGCCTCGCATCTGCTCTGTTTATTGTTAAGCTAGTCGTCTCAGGCGACCATATTGTTCGCTGGGAGTATTGGTTATATTTAATTTCAGATAAATCTTTATTAATAATTTTATATTCATGATTTCTCCAAATTGTCTGATATAAAAACCGTATTATTTTAACTGTCTTAATTAAGTTTTGTTTGTTATGTACATGAACCTTTCTAATGAATGCAGTCCCATAACACTACATGCTATTGAAAACATAAATTCCCGGGTCATTTTTTTTTCGAAATTTCGCGATTGTATAATTTTATTATTTTTTTCTTGTAAACTGCCTAGATATTAAATGTAGTCCTTTTTATTAGCTTTCAACAATGTAAGAAAAATCACTTGAATAAATATTTGATGAAAGAACGAAATTGGTTTGAATTTCAGAGCAAATATGCAATCAAATGCTGGAAATAAGTCAAAAAATATTTTTGAAAATGGCAAAAATTTGGTAGATTATTAAACTGAAATAATTAAAAAGAAATTTTTGTAAAATTTGGAAAAGTGGGAAACTTATTTTTTACTATAGTATTTTCTGAAATTATTGCAAAAAAACACCAAAATTCAACTTAATTTTTAATTAAAATTCCAAACAAAATTCCAGGTGCATATTACCACCCTCCAAGGCATAAAATTGCTAAGTTTAGTAGTTGTAGGTGAAATGGCCTGGCCTATATGGCGCCACATATACGTATGCACATCTTTATTATTAATATAAATTGGCCTTTCTGATGAAGTCAGCTTTCATGACATTATGGTACCATTAAAGACATAATTCTATGGATAATGTACATTTTAAGTGCAAATTCCCTCACAGCGTAGTAAATTAAATTTCTCACATAAACTATGCACACAATAAACAAAATATTTCAACGAAGGAAGAAAATCACTTAATTAAATATTTGATGAAATAGGGAAAACGGTTTGAATTTCATTGCAACAGTGAAAAATTCTTGTAACACCATCAAAATCGAGAAAAAAAAATCAGTTAATTTTAAATTAATTAAAAATTTAATTTTAAAAATTCTGACATGGCGCCCAGTCTGCAAGCTGGTTATTCCAAATTTTTATACATGTAGGTAAAATTTCTTGATTTGCAGGGAGACACATTTCATACACATATTATTTTTAGTGGAAATATAAATGTGATCAACATAGTTAACTACGACACTTTTTCCGCAAAGCATATATTTAATCTTTCTCTCAAAGTTTTCTTAAGTTATAAGAGGCAATTGTTTATCTCACATATGTCTCTTTACGCAGGTATATACGAAAACAGATTAAAAAAATACCCAAAACAAAAAATTCTTCCACTTTGAATATAATTATGGACTTGATTTAATTCTATAGAAACAAGATAATAACATGTTTTAAATTTTTTCAAAATTCAGTTGACCTATAGTAAACTATAGTTATTAATTCTGTCTTCATTAGACATTTATATTTAAAGATTTCATTTGACTATTTGTATAAATTTTAAAAGACTGAAAAAGTTATCTTTACCCCTACAATCTCAAGTGTTATTTTCTATGAAGATTTACCTTAATTATATTAATAGCCCATTTTAAAGCAACTGAAGTCAATGTGGGAACGGGTTTTATAATTTTGAGTCGATGACTCATGAACCTCTCTCCCCAAAATTTCTACTTCATCTTAAAGAAAGGATTATCGACATCCATTTTTAATATGCAGTAGCAAACCTAGGTACTTTGTAGCCTTAGGGTCACTACCTAAAGCTGTAAAATGTCTAGAGCTGCAGATCTGAGGCTCCTCCTTTTAATAATTGGCCAATTTGATTTCACACTTCTACAGATTTTAAATAATAAGCAATGAGCGTTGAATTTGAGCTTTTAAATTTGAATTATTGTTTGTTTTTTATTACTGACCGATAATGATTTAAATGTAAAATACTTAGCTACATTAAAATTAGATATACATCTATAATAAATATTTATGCATGATAAAAAAAACTGATATTGCAAATTTTTTGGAAAAATGGTCCAAGGCTGGTAATAGTGATCAATTCTTATTATTTGATGGAACTACCTGTTACAGAAAAAATATATATAATTATGTTGTTGATTCCTTCCAACTGATTCTTCGTGCTCGCTTAAGCATGACATCTCTCTGAGACTTATCCAAATTTGTTGTTGATAATCATAATTTATTTTCGTTTCTGCTGGTGCTGACATCTGTTGTTTAAAATGTAATAGAATTATACAAATCATTTTGGTATTGTGGAAACTATAATTTTATATTAGTTTAAAAATGATTTTCATTGCAATTGAACTTTTCAATCTTCCCAACTAATTCCGTGGAAGATTTGAAATATTTTCAAAATTCTATTCTGATTTAACGTTTTTTTTAAGTAATATAACTAACTGCCTTTAACATCAAACTGGTTCGCTCGGATAAATGATCGCAAAATGTATTAATTGTATATTCTATGTAGTTGTGTCTTAATGGCTACTTAAGCTTCAAATTTTCATAATTGTATATATCTTACCAATTTAGAAGCCGTACAATATTCTTTTCATTGTACTATGCATTTCTATATATTTATGTGTGTGTGTGTGTGTATTTTAGGCAGATTCGGTGATTTTCCGTGTTTATTTTAGGGGAAGTACATTGTATTTTCAATGTACTATACATTTCCCCTGAATTTTAAACATTACTTTGAAACGAATGTGATTAAATTTCACTGTTACAAAAAAGCGTTTGCTGAAAACATATTAAAAAAATATGAGTATAAAAGACAGAATCGTTCAGTATTGAAGTCTTATGTGTGCTACAGAATTTCTTTATATGAATTACGCAATATTTCAATATTATTCCAATAAGAACTTCTCTGATTATTTATAAAATTCAGTTTTACTTCCAAGAGTATTTATATGATGTAAATATTAAAGAAAATATTATTTTGTTTTAGTCAATAAAAATATTTCTTAAAATAATATAAAATCTACATTTTATACAGTCTTCCTGCCTTAGAAATTGTGTTCAGTAAAATATTCTTGACTCTCTGACTTTTAAATCAAAAAATATTTCAATCTTCTGCTGCCAAATCGGACGCGTTATGAAACTTCGAATATCATTATTTAAGCATAATTTACAATTTTATTATTTTAAACCAATCAGCCAGGAGAAACCTCAGGTACTAATCGATACATGTTTTTCGATGCGGTCAATGAAATAGTCGAAAATCGTGTGCTTTTATAAAATCATGATATTCAGATCAGTTTTTGCCACCTACAAGAGGATCTTTTTTATAAGTATTCCATGAATATTTTATTAAATAAAACTTATAAAAATATTAAAATTCTATTATTTATCATCAGAATATTTATTGATTCAAATATAATTGCCTCCTTTTAGCCCATATTTCTTGTTAGATGTATATATCTATTACTAACAGTTTAGAAATAAATTGTTGGACCACACTTAGGGAAGATATTCTATTTATATATTAAATCATGTTTTCCATCAATAAACAGAATTTTTGATTTAATAAAACATATATTATAAATATCACAGAAACCTTTTTCATGCATTTATTTTTCTAGAAAATATCAAGTTTTATATTGTTTTAATTCATATAGACACTTGCTAGAAATTAAATTTGACTTGGTTTAATTTGCAGTGAAAATTATTTTTTTAATTTGAGCTTTTATCAACGTGATGGCAACACATTGATAAAAGCTAATTTTTTTCAATCAAGCATAACATGCTCCTGCATATTGAATTTTGCTTTTATTTTGTTGAGAAATACTCTAAAAGTATTTTTTATAAAATAATTGAAAATTGTAGAAAAATTTTATGAAATTATAGATATCATTGAAACGATATTTTTAAAAATTATTTTAAGATGATATTCAAATTACTTTTATGCCGTAATATTTTTTAAATTTATTATCGGAAAATGTCAAAATTTCTCTTCAGTTTTTACTTAATTTAAATTCTAATTAAAATATAATGTCGTTCCAAGATATACACATGCACGCACCCACACATCTTATTATAATTAAAGATTTATAAAGTATTCTGAACGTAAATATTAGCTATTATAAACCGTATATTCGTAATATAGTATATGGAAGGTACTTTTTAAAAAATCTTGTTCCATTCTTCCTTGTGATATTAGAATGAAATAATGGTAATTGATCATTTTAGGTAAAATAATACATATAATTTTATTTCTAACAAGTTTTTGTAATTTTTAAACATACTACTTCTTAAGAACTTCTAATTCTTCTCTATTTTTATGTTATTTTTTAAAATGAAATATTTGAACAATTAAGAAAAAAATTCAAATTATCTTCAAAAAAAGTATTTTTTTTTACAGAGTATTAAAAAGAAGGATAAATTGATAAGTATGGAGATCATAGGTAGATAGATATATTAAATATTGAAGAAAAAATAAATGCGGGAAGCATGGAATATTTAATTTAAAAAATAAATGTTTATCTAAGGATCTGCTGCTATTATTAAAATTTATAACTACTTTTCGTAATTGGTTAGTGCTGACATCTATTGAGAAAAATATAAAATAGTTATAAAACTGATATTGCCTTTCTATTTTTTTAAAGGAACTTTCAAAGTAGTTTCACTTTTCATTTTGTTTGGTAGAAGATAAAGTATTAAAATATATTTATATATTTTCGTTTTACTGTTTTCTATATTATTTAGCACCTATAAATTATAATTTCTCAATGCAATCCCCAAAAAAAATGATGTTTTGGAGTATTATAAATTAAAGAGGTATCAGCCTGCTACAAATTATTCTCCATACCATATTATTCAACAGATTATTTGCTATACTGAAAACATCATTGGTAACTATCGTAAGGGGTCTTTAGCTTAAGATGAATCATAGAAAAGACAAGAGAAATGAAAGAAGAAAAAGACTTCTACAATCCGTATCCTCCTATTTCTCTTATATCTTACGTCAACTGGGCTTTCCATTAATTTCATATTTTCAAGATGGAAAAGTTTTAAAGTGAAATGAATGTCTCTGCATATCAATGACCTAGGCATGACGTAAACAATAAACGACTGCTTAAAATTAATGATTCTTGATAGTACTTTTCTACTAATAAGAAAGGGAATAGTGCATGTGTCTGTGTATTGGCCTCTACAGGTCAGATCGCTTTACTAACAACTACCAATTTGATTAATTTGAAGGATGGAAAGAGCAATGTTTTTGAAATTTTAACTAATTAAAAATTTAACTGAATTTCAGCATCTTTCTTCATTTTCTGAATTGTGGTAATTTTTTTAAAACGCTTTTGACTAATTTCCAACAAAAGGTTACATTGCTGCCCTGAATTCCAAACCGTTTTTATTTTTTCATCAAATGTTTAATCAAGATAGCATTTTCCATTAGTGAAAGCTAAATAAGAAAAATTCTAAGATCAGTGTAGTTTCCAAGACGAATAAAAAACGGAATATAGTACTGTGAAATTTGGAAGATGGAATGAACTAGACATTTATGTTTTTAAAGCGACATGATATCATTGATCTGGACTCCATGAAAAAGGTTCATGTGCAAAATAAACAGAATATATGTAAGAGATTTAAAGGGCTTGGTTTTAATACCTAAAGATATGTTGGAATCATAGGTATGAAGTTATGTTTGAACTATTAAACTGAAACTTATTGTAACTAATATTTCAAGTTAACCAACTGGTCACCAGAGACGATTAGTAATATATATACATTATAATTCTTTGCTTATTTTATTGTTTTCGTAATGATACGAGTTTTGTTATTAAATGCATTTTTATTAAAAAATGCTATTTTTATTTTTTTTAAAATTGCTAATCCTGCCCTTCGTTAATTTGGCAATTTTCTGGTGACATTTGTTGGTTTATAGAAAGATTTATTTTTGCAATCTGAGCTTTCTTCAAAATTAAACAGTGATAATCTAAAGTTTCTTGTACCTGATGCTTCTAAAATTGCATCTAAAATGTCTTTCAGAAACATTCATGCATATTGTTTATTAGAAATATTTTCTAGACTTGAATCCTTCTGTTGGTTTGGCGAAATTCTAATGGTTAATCTCTATTGGTTAAGTGAAATTTTGAAACAGTTTTTTTAAAAAATGTGAAAGAAATTTAGAAAATATTAGGTAAAAGTTTTCTGAGGATAATGAGAATATCAGAGAGAATGAAAAAAAATCAATATATAGTCAAAATATTTTATTTAAAGCACAAATTATATGCATTAAAAATAATTCTAAATAAATTTAATTTCAAATGATGTGTTTTGTCTCAATTTTTGCTAATCAACGTTTAAGAAATAAATGCTATCAACATGAATCCTTCACCAGATTAATTATAAATAAATATTTTTCAATTAAATTCGTAGATTCGTAATTCGTAGATTTCAAATAGAAAATAAAATTCAAATTGAAAATAATTTCAAATAGGGGAATAAAATATGGGAAATAATCCACAGGAAAAAGAAATTTCTGTTTCCAACAATGGAAAATATTTATCCCATTTTCGAGCGTATTCCTGCAATTAAATTGATATTATTTTTTTTAATTATTTTTCTTTCAAAAACTGTTTCTGATTTTTTTTTCTTCATATTAGAATTTTAAAAAATATTTTTATGTATCTAACTGTAGGATATTTGAGAAATATATTATATCAGCATCAAATTTGTAAAAAATAAATCAGTTAAATCAAAAGTATGCAAATAAGGATCTCTCATTTTGAAGCTGACAAATAAAATAGCAAAATTTTTAAGATTATTGAAGCTAAAAAAAATCATTTACTTTTTAATAACAGAATAAAAGCATCCTTTATATTATATATATCATCATTAATGTCATTTTATATTAGTTTTAGATATGTGGAAATAAATTAATAGATGAATTTTCCACAAGTATGGATATTTCAACACTATATTTAAAGATCTGGTTATAATTCAGTCGCAGGTATGTATATAAATACAAGAACAGTATTTGAAAACATTAATCATGAATTAATTATTTTAATTAATTAAAATGCATGAAGTAAAATATCTAATGAATTAAATATTAATCTATGCAAGATTGATTAAAGAATACATAAAAATGCTTGTGGTATGCAGAAAAGGATTCGAAATTACACACGCTATGATTGTGATGCACAAATAGCTACTTGCCTATATCTTTAAAAAAACAATAAGACTTGAAAGCAGAGGTACACTGTGACAGAACTAGCGAAACAATAGGAGTACATAGTCTTAAAGAGCGTTACAATTATGTAGGTAAATAGTGCTACTATCCTACTCTCTAAGATTGTTATAAAATTTATTTTGTATATTTATTAGAAGGGAAGTGTTCAAATTGTCTAATTAAGTAACAGATTAAAAGACACAAAAGAAATCTTGACGATAGTTTAAGTGATTAGTTATAGAAAAATCATATTTTTAGGCCCAAAAGTATAGAAAACAGAATATTACGGATTTAAAAAAAATGTCGAAACATTTCGGATTTTACTAATTAATGTAAAGACTTATTTAGGATTGTTAAATTGTAATATTGATGTTCTACCAAAAAAAAAAATCTAAAAGGATTTCGGTGAAGATGCATTTCGAAATGAGAAAAGATAAATTTCTTTTGTTTAATAAGACAATAAATGTCTTTCATTTACATATAGAAATTTATGTTTTAATAAAAATCGTTCGAATACAAATTTTTATTCAAATTTCTCGGTGTATTTTTAATATATTGTAATATATTTAATATTGTATTTCTTACCTAGGTAAGAAGATTCGGAGGAACAGATATATCGTGACTGCCTTGTATTTAATGCGACAACAACAATCCCCATGAATGATTGATTATGCACAGAAATAATCAGGTTGTGGCTTTTGCGTTAGGAAATATAAGAATTCTGTGAATTTTATAACCTTACTTGTGAAATGGATGCACAGCATGGTAATAGGCAATGATAGACATACTCAGGATTGTAACTTTTTGTCGTCGTCCTTAAATCAAATAACTTATTTTGTCCTAAAATCAGCAATTAAAAACAATTTTTCCTTCCAAAATTTGGTCAACTGTCTTTGTTGAGAAATAGTGTTCTAAAATATTTAATTTTCCATTCTATTCCTCCCTCCCTTCATCCACCCCAAAAAGACGTATAGTTTTTAAAACTCTTTTGGTTTAAAATTAAATTCGTTTAAAATTAAAGCTATGAAAGTAAAGATAAAAAGAGAAATAGGAGGAAAGTTTGAATGTGAATTTTCACATCAATATTCGAATTGATTTACCTTTTATTTTATATAAAAGTGGTAAAGTAAAAGAAGGATGAAATCGAGCACTAAAGAAGAAAAATCGTAATGAATTAATTTAATATCTTATTTTGTAGCTACAGAATAAATAGATATGAATTTCTTTCTTTCTTTACGATATTTAAATAAAATATTATATTCTAAATGATGCTGAAATTAATTTAATGTATGACAAGGATTTTTTTCTGAATTTTGAGAAACACATCTCATGCATGTTACCATCCATGAAAGACACTCAACGTTTTAAACAAGTATGATGAATAAAGATTAAGTTAGTATTGCCATCCATGAAAGAGCAGGCGCACTTAATAAAAAAAGTCCAGCAGCGATTTCTGAGGCTCATGCTGCCATCTATTGGTCAATATTAACGAAACATACTAATAATGTTTTTTAGGTAAATATATTTCCAAATCAAAGACGACTGATATCTTGCAATTTATCTGAAATGGCAGGTAAGTCAAGGAGTGGCTTAAAAGATGGGAATATTGTTTTCGGTGGCGATTTTTCAGGCCTAGATGGTACATATAATAAAACCCTTCTAATAATAAGTAGGGCAGTTTACTTTCACATTTCAGCACATTTTAAACATATTAATGGTTTATTTTAGGGAATTATATTCATTTGATTAAAGTTTTGAATATACAGTTGTTTTTATTTATTTATAATGAGCCCATACTATCAGGTATCCATGTGTGTATAGAATATTACTGAATCATATGTTCGGTATTATAAATGCTCTAATAACTAATTGAGCATACAATACAATTATACTTATACAATTATTCTAGATATTTTATTTTATCATATATATTTTATTATAGAATTTTGCTTTACAAACTTATAAATTTTGCAGTTACGAAAATAAAGGTTTTAAATCGAGATGTTTACAAATCTTTCTAGCCCTAGACAGCTTCCTAATCTGCGTGGTTAGAAATCCGGTACTGAGCTTAGGTATAAATCTTTAAAAGTTTTAGAAGGCATTATGCTTATTCTATATTTTTAAAGCCAGAAGCCGAAAAATATGACTGGTAGAAAATGACAAATAAATTAAGTCACTGATATTATTTACTTAAATTATGCTAATTGCTATTTTAAGGGAAATTAAGATAATAAGTTAAATAGAAATGGTTTAAAATAGAAGGTTAAATTTTATGCAATGCATTAAAATATTTATATTTTGAACGTTTATAAATCATAAAATGATCATCATATTATTCTGTACTAAATAAAGTGTTTTGTTATTTCCTTAAATATTCTAATATAATTTAAAGAAAGATTTTAGCATATCACTGTAGGATATTTTAAACAGTAGTGAGCTTAAAATCATGAGAACATAGTACAGCAATACAAAACTAATTATTCATAAATTCAGATCCTCGTATATATGAACACTCTTTTACTTTCAACGTTTCTTAATGCCATAGTAATCATTGTTCATTTTTTAGCTCATTCTGATTACTAATAAAAATATTAAATGATATACAATTATACTGTCCATTCCTAATATAATAATCGTATATTATTAAGTTAAATTTCCTTTAATTGTTTGCGGTTACATATAAAATTTTGTGCTATCAATACTTGAAAATGATACAAATTTGAACTATAAGTTATTCATTTTTAGTATTGATTACAGAATAATTTTGACTATGAGATATGACTGTATACTTCAAAGACTTATAAGTTACCAATGAATTCGCTAAAATTTTCATTCAGGTAACTCAGTTCTATAAAATTATTGAATGATTTATTATTATTGCTGAAAGTATGGAGTCTTAAGGAAATTCTAATTCTTTTTGATTATTGAATATTTAACAATATACGTAGTTTATAGTATGTAATCTTAAATTAAAAATTCAAATTAAGAAATTCAATGCAATTTTTAAAAATATTTCGAACAAAACTTCGTGAGTTTTTCTCTTGCCTTTGATTTGGCAAAAATATTCGAAAAATATACTACATTAATATGCTCATTAAAAAAATTATTGAAACTTCGGAATGCTTTTACTTAAGTTTAGTGAAAATTGAGGAGTAAATAATATTTGAATTTACTATATGTTTAATATAAGTTTATTTACTATATGTTTAATAAATTATACATCTAAGGTAGGTTATTGTAAATGATTTATTATATTTTGAAAAAAATAAATTCTGATACTTGACTACAGATTTAAGCATTATTAAGAAAATTTTGAAAGCATTTCTGCTATTTACAGCTTTGCTTTTTTAAATGTACTTACACTGCATATTTTAAGTCACGCTAGAGCTTGCGCAATGAAGCTTTTATAAAAAACATTAATATTGCTTTTTTGCTTCATTCTATTTAATTATCTTTCTGATTTTATAACACTGGAAGATTTATTATGCTGATAAACCGAGATCTATTTACACATATGCTGATATAATCAAATTTGATTTTTGCGTTTCCTAAAAAGATTTTTTATATGGCGGAACAAAAATTAAATGTGTAGTTTTGTAGAATACTAAAGGAATGTTTGTATATGGCGTAGCAATCAGATTTAAAATCATCTCTAATTCATTAAATAGAGAAAATAAAGTTCAACAAAACAAGACACTCTAAAGACACCTTTATTCAGAAAGCCGTCTAACAAAAACAAAAACAATAAAAGCCAATATGTACAGAGTAAAATGACACGTTTCAGAAACATGGCACAGTCGGAGAAGATTCGGTGATTATATTAATCCATCATTAAAAATACTCAACAACTACTTGTAAAAAATCTTTCAAAATGGAGGTCTTCAAATCAATGTCTTTGGTCAGTACCAAGTGTAACTATTCACCGGTGACACTACGAAGTTTCATAATAATCCAATAAATTTCATAAAATATTAACAGATATCTTTTCTATCTCTATGCTGATTCACATATCTCTCATAAATTAAATTACTGTACATTTTTACAAAATAGTATAGTTTTATGTGGCATTTTCTTTCTTTTTTTTGTATACAAGAGTATCTTCTTAAGTAATATAGAATCAAAAATCTCTGTATCAAAATATTTAGCTTCAATAACAGCTAAAATGTTCTTATAGAGATAATTCACAACGCTCAACAAAAATAATTATGATTACGAAAAAAGTAAATTCTGACATTCACCAAAAAAATGATTCCATTCGTTTTGATCACTACACAGCATGATTCCAAAAGCACAGTTTCAGGAGGAGTCCACAAAATCTCAGACATTGAACGTGAGGATGATGAAGCGTCTTGATGACGAGTGAAAGCTTAAAGACAAGTCACGTACATAAGAAAGATTCGATTTAATGTGTAAGAAATACAACAAAACGAAATTAAATAAAACTTTTTCTCACGAAGGTTATTTAATATAAGTAAATACAAAAATATTAATTTCGCTTTTATATTTTAAATTGTTTAGGAGTAAAATGAATCTAGCAAGTTAAAGATTTTTCAAAATATTTTCAAATAATGTATGATAATGCACTTTGAATTTTTTTAATGATAAATTTATATTATAATATAAGGCGCTTAAATATGGGGTATAAATGTTATCCACACAAAAGCTTTTAACGATTAAGGTATGCAATATCAACAGATTACAGTGATAATGACCATTTAAAACATGAATTAAAAATAAACTTATATCATAATAGAAAAATGTGATCGATAAGTTTTTGATTAGCATTAAACATTGTTATAAAATAAGTTAGTTAAATAACAGGACTAATAACAATTTAAAGAAAATAAAAAATATATTTTTTCAAATACTTCTAAAAATAAATTCAAAACATTTCTTTAATTTTTAATTTTTTCCATCAAAAACAATAATAAAAATAACCCTTCTTAAAAGTTTAAAAAAATGAACATTATGGCAAATTCTTATGGGCTAATAATTATTGTAAAGATAATACCTGATCAAATATATTTGAATGAATATTGTTGGATTAATTGCTTTTAAATTAGACCAATAATTACAGTTAATATAGTGTTTTAAGATGATGGTTCTTGTTTTTAATATCACAGTCGATCTGTGAGGTATATAACGCCAGAGATAAGGCAAGTATCGTAACAATTAAAATAATCACAATTAATAATTTAATATATATAAAAATTCTAGAATAATTTAATGTACTATATGAAAATTGATGCAGCGACGGACTGGATTTGATACACATTGCCTAATGCTAAGACAATCGCTAAGGCACTGGTACGATACAAATTTTTTATCTATCTTGATTGTTTTCATAAATATTAGAGGGAACTTGAATGTATAAATATGTATATCTTATATCATGTGTTAAATTCTAATACAGTATGTCTTGGTTTCATATGAAGTCGATGAAATACAATAATGTATACATGCCTGAATAAAAACATTGAATATGTTGCTATTTTTCTAAGTATTAGTATGCTTCACACGAGACGACTGGACAAGGTACGGGTATGAGCAATATGAAACCACAGAGCATGTACGTTTAGCAAGTAAATCCTTTCAGGTATCTATCAAAAATGATGGGTGGTTTTAAAATGAACAAGCACCTCCGATGTGTTTCACGATAAAAATAAGAAAAAAGAAACAAAAAAAGAGAGAGAAAAGCTCTATTGGTCCAAAAAGCTCCTAAATCGTGCAAACCACATTTTAAAAAATACAACACTTCAGGCGGCAAAATTTAGGAGGGAATCTTTGCTGGTCCAGTCTTTTCGATTAGTGAAATTTTTTCGGTCCTTTGTCCATGCGGCTGCACACAATCCTAGGAAACATGATCTATGAACGACAACGAAATGCATCAGGGAAAATACACCTTGAAAAGCACGTCAATAAATTATTTACTCCTTTTTTAGTGCACAGAGTTCTTGAAGTTGAAGCTTTCCTACGATTCATTCGGTACTGGTACAGAGTTGCTACCAGAAGTTTGAGAAAGCTAACTACAAGACTGTTTCATCAATGCGAAAGCACCATTCTCATAAATGGTAAGACGTTGATTTCATTCCAGATTCACCTTGAAGTGTCCTGGAATTAGTAGTCTACACCAGATAAGAGAAGCCATATTTTATGTAGTATTTTCACTCCAGGGCAAGAAACTGAGGTCGTTCTGTGGTTTGAAATCTATGTCATCACCGGAAAAAAAGTCTAGCGCGTCATGTCCATTGGAAAATAAAGGATCATGTGCCATCTCATAGGACGAAGAACTTGGAAAATTGTTCGAAGCGGTCGAATGAGTTGAGGATTCTTCGTAGCCTCCCAACCATTCGATAAGCATGTCGTTATCTATACCTGAAAAAGAAATTAATTCTCATTAGAAAATGTAAGATTGTCTGTACAGTTTTGTATATCAAGTTCCATTAATTTTTTTATGCCATTTGTACAGTAAAGGTACCATTTATTAGGTCATTCAGTAAAAATCACAAAGAGAAATTTATCGTAAAATACTTTTCAGTGTCATATTTGAATATTCGATGCGAAATTTGAAATTACGAACCCGTAAAGCGAATAATTTCAAAGTCAAAATGTTCTATAGAAGTTTGAAAAAAACAAGAACTAAGATATATTCTCGGACTTAAATTAAATTTTTTTTCTATGCATATAAAGACATTGTGAGGATTTTAAATGGATTAAACTTAACCCTTATAGTGGCAAAATGGCTTTTTTGAAGAAAAGCAAAAAAAAAAAAAAAAATGCATAGTTGTATGTATAAATGTAAAAAGTTGTATGTATGGTATACTATACAAAATGAGCATAAGGGTTAAAATGGATCTCTAAGCACATTCCTAACTCAAATTTTTCTAATGTCATCTAAAAATGACTATTTTATTTATGACCTAGAATTTGAGCTTTTTGTTCTAGCTCTATATGCCTCTGTAATTAGTATCTGATTTTATTTTTGAGATAGAAATGTGAGCATAAATTATACCTCGATCAGTCACGCGATCCTGATTATCAGTAGATTCTGCCGATCTCAGCAGTTCATTCGTCAGGTCCGTCGACTTATTGATCACGAAGTCCAGCGAGGATTTCGTCTCCTGTCCTAATGATATGGACAGACTTTGGTCCAGGGACGATGTTTCGGGTTGACCACCGTCCAATCCTTCCAACTCCATAGCAGCGATGTCCAGGGGAAAGTCGAAGTCCAAGGAGTTAGATGAGGGTGGGGTCAAGTCGATGAGAGACTGTAAGGATGCGGCTAGATGAAGATCTGCAGCAGTGGTAGGTGGAGGTAAGGGTGTGGTCAGGGGTTTGGAGAAGAAGGGTTCTTGACCGGAAGTAGGCAAGAAAAGTGGTAAGGAAGTAGATTCACTGTGAGTGGTAACTGGTGTCACAGGTGTTGTAGGCTCCTGGGCAGCACTTGGAGACAATTCTATGAAAAGAGATAAAAATTGATGCATGAATAGGATTTTGGATTTTTTATATGAATTTCAAATTAATGATTTAATCACGAGTTTAATCCCAGAGAGATGATTTATCATCAAAGTTAAATTAATAATAAATGATTAATAACTTTCAGCCCTTTTTTTTTATTGCAGTTGAAAATTGAATGATGAGTGAAGAAATAACTTTTAGAGTTAAACGTTGAAAAAGTAACATAGTAAAGTAAGTGTAAGTTGCAGTAAATATATTTAAGTATAAAAGGCAAAATGATGTGTAATGAAATTGGTGGCAGTAGAACGCACTGGAAAACTATACTTAAAAATTTACAATGAACTTTAATTATTCTTCAAAAACGAATAAATCTAAAAAAAATTACCCCCATTGTTGATCAATATCTCCAAAACATCATCCACAGCCTGACTTTTGATCGAAGATTTGTGTTTCTTACTTTGTCGTGGATTGCCGTCACTTCCATCGGGCGTCAAATGGTGCTAATAGGGAAAAAAAGGTATTGGAATGAATTTTATTGATGAAAATTATAAAAATTAAATGAATTTTCGTTTCATATGAAATAAGCATGTCTGAAAATTTTGAAAGATGATATATGTTTTTAAATTGGCAATACCGTTGAAAAGCTTTTACATTGTTCAAATTCACAATAAATAATTTTGTTAAATGAATCTAAATGTTCACACAACGAAATAATATAACTAAAATATAAGGTTAGAGTATATTCATGAATTTTTAATTATTGCGGATTAAAATAATTTTATACATATGAATGAATGGCGTTCTAGGCTAACGGAGCTAATTGCTTACCTGTTTAATCTTGAGCTGCTTAGTAGCTTCATTATAATTTGGTGGGGGTCTTGCTATCTGGAATTGCGGGTCTGTATTGCTCCGCGTCGGAGAAGGTTTCGCTGTACGCAATGCAGAAAAGCTGGGGAGAGAAGAGGACCTGCAAAGCAAATGAAATTTTCTTTGTTTAAGCTTTAATTGGATGATTCTGGAACATTGAATACCAAAAAGTAGAAAAGCAAAGAAGAGTAGGCTAATCCAATGAGGTTATTACTTTAAAGATTATTACAAACTCCCTCATTTTTTTATATGCATATCTCAACTTTTCCAGCCTGATTAATGATATGAATTTTATACATATGAAATATGTATAAAACACACTTTTCGGAATTACATTTTGAAACCGCAACCTAAGAATAAAATTGTATAAGATCAAATAAGCCCCCAAATTTAAAGAATGCAGTTTTATGAAAAATCATCGCAAAATAACGAAAGAAAAAAAAGTCTGGCGATGGAAAATTGTAGCTTTAAAAATGATGCCCTTAGAAAAATGGGTTAGATGGAAAGTGACATGCTGTTCTGAACACATGATAGTCCAACAGCATCCTGCTAGTTTAGAGAGTAATACATAGTATTCTAAAGATTTGTAAATTTTTTATAAGGTTGGAAGACATTTATTGTAGCACTGTTTGTTTTAATGTTGAAGACTCTAATTAAATTGAAGAGAAATATTTTACACAGCAAATAATTTGATGCTTGGAAATAGATTCTTACCTGTTGCTGAGAGCAGTGGGAGCTGTAAGGACAGTTGCTTTGGGTGAGAGGGCCTCCCCAGAACTGTGACAAACGAAGATTGGCACGACACCGGGAAATTCGTCCTGGGACGAAGAGGCGTCCACCTGTAGAGATAGAGTCGGGAAATCGTCTTCTGCGAGTACGTCGTTCTTGCTATCCTGCACTTGTGTGGACATGATGGACCCGGGAAAAGAGGTGACCGGCTTTGTAATGGACGCGAGATCCAAGTCTATTCGGCCAATGTCCATCGAACTGGCATTCAAGGGACTGCTCTTGAGGAGGGCTGTTAGGGTTGAGTTAGTATTTGTGGAGGATGAAGTGGACGGAGGATTGTTGATGTTCACTGCTGTAATGAGAAGCGAAGAGTTGCAGTTTTAGAAATAGGAAGAGTAAAACTACACTGCAATAGATTCTGTATTATTTCCCTTTAACCTTTTATTTAAGTGGGATAAGAAAAATTTCTCACCAGAAGAATTTTTATCTTCGTTTGAGGGCTCATATATAGATATCCAAGCAAATTATTGCGATTTTATTCTGAATATTTAACTGATCTGTTTTAACTCAAATAATTTAATAGATCGTGTAATTTTCCTATCCTATTCAGTATGAACCCAATATGTAACGCATATTTGGTTTCTATTGAGGGGGAAAAAAACTCCATGGAGAAAACTTTTTTTTCTTTTTTCTTTCTTAAATATTTGAGAAGTCGGGAAAGCACATCCCTGTTTTTCTATCAAATCTACAGTTGTAAGAAGTATTATATAATATCCTCTGTAGACTTCTAGATCACAAAACTGAAAATTGAAACTAAGAAGTATGATGGATCAGATGGTGAATTATTATCATAAAGCGGATGAGAATGGTGATTCATGCAGGAAGTAAACATAGACAATTGACTTAATTTCACAATTTTCACAGGAGCATTAAACATTATTTCATTAATTCTCAAAGACTATTTGCGTCAGAAGATTCATCCACAGTTGAATAGCAAGTTTGGAGGACCCAAGGTAAGCATTTTGCTATTCCAGAGTGTTGCAGAATAATGGATATTTAAGAAAATGTTTCAGCTATAATTTACATTTACGGTTTGTAAGTAATTGCTGTTGTATATTTCACCACATGACATAAAATATAGTAGTATTTAACAATTTGGAAGTCTCCTGAAAGGTTCCCCCTCCTCTTAACTTCTAAAGGTGAAAGCTTAAGCCATAAAGTTAGTATCTAAGTATAGTAAAAAAAAACCTATGGGTTACTCGTTGAGACAGCTTTCAACTCCATCTATCGCTAAATTTTGGAACTAATCCTATCTCGTAAACGATGAAAGACAAGAGAAAAAAGTGAATCAGAAAGTTGTAGAGCACTCCGATTTAGTACGAAAAGATGCTTTGCCCACATTAATATTCAAAACAGAATACAAAAAATTTACATTTGTTGGTCACATTTTCGAAAATTGTCATGCCATATAAAGAGTTGAAGAAAGAAACTGGGAAAATTCTCTGTCATTTCATTTATTATTCATTCATATTGCTCAAAATGTTCTCCTCTAGCCACTATACATATTTGCACTCTGGACTTGATTTCCCTTGACATATTGTGCAATTTGATAGCTGTACGGAGTCACAAGTATCAGTAATTCGTTGTCGAAGATTCTGCAATATTGGGGGAAGGACCACACATATCTGTTCTTTTATATGCCCCCATTAGGAGAAGTCCAACGGGTCAAGTCAGGTGAGATCAGAGGCCATTCTATGGAACCTCCATACTCGATGACTTGATTCTAGAATATTCTCCAATAGGTACTGCTTAACGCTTAAAATCTGAAGCAGAGAGCCACTATCATGTTCGAATCATACTTTAATTAGTGCGATTGTAGATTCTCAACGAAGTCGGTTATTTCAACCTGTAGAAGCTCCAAGTTCCGCTGTCCCGTTAACTTTCCACTATAAAATACTGGTCCGGTCAGCCTAGCATAAATTCTGCATTTAAAGTTAATCGTCGGGCGTTGTTGATATTGAACTGCGATAGCATATCTCGGATTTTCCAGCGACTAGATATGAACTTGCTGTCTACTAAACATTCTGTTTCTCAAAAAAACTGTTCTAATCCGTCCATATTTTGTCTGTCAGGATTGTTGGTGGATCTCATCAAGAAAATGAAATGATATCCACCCAACGTTATTTATCACGAAGCAGCATGTGTAACCTCTCTCAATATCTCTTGGCAGCACTCCCTATGCGTGTGGATCGGTAGGGATGAGTAAATGATTCAATTGAGAGGCCACAATTTTCATTAATCATTGGAGAACATTCTAGAATCAAATCATCGGGTATAGTGGTTCCGCAGAATAGTCCCGGCGTTTACCTAACTCGACATTTGAGCATTTCGTTATGGGGACACATAAAAGTTCAGATATATTCAATACCACCGCCAGCATTACAGGATCTTCGATAACGGATTATCGATGCTTGTGCCTTCGTAACATCTAACAGGAACGTTTTGATATACTGATGAGTTTTGATGTATGTAATCGTATTGCTAACTTTACTAGAAGAAATAAAATAACGCTTTTTGCGAATTCTAGGTATTAATCTAGGAAGTGTATTTATAGAATTCCTCAATGATTACATATTAGAGGATCCTTACTTAAAAGATAGGAAAATAACATGATACAAGTGATAAAAAAACTGGCAGTTTGGTTTATTTTTAAAACTCCCTTCATGCTAATATATAAAACATCAGATTATGAGATTAAAATTAAAATATGAGATTCAGAACTCAGCATTTCAAAGATGGCAGTGCATTCTAAAAAACGAATATTTCTATGTAGTTAATGGTATCTATACAATATTCGTGTACTCCAAAGATAGCTTCAAACAAATCCTGTCTGACATTCTAGAATTCTGCAATTTGGACCTTCTTTAAGTATAATAAAATCTTTCTCTCTTCAGAAATGTAATTTGCTCAGTTAAATACCACTTCGTTTTAGATAGAAGCACCAGTTGACAAAATGATAACTATTGAAACTATTATATCCATTCTTCAAACGAGAGGTTCATTGATGGAAATTTTCTATGATGTATGGTGTGGCATTTTTTATAAACGCGGGGATTGATTACATTTTGTAGAGTAGTAATTTGAATAGTGACCGATATATTCAATTAGTTCTGAATAAGCACTACGTCGGAACTAATGAATGATTTGCTTTTGGCAGTACGTCTACGTTCTTCTCCGTATATCCATACAACCGAAAAGGAACCGTAATGGATCCGAGTTCGGTGCTATAGTGCGACATAAAGAAAAGTACTTACACATTGTAGTTGCAGTTAGATAGTACCTCTCCACATCACACGTCTGTTCTGATATTATGTTTCAATACAGATTTCTCTGATATGTGGTTTATCTTAAAAGGAACGGTTGAGTTTCTTAGGGGATCCAACTTGATGATTCTTGGTTTTTTTTAAGGGGTTGCTTACTTTCTACCATGTGTATTCACCTCAAGAAGTAATTTTGATGGCACTTGGAATTAGCTAGATCGTGTGTAAGCAAGAACTGTAAGAAGAATGTACTTTTATGTAGGTGCCTAAGGTGCTCTTTTTTTCAACAAGTTTTATAAGCACTTCAATTACTATAATATTTGACTACTTTTTAAAGTTTGATAAAGGTTTATAAGCATTATTACTTTCTGATTCTCCCCTATTAATAACCTGTTTTGATATATTATCCCTAAGACGTACTATGAAATACTCGTCCAAACGCCATTCTGAAGAATGAGAAAGTGGTCCTAGACAATAAATTTACCTTTTAATTAATAAGCAAATTTAACATATAGGAATATAAACTTTGCGTTTAAAGATGATTATAAGATAGATATTTTATTCGTTGGCACTTTTTCTCTAGAGAATGTATAAAAATGTAATGCATGAACATTTTGATGCTCAGTTTGATACAAATGAAAACTTGCATGAGTTAGGAAAAGCTATTTGAAAGTTAAAAATAAAATATAAAATGCAGTATTATGCATATATTGCAACTTCGAGATAAATATACCAACCTTGCTGACGTTGAGCCTTTTGAAGCTCTTGTTGTTGAATTTTTTGCTGCAAGATTTGGTGGATAATCTGTCTTTGAGCTGATTTAGTTTCAGCAAGTTGAGCCGCATCATCAGTTTTGAAACTATTAGACAGAGGAGAAGCATCTTTCGGTGTGGCGTTGGACGTCTTAGAGTTCATAAGAGTCGGAGAAGTCACCGCAGGTAGTTGGCATTGTTGCAGCTGTTTTCGAGATCTGAAAATAAACGAAGGAATTTTATACAAATATGGTTCGAGTTTCTGCAGAAGTTCATTGAAAATTAATTTCTTTTA
Organism: Argiope aurantia; assembly: GCA_026543865.1. NCBI lineage: Eukaryota > Metazoa > Arthropoda > Arachnida > Araneae > Araneidae > Argiope > Argiope aurantia. Next base: position 935,707 of record JAPMOR010098712.1, read on the forward strand.
TAGTTTATTTAGAACTGCCTTTGGAGATCAGTGTGTTCGCCAAAATTAAGGAATGCTAAAAATTCCAATTAAATATTTTTTGTAACGTGATCTCAGAAGCAAAATATTTTAAAACTTCAAATTGTGATAAACATATTGCTTATACTATTTTAGAACTTTTGCGCCGAGATGTTCATAATATTTCGCTAATTTTCTGTGTGTTGGAGAAGCAGTATAAAAGAAGTTTTGCTTTATTCTGAAGCTAAGCCTTGATTGCAAACACAATAAAAAATCAATATTTTATTAAAAGCATGTCTTATACTAAAACCTACTCAGCATGAAAAATTTGCTATTTCTTTTTCTATGAATAAAAATGAATCCAGTTTACAAAATAAGACAAAAAAGTCCCAAGCATAAAATAAAGAACAACAGAACATTTTTTATAAAAATATTACTTTCAAATACTTAGTGCAGTTGAAATTTATGCACATTTAACGAATAAAACAATAAGTACATTATAGCATTATATGATATGCTTAATCGGGGTCGAAAGCACGAAACCAAATAGAAGGCAAAAGAGAAATGTATTTAAATAAAGCAAACTATGAGAATACTAATATTAAATTTTCATCTAACTTCGGAAATTCTTGAAGAAATTGAAATTTTTAAACTGTAAATCATTGATCGAAAAGTATAGAGTTGCAAATTTTTACATAATAAGGGATAATTAAGGGATATGATTAGATACCTTTCTAAATCCCTCTGCAGCTTTTCAATCCACATTTGTTGTAGCTGGACGATATGTTCATTGGACAGTGATGTAGATGAAGAATCAGCAAGATCCCCTATATCTAATTTCACCCCTGGTTCTGTGTCCAAAGTCACGACAGATGGGGACATAGAGTCAGATTCAATGGAACTCAGCAGGCTCTTGATTGTGTCTGGAGTCAGTTCCATGGTAGAAGCTGACTGGTTGACTGATACCTCAGAGGTTGGAATGGTTTGCAAATTGTCCAGGAGTATGCTGTCAACTGTGATGGTTTGAGACGATGTGACATCTGGCAAGGCAGGAGTGCTGGATGGTATAGGGCTGGTGATGGCAGGAGTTTCGCCACTGGAAGGTACTTGCGCTCTGAGTCTTTTGATGAGCTGTGGTTTCGAACCGGACACTGGAAGACCTTTTTTCTTCAGTTCAGCTTTCAAATCACTCACTGAAATAAGAACAAAAGAATTATAAGAGTTCCGTGATTTAAAAAAAAAATAGAATGTCTCCAATAACGCTCAAATTTACTGGGCACACGTTAACAGGGTGGAAAATTTGTCAAGGCAAATAACTGGAAATCTTTTTAAACGTTACGTAATTATGTAGTATAATAAAAAATTGAATTTTTGCTAATAATTAAGGTGAAATTGTAATGAAAAATTCTTGGAAAAATATTTAACATTATAAGCTTTTGACTACTATCAACTATTCAGATTTAAATTTGAAGTCAAAGTATTTCATTAATTGCATTAGTAAACACCTAACGACTTAAACAAATAAAATTTATTAAATTATACTTTATGATAAAGTAATTTATAAATTTACAGAAATTTTTGAGGTAAGATCATTTTGCAAATGAAATCATATGAAAGAATGTATATTTATTAAACAATAAAATTTGAATGTCTTTTCACAGTAAATACCTTTAAGATCCTCAAAGTTAGACAAAATCTTCTGTGGAGAGTTTGGAGCATCAAACAACTGCTGAGTAGGGTTTGTTGTATTCGGTTTTTGGACTGTTTGTCCTATTTGGTCCCCGATGGGTTTCTGCAAAAGAAAAGAATTTCAGAATTATTACAAGGAAATAAAAGTTTACAATTTAAAAACAATTTATACTTTTTAATTTAGTAATAATCAGTGACGTAAATACCTGAACTACACTGACATGGCTGTTGTGAACTTGGGAGTGCACGACTGCTTGTTGCACTTGAAGAAACAGCTGTTGTTGATGAAGCCAGAGTTCTGAATGTGATTCTGAAAGTGTCGTTGGAGTCGAGTTCGAGGCATTTTTCTGAGCATCAGCTGGACCCTGCAAGAGATGCAATTGATTGTAAGAACTTTAAAAACAAAAGCTATAACATTTTTAGTGGCTAATATAAGTTTAATAAGGGAATGGATTTATTTTTAATTGATAAATCTTGGAATCATTAGATGTCTAATAAGGATTTAAAACTATTGCTTTGAGCATTTTCTAAAACTTTCTCATTAAATTAAACTGAGTTCATATGTTTCATTAATAGTTCTTATTATTATAAATAATTATAATTTGAATTTTGAAATCCATTGAAAAATTTTGTAGTCATGCTTTTTTGATATGCTTCAAATGATGTGTTTTAACTGAATAACAGATTTGTTTACGTTATTGGTTAAAATTATCGATATTTGCTCTCGAATATAAACATTCAGAGGAGCATTTTTAAGACAAAGAAACAATTCTAATGATCGAATAATAATTTTTCAGAGAGAGTGCCAAGCAATGGATGTCAGAAAAAAGATAACGAGAACCAGGCGGATAACACATCCGCAAACACTTTTAGGCAATTAGTAATGAAAACAGGATAAAAATAAAAAGCGGATGCCCATACATGCGGGACGCCTTATAATTCCAATCACGGCAAAATGTCAGTTATTTTTAGACTGTGAGCCGGGAGAGTTGTTCAAAATGATGGATCTTCAGTTTTCTGTTTTGGGGAGAGTTACGAAGCCGATTAAACTCTCGTTTTTAGAGAACCGATTATTTTGATTCTTTTCCAAACAACAAGCCAAGCATAATTTTACATCAGCATTTTCTCTTTATCAAAAATTTCTTTTAAAATGGGTTTATTAAAATGTGTAGTAGTTTTTGCATGTGATATTAGGTTTTAAAATCAGCCCCGTTTAAAATTAGAAAATGTTCCACATTTTACTGCTGGAAAGAAAACAATGACAAATGTATCTGAATGTAGTCTGCTGCGAAAATAATAGTATAAAGATTATTAATAATTGCACAGCTAGCTAATACATAAAAAGTAACATCAATACAGTTTCAATGCCTTAAAAAAAGCACATTATTTTACTAGCGTCATCTAGGGAGCTAATTCCTTTACATAAAAGAAAATTCTCTGACTTATCTTAATTTTTGCTAAATGTCAAACCAATCATTTTGAAGAATTTTAGATCTGAATTTTAATTCAATAAGGATTTTTTATTATCATGCAATAATGGTGAAAAATCATTATTTTTTAGTAATCAACAAAAGTTTATATTTATAAAACTATTGTAAAAACAAGCAGATTCCTTTTATACTCTTCAGAAACCTCCATATATATATAAATCGCTAACGTACGTGACACAGAAATCGAGCTTATGACTAATTGTCGAGTGGCAACAGTCAAATATAGACAAAACATCATACGAATTTCAGACCTTTTCCTTCACTGAATATTTTTGTAGATGTACTGAAACAAACGCTCCGCTTAGTTAATTAAATAAAATTGCAAAAATATTATTAGATGCGTTGTGGAGATATTTCGCCATGTCACCAAAGATGGCATTCAGTCAGAGGAAAGAAGATATTAAAAAAATAAAAAAAGATCAAACAAAAAGTTCAATCAAGTGCGGAAATAAGCTTAACCATTCCAGATAAGTAATCGTGGTAAGACTTAAGATTTAGTTTCCAGCCAAGCACGTCAAAATCGTGTCAATCATCAAAAGTTCTCTAAAAATATGCAATCCTTGGTTGGTGTATACTAGAAATACTAACAAACGGAATTTAAGGTTGCAATAAAAAATTGTCATGCTTATATTTGGCGAGAAATCGCTCCAAAATGTTTCAATTTTGGGACCCGTATATTAATTTTAAATCTAACTGTAGTTGTTATGACTTGCGAATGGAATTTGATGCTCCCTTATTTTAAAACAATTATCTTATAAAAAGATTCTTTTGTATTATCTTAAGACTAAAAAAAAAATACCTTTTTTAATTATATAAATTTCATTTTCGTACAATTTTTCATTTAACTTCGAAAATATTTTTAATTTAATTTTATACACTACCCGAAAATGTTTTTAAGTGCTATGATAGAATTCAAACTCCATCAAAGCATTCAAGCACGTACTTTTACCAATCATTAAATTAATCGTAGGATTTTCATTTTCGCCTTTATTTCGTATTAAAAGCGTTTTGTATTTTGCAGTAAACTACTTTAATTGGATTCTTGTTGCAATTAATCTTAACTATCCTTATTCTTGTATGAATAATTTAATCAGTGTGAATCTTCAGACAAATGTACCATTTAAATAGAATTAAACAACAGAGATTAGAAGAGATACGATAAACTATAAATAACATTAAAAAAAAATTCCTATCTTATTCAGATGGTATGTTCATGAGCTGAAACTTTAAAACCAGTCAACAAGCTGAGTCTTCACGAAATCTGAGTCATCTTGGCTCACTCTACTGCCGGATCATCATTAAAAGTTTAAACCCTGTTTTCAAAGATATCTTACAGAGGAAAAGAGATCTCACCCTGTATTCATGGAATTTGATTGTTCTGGCTTTGGGCTGAGTCTTTGGCTTCGTCTTCTTCCGGTTTTTGCTGGGCACTGAGCTGGTCTCTTTGAGGTTGTGTTGCTGCTGTTGCTGCAACTGCTGGACAAAGTACTCGGCTCGCTGCTGGTCGCTGGTGGACTGGGGCGAGACGACGGACGGAAAGACGGACAAGGGAGAGGACACCGAACTCGGTGGTGACATGGAAAAAGAAGTGACACCGGAGCACGGGGATCCCTGGTTGGGGTTCGGCGAGGCCTCGCTCGCTTCCAGCGAAGGCAAGCTGTTAATCCAAATTAAAAATAAAATTTTCATATTATAACAATTAAAGTTTATTAGTTGAAAAAATATATTTCAATTATGCAGGCTATTTCTACAATGATGTTTGTTCAGCCTTATACTTCAAAGAAGAAACCCTAAAATTTCGCTTCATTCAGTTTCCAAAACAGGTAACCATACCTTTTAAAGTGCACCACTATAATTTCAGGAAAGATGCTTCTTTTACAGATTTCTAAGAAATTCTTAAATAACTGATCTGAAAATCAACTGCCAAAAGTATAGCGAGTTAACTGAGAATTTTCTTATATAACCTCGAAATTTTGCAAGAAAGTGATTCTAATTTAGTATCCGTGCATAATCAAATCAAATCAAGACAAATTTTATTTGGCACATTCTTTTTATTTAAAAAATTCATCAATGTCAGAAGAAGATATCACATAGATGTATGAAAAAAGAAGCTCCTGAAACAGGTATTAATTCGTTGTTGGATAGATACAGTGCCAACTGCTTTAACATTACAGATATATTTTAAAACGTCGGCACATTGTAATAGTATGTTGGAGACATTAAGAAATTTAATTTATCGCATTACAGAATTTAATTTTGTGTCATTACAGACAAAAAATCACGCAAATTCCATTTCGAATCAGTTTTCTGCAAAATTATTTCTTACTTATTGAAATTTCCGAAAGGAATCCGTCTATTATAGACACTAAAAGTCCAAAGATTGAGTTTCTAAAGAATGCAAAATAACTTCTTTGATTAAAGGAATTAGAATTATCACTCAATTATTTGATTTTCTGTAATTATTCCAACATTAATATTAATCCGGAATTACTTTTTAGCTTGTAAATTACTTATGTATATGTCCTACTATCATTTTTCCAAAAATAATGTCCTGGAACACAGCAAAATCAGTAACTGAGCAACAGGACAATTTTTCATCAAATATATGAAGATAATACGGAAAAATAAAAATAAATATTTAGATATAAAATATCTAATTTCTGTATTTTATATAGAAATATATATCTCGAAATGGATGGTTTATTCCTTAAATAATTAGCGAAAAATCCATTTACATTAAAAAGAAATACCATTTTCATTGGTATTATTATCCAATATATAAAAGGGATTGATAAAATGCGTTCAATCTCTCACCTGCTTTGGGAATGTTCGCTGAAATAATATGGGGGTGATGGTGAGAAAGCTCCATCACTACCGCTGTCTTCGTCCAAAGTGGTCTTCAGTTTGGGCGAAGGAGTGTTGCAGGAGCTTTTGAACGGTAACGTTTCTGGAAAAGCAAAGCATGATAAATTAAACAAAGCTAATGGTAATTGTTATTTTTATATGGCGCTTTAAAACTATAACAAATTTGCAACTTGTTAAATTAAAGGGCAATTAAAATTTTAACTAAATAATTTTAAAACAGACATATATTGGAATGATATAACATTTTTAAGCTTATTTAGTTAAAATAACTTATGCTTTCAACAGGTGACAGAAAGAGATATAAGGCATATTATGTAACGGCAGTTCAAGTGATTTAACAATCACATGACAAATGTCAATGAGCATTGTTTTACTACTGTATGTTGAAATGTCAAGGCACATTGCAAAATTCAGAATAAATTCCCAAATTATATTGTCACTGCGCACTTTCTGTCCAATGAGCATGAACTGACTCCATTAATAGAATAGTTTTAATATTTATTCTATACATAGCTCAAAATTTAAGAAATTTATCTTAAAATATTTGGAACGTCTACATATTTTAACTCCAATAATGATTTATATTGAATTATATTTTAATTATAATACAAATATTAAGTGGATGAATATTTTTGCATAGAAGCATCTTAATTAAAAATAAATTGTTAATCTGAAATAATTTTGGAATTTTTTTTAAAACATCGATCTGAGATCGCATCCAAACTACCGGTCTTTAAACGAGTGCGTTGCCAACCGTGTTCTTTCATTGCTGAATGATTCCAATAACTTTCTAAAATATAAGTTGTGCTAAAAAATTGAATGTTATTTTTCTCGGAATTGGCTGGTTATTGCGCTTTAATATTTTAACGATTGTATACCCTAAATGCAGCAACTAATATACAACATTTCATTCCGAAATGAATTCCTAAAACCGTGATCTTCCTTTATGAAAGTACTGTTCTCATGAAGCAAAATAGGAACTATTTTATTAATCGCATGAAAATATACTTATACGATATAGGACTGGGGAAAGGCTTATTATTTCTTTAGTTAGTGGAACGACGGTTATTGGAACACTCAGAAAATACGGCTGTTCGTTTTCCTAACTTACCTCGCACGGCTTGAGCCAACAGTTCATCTGCATGCAGGATGTTTCCTTTGACTAAATCTATAGGTCCCGGCCTTTGTGATATCACACCACCAAGAGTTTCGGCTAAAATGCCGTTCTTAAGTTGTTTCTGCTGCTTGTCTTGGAGATTTGAATCAACACCAGAATCTATAGAAAAAAAGAGATTTTTTCTACATGATATATACCTAAAATGTAGGTATAATTCATTAACAGTGTTAGAATTTCTTTTGAAAATTATTTGAAATTAATTGAAAGGATTACATACCTTCTAGGATATGTTGCTGAATCAGCTCTTGTCTTTCAGGTCGCTTTTGAAGTTTGTGTTTTAAAAGGTCACCCATCTGCAAGGAATTAATAGAAAAGATTAAAGCTACAATTATTCAATTAGTATTAACAGGTATGAAGGATTTTAATTTTATATCTCAAAAGAACACACTTAATCAAGAAATTTAAGGGGAAATTCTTCATATTGCAGCAAAGGAAGAAACAGTCCACAGTTTGTTTTCGTTGAGCCGGATGTGTCGGACTGTTTCTAAATAGGGACCTTTATCTATTTATTTCACAATCTAGTAATTCTGTGGTTTTATAATTAGATAGTGACGCTTACAGGCGCCACTGTAAACGCTTTACAAAATGATGAATCAACTGTCCCCAAATATAACGTCTACTGGCTCGTGGAACTCGTAGATATACGTAATTCGGTATATCCATTCAGCTTCATGAAGTCATTCAGAGAACACGTTTTGTGACGCCATTAACTGTGAGATGTGAGGTAAAAAATATTGGACTCCTTCCTAATGGCCAAAATGGCACTTTTTTTAAAGGGTTGGAAGTCTTCCAGAAATATTTTTTCCATTGTTTGAAGCCTCAGAAGAAATTGTTGCATTTAGTGTCCAGCCATCTTCAGATATACGTCTTGATCAGTATGTAACACTGATAAAAATATTTTACGGTAGAAAGTGGTAAACAAATTACTAAAGATTGTTCTGAGTGAATTCATGAACGAATACAAACGTGTTCCAGAATTTAGGAAGTTCTATGTTCAATATCATTGAAAGATTTAATAATTAAGGGTGTTTTTGCTTTTGCAAATGAAAGTCGCAACTGCACTCAAAACAAACTCATTAAACTTTGTGCTATAATTCAATTAAAAAAATCGCTTTACTTTCTTTTGTAGATTTTCTGAATTTTAATTGGTTAAATATTTAGTTTTGACATTTAATGTATTAAAAGATAATAAAGTGAGGGATTTATTTTTCACTTTTGCAATTAAGAGAAATAGAAATACAGAGTTTTTTGAAGTATAAATATGAAATTATCCAGAAATAATTATGCTTATTAAATTTCTGATCTGTTTTCATTTTTGGAAACTTTTTAGATGGGTATAATTATGCCTGACATTCAATTAGAGATATCGATAATATTCCTTGAGAAAAGAAAATCCCTCCCTATCCTGAACTGTTTTGATGTAAGGAATTTTGTCGAATTCCCCAAAATAAAAATGTGCTGTAGAAAGAAATTCTTTCCTTAATTTACCTTTCCTTTTTTTACCACCTAATTAAATAACTTCGGAAATGATTTGCTATACGGCTTCAACTGAGAGCACCTTGAGGAGTTTATAAATTGATTTTCAATCGTATTATAATGTCTTCGAACGATTTAAATGTAGCTACAAGTTTGAAAAGGGATAATTCAATGCACGCACAAGATGGTTAAGCAGTTAACAAGATTAGTAACTAATTAGCGGCAATCAAAAAAAATCGCCAGACATTTACCAAAAGGAGAAAGGAAGAAGAAATATTACGAGACATACCTCAAACAATGAAAACTAGTACAATTCTTTAAGTTTATTCTTCTGAGTCTTAGTTTAAGATTTATTATAAAATTTTAAAAAATTAAATATCTTCTAAACTTTGAAGATATGAATGTAAATCAATCAGAAGAAACGAATTGCATATATAATTTCATAATCTCACGTTAGATTAATTTTACATGACAGACAGTTTAAAAAATGTAACATATTTAAGTTTGCTACATTTTAAAGCTGTTTTTAATAATTTTGATTAAAAATTATCCACATAAAAATGACAGTTTGGTGAACCTCTTGAATATAAAGCAAAAGAAAAGACAAATGATGAAGATGAGAAAGATATGATTTTAAACAAAGATAATTTCCACCTGCTTAGACTAATGCAATCCTCTGGCACTATGCCGCTTCGTGACATTGCAAAAGATGAGCAAGATTTTAATGAAGTTCTTTTTAATCTGTGAATAAGAAGTAAGCAACATGATTGATTTAACCTTTCTGTTGTCAGTAATAGTTAATATGATGATAATTAGATATTCATATTCAGTTCAAACTCTTTCTAATACTATTAAAAATCAAAAATCAAAACCGATTATGAATGTCTTTATTTTTTAATTCTAGAATGACAATCACATGACTTTCAGAAAATTAATCACTTAAAATTGCATCTAGATTCTATAATGGAAAAATTCTGATATAAGTCCGACAGTAAAAAATCAAAATATATTCGAAAATGCTTCAAGAAAAAAAAAAGAAAAGCTTTTTTAAAGCTGTCATTGAATGATTGTATGAACGTAGGAAAATTATTTTACAAAATTTAGAACCATTTCAGAGTTGTCATAGAAATAATTTCAAGGACATCGGAAAATGATTTTACAACACTAAGAAACAGTTTCAGAGTTGTCATGGAAATAATTGATTAGACATACCAAAATAATTTTTTGAAAAAGTATCTAAGTCGCTCATGGGCAATTTTAACTTCAAAGTCGACATCTTACGGGCCCTACATTGGACGAATCGGATAACGCAGGAGAGATTCTGATTTTCAATCAATGAAAGTGCTCTTATCTAATCTTTTCCCACTCATCTATTGAAAAATTCTAATTTTTCAAACACTTTTGAAGGTATGACACGATAGTGAAGCAAGTTTTTTAATCTCTCAGCAAATTAATATAATTTAAAGAAATTTTGTATTTACTAAAAAAAATGATAAAACTTACTTTCGCCCTCTCCAACTTTTGTCTTTGTTCATGGAATGCTGGAGGAGACTTTAAAGCTGCGAAAAAAGTTTAAATTTCATATTCAAAAAGCAATTTTTGTATAAAAACTTAACAATCAAATCAAAGATTTATTATTGTGTAAGCAAATACAATTGTTAAGTAAAATATTTAACCAAAATATAAGTTTTAGAATATTTTGAGAAATTGTAAATTTTATTTTTATCTTTTATTATGAAGATTATAGTTTCCAAGCATCTTTTTTAGAAAGCAACAATAGACTTACATGGTAAAATTCCTTGGTCAACAAGTTGGTTGAGAGGTCGACGAAGCATTAGTTTAACTTTGAGAGCTGTAAGAGATCGAACAAAAGATATAAACCATTTTTGCAATGAAGAGGCGTTTTAAAGCAATAATTGAGTCAAATTCTGTGAGATAATAAATATTTATTATACTTCTGGACTAGGAATGTTAAAAAAACCCAATCTAAGAAGATATTACTTACATTCTTTGTTCTTGTCAATGGGTCGTTGAATGGTGTCTCCGTTGTCTGATTTGACTTTGGCGTCCGAGGAGAGCAGACACATGGAGTTATCAGAGGAACCATCCACGTTCATATTGCAGTCCTTAAACCACTCGGGATAAATGCTGGCGATGGTCTCCAATAAGTCTTGATCCAACTGGATGTCCCAATAACGTTGATTATCTCCACTTGCTGCAAAGAGACATGGACATGAGTGAGATATTTTGATGTTCTAGAAAAGTTTCCTAGAGCTACCGGTTGAAATGTGTAAAGCAATTTCGCTTTCAATTTGATCATTTTTCTTTCTTGTTTAAATACATTGTATCTGTTCTGTAATACACTGGATTATTTGGGGTAACGTTTGACTTTACCTACTACCTTTACAATTTATTGTCACAAAGCTCTCTTTTGCAGAGCGTCTTTTCCGTCCTGAAGTTAAAAGTTATTGTTATTATATCGCTGACGAATACTTTATTTGGTTCCACAGGAGGATACAGATAGCAGACTTATCTTCTAAAGCAATTGTTAATAATGAATAAAATTATATAAAAATATTCTATTAATTTTTAATTTGGCAGTTTAGAGGATTTATGAATAGATGATTACATTAGAGTAGTCGACGATAATGAATTAAATTTGAATAAATTATACCAAAAGGTATCGGAAAAATGTGATTTTATCATGGAATAATAAAGTATTAAAGTAAAACATTCGATACGAAACGATTAAGAGAATATAGTATATATAAGATGAATAATAAAGTCCGCTTTTGAAATAATTTTTTATGTTTAATTTCCTGTTGAAAAAAAATATATAAACCATAGAAAAATTCTACATAAAATTAGAAAAGCTAAAAAAATCTTTCAGTTGAAAATTACTTATAAAATTTGTCATTGTACTGAGATAAATATACATTACTTTCATAATGGAATTCTGCACATCATATGTATCTAATTTTGTACGCGAAACACATAGATATGGCGTCTGTATTATCTAAATGCTCATCTGTTTCTAAAATGTAACCGTCATCGACACTTATATAAACATTTGTTTGACATTTCCGCCATATACAAGTAAAAAATTTTAAGCAATGTTAGCATCAGTGTGCGAAAAACATTAAACTCTGAAATTTAAGATATTGTGAAAACAGATTAAGATATTTTGTGTGGTAAGATATTTCATTCATACAACATAAAATTATTATCAGTTGTAAGGCATGAAATTAAATTATTTCTATTTATTATTGTTTTCGTCTTATTTTTATTTTCCTTTCATACAAATTTAATTCTACATTCATTAAAAAAGTATTTTTGAAATCTTTGAAGAATAAATAATAATATATTACAATTACTGTAACTCTCGGGATAACACTTTGTTCTAAAATGTTACTCAAATTATTAAATGCATTTTGAAAAACTTAAAAAATAAGCAAAAACCTTTGTTTTATTTGGTACATTTATTTATTGCCTATTGCATTTATTTATTATTAAATATTTATTTATTTAAAAAATGAACAAAATTATTAAGAATATTCAAATATTATATAAATATTCACTTATTATTAATTATAAACAATATTTAAATAATTAATTTCTCAAAAATTTAGTTTTGAGCTTTACTTTTATCAGTATATTGGATTATATATAAACTGATTATTACTTGGATATTAAAATTCATTCATAAAGTTTTACAATGAATCCTTAAGGATATATTATGAACTTAATTAGCATATTTTATAATTTGGTGTTTTGGTGTCTGATGTCAAATGCTATTATTGAAGTAATATTTTTCAGTGCACTTCAGCCTTTCAATTTGAACTGGAAAGGATTAATTATTTTTGAAGTATTTTGAACAATTTAGAAGTGAAACTTTAGTTAAATCAGAATTAACATCTGAATACATATGACAACATACTTCCGAAATAAAGCAATTTTTTCTGATTACCCACTTATTTAAACATTCTCTTTAAAGACTATAATGGCCCTTTTTTTCAGTCAAAGAGTTAAATATACAATTTAAGTTTGATATTCCTTTTTTTTTGTCATTTGTGTTCAACGAATTCCAGCAATTGTCTACTGATATGATACAAGTATTAAACAAAAAATAATTTAAGCATAAATTGTCGATTCCTCTATAACTAACTTGTTTTCCGAAATATTATATAGCTGAAGTTTTATAATATTTGTTTCACATTAAATTTTCATTTGAATAGCTGTCTTCAAACGGCATCGCAATTAGTTAAATAAAAGTAATAACGGCATTCTAATGCAGCAAAAAATTGTATGTTTTCCAGTGCCCATCTATATTTAAATTGATACTTTCTATTTAAGGACAAATAGTTTTTATAAAATTTATAATGGGCGGAATACTCCAACCACCTTAGACACTTTCTCATTTAAATTACACCTCCACTCTCGAATGTTGCAAATTCCACGATAATTTAAATTCTCGGTAAGAGAGCGAGAGCGGCGTATTCTTATCGATGGGCATCGGCAACTGTGTAACATCCTGGGGTGATAAGCGTCTACTAAGCACCTCATTCAAAAACTATAGGATGATAGATAGGATCAACCACGCCATTAAAATACGCTGGCAGCAGCTCAAGAACTTTTCTCTCATTGTGTTTTCTGAGGCAGCTGCTGGCTCAATTGGCGGCAGCCTTGTCGCCCGAAATAACCTCGATTTGCATTCGGCAAAATTCAAATTCACTCATTTAATAAAATCTAAAGATAGAAGGTGGAAAGATAGAAACAGAATGTAAAGTGTTGCATCAAAGTATGTTATCAGACAGATGTAAAAATGATAGCCAGCCAAGCATTCATGAAAAATAAAAGAAGCATGTCTTAATTAAAGATACAAGTTATCTTGTATGTTACAATGTATATATGACTAAAAATTCTGATTGGTTTTACAAGCCATCGTGTTCATTTAAAGATAACAACATCATTGAAAAAAAGAGAACATCATGAACTTCGAGTTTTGTTTACATATTCTGAGGAATATGTAATACAGATGTATTCAACGGAATTTTAAATACCATTTAAGCAATCCTGTTTTAAAAAATCAAAGTCTTGATCTTGAGATGGATTTATATGTTACTGACTCTCAATATTATTGAAAGATAATTTCTATAAATTAAAGTTACACCAAATAAATTTTTCCCTTTTTCGCCCCACCAAGTAATACTATTTGTTGAAATTTTTATAAAATCAAACAAATCTGCAGCTGTGATAAATAAAAACATCTCAAAAATATAGGAACAGTTGAAGAAGTTAAGAGTGTCAAGTTTTTTTTATATGTTTGTAAATGCAGTGTGACTGCTGAATGCATCAGAGATATATATGAAGTATTGCGAAATGTAATGAAGACATTACAATAAGTAATAAGGAGGTCAATGAAAAAACTATTTAAAGAAAAACATTTACAAGAAGAAATTCTAACAGCCTTTGATGTAATACGAAGGAGATTACAACTTTAAAGAAAATATAACAGATGACGTGTTTCAATCTTTAAAAAAAGCGCGAACAAATTATGAACGATTTATTCTTAATGTTCTGCACAAAGCAGGATTTTTGACTTTGTTTACAATTTAGGATCTATGTTAAATTACACAAAGTAGATAAGTACGTTCATTTCGCACTTTTTCCCATTTTTATAACTTAAATTACAAACTCGTATTTAACCGATTTTTCTCTTTAACAAAGACTTGACTGCATTTTGTCAAACACGCTCTCTTTAAGTTGAGCATTAGAGCCTCGTAGCTTTGAAGATATTATAATTATATTATTATAGCATTTCATTCCATATTCGGAGAGATAATCTGATCACATTTAAAAGTATCAAGATTTTCAAACATATTGGTTAAAGAAAAGTAATGGCTTTAATGTGAAGAAAGTCTAGGCGCAGATAGAATATAAAATCACAATACAATTTCGAGTATTAGTAATTTTATAAAATCTATAGTGCGAAAGATCACTTTATCCATCTTGATAAAAACAATCTAGAAGTATAACTGAAAAGTCAATAAGCACAGTAGACTCTACTTTGATGCATTTTCGTTTAATGCAATGAAAAGATTGAGATTAGTTTCCTATTACGCACAATTATTAACTACTTCAGGTGATAAAATGTTTCCTGTTACATATAATATAAAGTAGCAGTTTGCAGATTTTATTTTATTTTTTGTTTAAAAAGTAAATTATTATCTGTTATATAGAATATAACGAACTGTGAAGTTGATTGTTTTAAAATACAGTACGCGAAAAAAGTATAAGGACAACATGTAATTGCATGAAAATATGCTTTATTTCCATTTCGCCTAAATGAACTTTTTATATTTCTTACTTCTGCTGCATAATTTTGTGATAACACTTATACCACATAAAAAACATAATATAGCTTCAAAATATTGATTTTACAAAATTTAACATTAAAGGAAATATGGAAAAAATTATAAGGACATGTTGTAAAATACTTAAAAAAATGTTTCAATAATCAAGAAAACTACCTTTTTTGTCAATCACTTGAATAAACCGAGAGGTCATAGATCCTGAAAGATCTTTTAAAATGTCCACAGATATTTTTTCCCATGCGTTTTTGATAGCGACGACAAGTTCTTGTGTACATTGATACTGTGTGCCGTTTTTATAAACTTCTCGGGCTAGAGGTCCCCATAAGTTTTCGATTGGATTAAAATCGGGACTTCTGTCCAGCCAATCAAATAAATTTACAGAATTAGCTTCAAACCAGAGTTTTGCACTCGTAGAAACGTGTATCGAAGCATTATCCTGCCGAGAAATATAGTCCCCTGAAGTAATTAGTGGCGCTTCAGGTAACAAACTTTCTCCTAACATATCAACATACCTGTCCGAATTCATTTTACGGTTGATAAATACAATTGGAGTGGTTCCATTTGCCGCAAAAGCGCCCCATACCATAACCGAGCCACCACCATATTGCGCCTGGAAAACACTTCCTTGGTCTTTCGCAGATCATACCAAAAATAATGAAAACCATCAGGTCCATCAAGATTGAACTTTTTTTCGTCCGAAAAAATTGCATCAGCCCACTTTTGACCAAAAGAAATGTATTTTTTGGCAAAGTAAACTCTTCTTTTCTTATGATGATTTGTAAGAGGGGGGCGTGACACTAATTTCCCATAAGAAACTTGCGGATGTTTACTCAAAACATTTTGAACAATCCTTGTTGAGCATGGTGAACTGAAATTTTGTCTAACTTCATTTGCGGTTTCTCTTTTCTCGCAAGCTCTCCTTACAATCATTCATTTTTGTCGACGAGTGAGAATTTCTGGTCTCCCAGTTCACTTTTTCATACCATACATCCCTGGATTTTTTAGAAAATTATAAATTCCCGTTTTAGATCTCTTGATTCTTTTTGAAATTTCCCATCCACTTAATCCACATTCTCGAAAAGCAACAATTTTTCCTTTTTCAGAGTCACAAAGTTGAGTTCCTTTGGGCATCGTTTAAAAATTCACCCTGAAAGTCGCCGAGTGAGAAATTCTTTTCGCAAATGAATCTTTTAACTCGGAATTGTCATTTTATGCTTTCAAATATGCAAATTTTTAAATAATTACTGGAGAAAAAGCAATGTCTTTATACTTTTTTCCGTTTTCATTTAGGTTGAAAAATCAAACTTTAAATTTTAGCAGATTTAAAATTGAAAAATTTAATTACTTTACGCATAAAATATTTTAGTTTTACTTCTATTTTTGCTGCAAAAATTTGCATACGATTCTGTAAACAAGGCTTCTAGATTTGACGATTTTTCGCGTGTCCTTATAATTTTTTCGGGTACTGTAGTAGCACTTCACAAATAATATGAGCGCAGTCAATCGTATGTAAATATAGTAACTACCGGTTTATATGATCACTTTGGGACTAATGTATCTTGGCAACATTTGCTACTAATAATAATAACCGAAAAAAAAAATACATAAAAAAGGGATAACATTTTCTATGCTTTTACAAATAAAAAAAGGGAGAAGAAAAAAATGTACTTGCTTCTTCCTGAGCTATCTATAATTTAATTTAAAAAATAACAATTACAAAATTTATTAACTATTTCTTAGCGACAATCATTCCTTAAAAGTTCGCTTATATATTTCTTGTACTTAGGATTTTTTTAAACTTTTCTTACTACACAGCAATCAATATTGATTTAATTGACTGTTAAAAAAATGCTTGACTTATTTCGCTTGAAAATTTTACTAAGAAGAAGAGGCTGTGAAACTTTCAACTGCGCCGTAACGTTTCGTTGACTCATTTTAGTTAAACTTTCATTCTATTAAAACTTTCAACTGTATCTTTAATAATCAGATTAGATTTTTTGTTTGTTTTATTTTTATAATTTAATTGCAGGCAACAAACATAATTATTTGTTTTTGATGTACAAACCGAAAATCCAGTTTTATCCACATTGCGTCGGAAATGAGTTATAGTTACCACGTATATATTTTGATGAAATAATTTTTTTAAATGCGTTAATTCATCACATTAGCATCTTTAATCCGGCACGGGTGAATTGCTACGCAATGCTAGATTCAGATACACCGTTTTGAAAGTTACTTTGAGATGGACCTCGTAACTTTGAAATGCAGTCAGATGTCAAGGATAAAACCTGATTCAACACCCCATCTCTTCGAAATGACACTTCACACCAAAATATGAAAAATGTTTAAATACATATTACATTCCTCCCAATAAGCTTGGTTTTCTGTTGTATATATACTTCTTTTTATTAAAACAAGATTTTTTGTTTCTTTTGTATGTAGAACATGTAGAGAGTAAAACCCAATTACGGCTCACTAGTTAATGCTTAAATCGTTATAGATAGGTATATATCTCCAAATGGAAGAATGCCTTAAATATGTATGGAAGAATAATGTTTAACATTTGTTTGAATTCATAAATATATTTTTAAAATTTAAAAAATATAAATTTTTATATAGTTTTCTGATTTTCTTAAAAATATACAGTAGAATATTCTTGACATAGTGACATTGTAAACAAAAAAATGTTCTACCTTTCTACAATTAAAAGTGACCAAGTAATGAAACTTTTAGTGCCACAGTTTTCAGTCAAATGTTGGTGGTCTCAAGAAGAGATTGCTGGTTGATTGATTAGTTTCATCTTCTTCAAAGCAAGTTCTGAAATGGCCTAAAAACAGAAATATTGGAATCTTCATAACACTGTCAGTTAAAGTCGTAGAAGGGTGGAACTTTTCTGTTCAAAATATTTGTATGTCAAGAATGTTTTACTAGATAGAATTAACAAGATTGGAGAAAAATATAAAAATTTAGAATTCTAAAATTTTTTCAGAAACACAAACATTAACTGAAACAACACAAAATGTAATTATTTCTATCATTCTTTCTTCCAGACATTTTTTTGACAGAAAGAATATGTCTATTTCTAAAGGTTTAGAGATTAGTTATTAGACCACTAATAGAGTGGACACTTTATCTAACATCTACTATTGAATGAAATTAAACCTAATTTTAGAATGCTGCCACTCAAGAACAAGATTTTGAAAACAGTGAATACTCGTACAAAAAGTATACACACAATTAAAAAAACGTTTACATCATTAATCAGTTTCGTTGCTGATGAGTAATATATTTTTTCACGAATTGTATTTCAACCTATTATCCATTAGGTATGTACACGCGACTTAAAGTACATCTACAGTGCCTTTTTATATTTGTTAGCGTTCGCCGAACAATGAGTTCGTTTTTAATCAGCCAAAACGGAAGGAAAACAACGGAGGCACGAAGGGTTTGTTCTTCCCGATCATTCTAAAATTCTCTTTCTTTTGAGACACAGCCAACAAATTTTCTTTGCACTTTCTCTTGAAAGAGACCGCAAAATTCTCCGGTACTTACACACCCCAACAGAAAGAAACAACGCTGTCAAATTATTAATAAACTTATTAAGAACTGATCATAATTTTTATCGATGGAGTTGCAAACTTTTGGTCGTTTTTATGTTGTTTAATGAAAATTTATGTAAACGAATTGATTAAGTGCTATAAAAGATTTTATGATTAAAATTAAACAAGTAATGAAAATATAATAGGTACGTTAGATTATTTGTGCTTGTTTGTCGATTAATAAAGCAAAAGCTAAGCTTTGCTAAGCTGAACCAAACATATGTAATGGCATAATTATAGCCCTTGATGTCATGGTGACAAATATTAATGTGTTTGGGTAAGTTTTTAAACATAAATACGACAATCTGATTTTAAAAAAATTATAAATATACTTCAGGTGACCTTTACTCATCTAAAGCGATATCGGCGGCAAGTGAATTTATTTAGTTTAGTCATATTAACGCTCCGTTTTAAAGCAACATTAGGGCTATTTTGGTACGGACCTCGTAATTTCGAACCGCGATCAGAAGAGGAGGACGACACCTGATCTGGCATCCCCTCTCCAAACTTCCACACCACACCAGTGGGAGGACTTTTGGCCCTGGCGGATTTAGCGCGCACCAGACCAGCTTACACGACGGTTCTTCGGTGGAATCGGGCATCGAACCTGAAATCCTCCGGTTTCGAAGCCGAGATCATACCACCAGGCCACCACATCTCCGGCGGGGAGTGATATAATCATATTACGTCCCATGCGCCACTTACCATCGCTACGCCTCTGAACATATCGTAATAATAGATTTACAATTAAAAATTTAATTTAAGAAAATTATGTTAAGGTCTAAAGTATGACTAAACATAAAGCGAGAAATAATTGTTTAGTAAATGAAGTACAATCATTGTATTAATCAAAACAGAAGGAATAGAAAAAGTGCAATTCTCTAATAAACGCATGTAACCTTTTATATCCTGACAGTACTTGAGCCATTTAAATCATGATATCTGCGTGACATTATTACTTTTACGACAACATTGGAAAGAACACAGTTCCAATAGCAAGCAATAGACGCCAGCTAAAAGCAGAAATTAAAGATCTTTACTTATTAATTAAATTATTTTAATTAATCTTAACAGTTTTGTTCTCTTTTCTGGTTTTATCTCACAGCAAAAATTATCTATTGACGCAAAAATAAAATTGAAAAAGTTTTAGTAAAATAATCTGGTAAATAAAAGAACAAGATAAGAAAACGTATACCAAAAATAAAAAAGCAGCTAAAAAGCATCTTTGTTCATCTTTGTAGAAATATTATTGCATGGGCTCTGCATTCTAAATAATATTTTTTCTTTTTGGCAATAATTTGTTCTATTATAAGGCAAGACAACAAGAATTTTCATTTCTTCATCTTTCGCAGCTATCATAAGGACAAAACATACCACCATATGAGACTTGCAAGGATTGATTTTTAGTGGCCAGCCTTTAGTGGCCAGCCAGTTTTTGTTACAGCCAAACTATTTTCAATTTGGTTGTGCTGGCTTAAGGATACTTTAAAAAGGAATTTTAGGATGAAACTAACTCTATTTCATATAAGATAAAATTCTATTAGGAAAAAAAACTAAATGTAAGTAAAATGAAAGATAAATAGTATTATGATGTCGTTTGCACAAGAGTATTTGAATAAATGCATATGAAACATTCGTAGTAACTAAACATGATGCACTTAATGAAATGGATGACTTGACAGAAAGAAAAATGTCATTAAAGCTAATTTCTCTAATTTTGCTATATGTTTCAATGTTAGATTAGAGCTGAAAATCGATAAAGAACACTCGTTTATATCAAAATGCTTAAAAATAAATAAAGCACAATTTAAGTTTTGAAAATTGTGGAAGAAATTTAGAACGCTTAAAAGCAAGAATCAACTTCCATTGTTTCAATTATCGATTCTAGAAGAAATGAAAGTGTGTGGTATTTCTTGTGTATTAAAAAATAAGCATTCATTTTAACTCACTGAATAAAATGTTTTGAATCTGTCTGAATAGAGCAGAATGGAGTTTGATGCTTTTGAAAAAATCTAAAGTTATTTCGGATTTTCATTTATTCAAAATAAACGATTTCTGGTTTTTAAAAAGAATTGTATTCTTCAGTTTTGTTTAAGACAAATAAAATTAATATTGAAAAGTCTAAATTATTTAACAGTTATTCTTGCAAGATGAAACAAAGTATTTAAAATATATGAATTATTTTGGAAATAATTATCATTTTCTTATATTCTGGTTGTTAAAATTTTAATTTAACAGAGAAATAAGATGTAGATATTTCTTACAGAAACCAAATACCGAAGTAAAAAAACAACAATTAAAATGCAGAGGTATTTTGCATATCATCATCTAAATCAAATTCTGAAAAGGTAAAAAGTGATTTCTTCCATTCAAAATAGTGTACATTGTTGGTATATCGTAATAACCACAGTATATTATCAAGAAAACTGAAAATTACTGCCCGAAATTTCGCTTAAATAAATATATAAAAAATGTAATCTACAGTAAATAAAAACAGCATTTTGTTTGTTGTTAATTGTTATAATAAACAAGGAAAACTCATGGATGACTTTCTGCATTTGATGACTTCACTTAGTGCATGCGTACTTAAACATTTTAAGAGAAGTTAATGCATCTCATGACAGGTTGCCAAGACATCCAATTTTACAACCTTTTGGAACCATATCTACCCAAATTAAATCTTCAATAAATATACCTTGTCCCTGTGTTAAACAAAACTAGCAACCACTGGAAACAAAACAAAAACGCAAATCACTTTCAGTATTAACTACAACGACAGATGTTCAAATGAGCCAAAGATTTACATGCTCCTACAATTTGGATTGCAAGTCATATATTTAGCTTAACAATTTGCAATTTTGTTTCCTAATGTACTTTTTGCTTGTAAAATGAGGTATGCGTCAGTAACATTTGCCACGGCCATAAATTCTCCTATGATTACCAGTTCCAGGTTTTCTGGCAAGTCAATCTAAGAATGTGTCGACGAACTACTTACAGAACCTTGAAATTATAAGAGGGGACTGTTTTCTGCACTATTCCAAGGCTTTTTCTTAACTATTCGTATAACTATTTAAAGGTTAAAAGAAGGAAGCAATTTGATTAGTTAAGGTGATGATGGTTCATCTAAATGTTTAGTCTCGGAATCTGAAAAATTCAGTTTAAAAAAAGTTGTTGAGATAAATTTATATTTAAGGAAAATGAAAAATAATCCATGAAAAAAATCATTGCATTTTTAACAAGTATTTTTCAAAATTTGTATTAATTTCTCAAAATATCATATAGTTTTTTAGTATCTTTTGTAATCAGTTCTTTCATTTGAGATGCAATAATATAGTTCTTATAGATTTATTTTCGCTAATTGATCTTGATATTTCTTTTCAGATGCCCTATAAGAAATAATGATGCATTGTGCTGTTGTTCCTATATCATATTCGTATGATTATTAACACATTGGCCTAGAGTAAGGTTCCAGTTATGAAATTAGATGAAAGAGAATTTGAGACCAATAATGTCGATGGTGGACGGAGGAAATGCGCTGTACTATAACTTTCTTTGGTCTAAAGTCTTCATTTCGCGAAAAATCATAATGACAGTTTGTATATCCTCGTATTTTGACATCTATTAAAAATTATGCATGCGATATAGTTCTCGTGCAATTCCAGAATTTTACATTAACATCATAAAAATCAACTTAATTATATAGTTCGATTCATAAAATCATAATGCATTTAAAATTTCTGATGATCATTCAAAATTGACAAAGCAAACCAACTAAAATAAAAATAAATAAATAAACGAAAATTTTAGTATCAGCTGGGAAATGAAATCCGGATATCATTTCTGCTTTTTAAATTGTATTTGAAATTGCCAATTATTGGCTTATTATGTTTGAATAACATAACGGTTTGAATAACATAATATTTTATGTCTACCTAGAATTAATTTTTGATTTTGCTGCATCAAGTGATTATGACGGAAACAAAAGACCACTCTTAACTTATATAAGGTTATATATACACAAAATAACTTTATCTTTTTAGAGATGACTGCAGTTAACATTAATGAAAGAAATGGAATCAAATTTCATAAGCAACTTACAAAGAGCATCAGAAATTGATTTCCTCAAGAAAAAGTAGACGAAAAGTTTTCTCCAATACTTTTTGCACCTTGTTTTATCTATGTATTTTAGAAATACGCATTTGTATACGCAAGTATATATTGATGACAAGACTGATTATATATTCAATATCTTTTTATTTATTTATTATTCAATGCGCTGATTTTGTACACAGGAAAGGACAATGCTCTGAAAATATTGTACTTCAGCTTTGTAGCTTTAATGTTGATTAATATAATATTACTTTTCCCGAATTTTATAATGTATTTTATTTTTCCTATGGGCATTTTTTTATTGTTTAAGTATTAGTAAAATTCTGCATTTTTCGTCCCTTTGCAGCGCCCATTTTCGATTTGATCTCGCCAAAATCATTTGAATCAGTGACGAAAGACGATTAACATTTTTTGCGTTATTTATTTCCCTTTGCTTTCCAAAATCTCTATATGAAATTCGATTCAGCCCATTCATTAATTTTAGTTATAGTTGGTTCCAGGGAAAGTTATTTTATGTCCACCTTTTATCATATATACAGTAGACTCCCGTGTATCCGGCCTAATGTTACGAAACGGCAGGTCGGATAGCATAAAAGCCGGATAGGTCGGAGTTCTATGAACTCATTTCTTTTCCCACCAATATCAGAAGACAAAGTTTGTATACGTATTTTCTCACTTCTTATTCCGTACTAAACCTTTCATTACCTCAAGCCGTGCATAATGTGAACGCGGCCGAGGCCCGATAAATTATAGAAGCAGTTGCCGTAATGTGGAGTTAAAATAAGAGGCGCTGTACTGGTAATTTATATATGTTTATATACTGAAATGCAGGCTTCAAGAATTTATTAGAGAAAAAGTAAGTTAAAAGATATAAACTGCACACACTTTAATATAAATTCTATAATGCCTAACTTAAACGCAGGAAATATAATACATAAATAATAAATGCAGGAAATAAATGACAATGCAACGCATTGCCTCCCTCATTTAATTACGATGAAAGAAACATATACTCGGAAGTGTACTGTTTTATATATATTCTAGTTTTTTTTTTATTGTAAGCAAAGGATTTTATTGAGAACTCGTCAAATATTTTTACATTTGATTATTAAATGCATCCACTTACATAGATAACTAGATTTGTTACTTGTTCTAATTTTAAAATAATCCTCTTCGAATTAATGCTTTAGATATCTTATGGATAGCTCGAAATCTTTCTACGGAAAAATTGTTATAAATAGCCACACAATATCTATTAACTCTTAATATCTATTAACACTACATATCGCCTACCATTTAATGTAACACGACATTGCCTTAACTGAAAGAACAACTCGCGTCTCCAGACGGATGCGAATTCTAAAATCTTACCAGTCCAGTTTTGTTATCGCAAAAGAAACCAATATGCCAAAGAAAAATAATAAATAGAAATGAAAGTTAGAGCTTGTGTGATCCTATTTATCTCCGTTCGTTCGTTTAGTGAGAACCTATGTAATCCGAGCAGGAGTTGACAGGGTCTTTAGTTCATCCTATGACACATCCAATCGGATTATCAAACGAACTCTCGAATTACTTACTGGAGAACAGCCCTATAAAAATGTAAAAAGCCTTCAAGACATGGATATCATCTGCTATGTCAGATATCAAGAGGTTAAAATAAAGCATGAAAAAAAGAGAGTTCAACCCTATATGGATAGAGGAATTTAAAACGCATGAAATATTTATGTAACAGTAAATATGACACATGTATACAATCTAATAACACGTTTTATATTCAAGTCACTTCTTTTGGAGAGAAATGAAAATTCAGAAACGACAACAAAGTTCAAGTTCTTTTTTTTTAATGTTCCAAATGCCGCATGTATTTTCTTCGGTCTAAATGAAAAAAATTCCTTCTGATATTAGTTTGTTTGATGCAAAAAGTCTCAGTAGAGGTATTTAGTTGCAATTTAATTGCTCTTTCTTTTGAGAAGTTTTTCTTTAAAATTTTATACATGGAGAATTCATCAACAAATCCCACAATGAAAGACCTCGGTCAAGTAATGCAAACAAATGGGAACCTTGCTCGAACGCGACTCGAATGAAATTGTCATCAAATGTTTCGGAACATTCTGAGTATTTGATGAATCCATTTTTTAAATCTATGCAATAGTATTATTTATGAAATTTACTTAATTTTAAATTATTCTGCAATTTGTAAACATTTAGGCA
Organism: Argiope aurantia; assembly: GCA_026543865.1. NCBI lineage: Eukaryota > Metazoa > Arthropoda > Arachnida > Araneae > Araneidae > Argiope > Argiope aurantia. The sequence continues at coordinate 960,695 of JAPMOR010098712.1, forward strand.
TTTAGTATACAATATGAAACCCCACTCTAATACTGTAAGTGTAGCTATTTTATGTTTTCTAAGTAATTTCGACTGATATCTTATGATTAATAGATATGTCAGGCATTGCACGCATTCTTCGTACAAGAAGAATTTAAATTTGCTTCGAATAGCCATCTACGTCTATTGGTTTTAGTAAGTATAGTATTTTGGAAAGTACTATACTTACTTTATAAGTATAATTATTAGTTAGTATTAATTAAAATATAGTATTTTGCAAACTCCGTAAGTATTAAGATATTTATTATAAGAATTTTAAATGTCTCTATTTACGTAACGAAGTGACATGCATTCATGATTGACAAATGTCGTATCCATAGTATATGAATTTCATGCTATTCGTATTCTGTAGGAAATAGACTGGATCCTCCGAATGTCAGGAGTGAACAAATTTGGGAAGTAGTACTTCGTTTCGGCTTAGTTCAAAAAATAAAAAAAATGTGAAGAAACTCGGCACGTTCTTTTTTAATATATGTAAAAATGCGAAGATTATAGAAATTATTATTTTTTAAAAACTGCGAGAAAAAATTTCGAGGAAACCATGTTTTTTAAAAGTATTTTAACTAACTTTATTAAAATATTAATATTTTTCGTTTCATCCAGAGATTAAAAAAAAAAGAAATTTTAACACCTGACCAAACCGATAATTCTTGGATTCTTTTCTAACCAGAACATCGAGTATAGATATTTATTTCATGTCAGTCCAGTTAATGTCGATATCTAGCATGAAACCTCCTCTGAAAATTACATGTGAAAGCGAGTTTAAACAAATGATAGCTGCTGATGGTAACTTGTTGGTACAAGGGTCGTGGGTAATCATCGAAAGCTACCGGAGTGCGCGCGCACGCGCAGCGTTTTATGAAAACGTCCCGTTGACAAGCACGTGGGTCCGTAGGCGACTCGACCCAAGATCGATGAGGGATGGCTGGGGAAGAAGGAGAAATAGACGACAGAAGGATGTTGGCACACTTCCTAAAGACAGAACAAGAAAGACAGCGAGAAATTAAAAAAGAGGCAAAAACCTGACTCAGAAAGTGAGAATGTGGTAGGCTCAGCAGTCGCCAAGCACCATCGTCGGTGACGTATGTCAAGAAAGGTTGGCGCGCGGCCAATGTGCCTGGTCACCTTTTTTCTTCCTTTCTTTTCCAATTCGAGTGACAGCTCCGCAAAGGAACCTTTCTTAATCAACGCTTTTTAACCTCAAAATTCAACGCCTGGAGGGAGATGGATCTTTCTTCTGAAGAGGAAAGAAATAACATTCAAGTAGGACTCATTAGAAAAACTGGATCGGTCATGATGGACGAGCTTTCTGAAAGTGCGGAACATGAGATATCTATTTGGCCTCTCAAAGAAATAAAAAAAACTTTGTATAACTAGGATTTAATTTAATTTCCTACATTCCATCAAACAATGATTTCTTTTTAATTTATAAACCAAAGTGTCCAGAATACAACAACTCTTCACTGACAAAGTATTAAAAAAAAGGAACGAAATTTAATGATGATGTATTAATTTACACAAAATTATCTTTAGCAAATAAAGTTCTCTACAAGTCAGTTTGTCACATTATATTTTCCTTGCACAATTAAATGAAAATTAATGCTCGTAAAGCTGGAGAACACTTGAGAGCTATCAGGAAAAATGTCAATCTGTCTGGAGGTGGAGATACTTTTTACAATGACTAATAACGTAAATCATTAGCCTTATTTACAAGACTAACTAGCGATAGCTGGAAATATTTGCATCAATTATTTAATTGAATATAACATTTGCATAGTGATACTTCACGATAAACATTTCATTGTCATCAGTTCTTGATTAGAATCTGGAAATGTTTTGTTAAATCCATTAAATAGAAATGAAAAGCGAAAAACTGAAAATGGAACATTTAAAAGATAATAAGAGTGGAAACATAGGTTTGCAAACAAGGCGATTGCAAAATTCTGTATAGATAAAAAAAAATTCAGCGGAAAAGTGATTAAAGAGATAGAAAGGAATGTCCTTTTTAAGAATGATCAAAATAATAATAATAGGTATCGCTCGACAGACACTGGTAAAGTGAAGCACACTATTAAAACTGATTAATTTTTAAAAGGCTACTTAATTTTTAAAAAAGCATTCAAGTTCGAATATTTTTATACCATGTGAAAAAATTCCACATTGCACAAATACAACAGAAAGAAAGAAACAAGGAAAATCTAACAATATTAACTGGATATTGTAATCATAGTGATTTATCATTCAGAATAAGCTCTTAAAGAATAAAAATGACACCGCATTTCATATGAAAAGTAATACTTTTAATAGCGTCAAATGTGTTATGGGAAAATAAGTGCTATTCTAAATTAACAAAAAAAAAAAAAAATGGAAGCATTATCTGGCGGTGCTTCTGTAAGGCAGCGCCAACTGTGATCACTGAAGAATCTTTTACTCAGTAACCATTTCTCAGTCACTTAGAATCTTTCACTCCTCTAATGAATAATTCGATGAAGATAAAGAATAATAACATTTTTCTTAGAGAGTAATTTCAACATTATGCTATTATTTATCATTTTAATGGAGTGGTAGATTATTGATGTTCAGTCCTCAGCATGTAAATAAAGCATTAATATTGTCAGATAATAAAAGACTAAAATAGCAAAGTTTCTCGATTTGTAAATATATTTATATACTAAAATATAATTTTCAATAATGATAAAAAATATTTAAATACCATTAGTCAATATTAGATATGAATGTATTATTTAAAGATTGGTATTTAAATTTAAAACTCAATGTCTACTAATGTTAAACTGAAACTTAACATTTTAAATAAGGTAAATATAATTTGTAACAAATTTATAATGATGAAGTAAATAATTATCTTTTTTTAGATATGAATTTGAGATTTTGAATAAAAATTACATTAACAAGCAGAATAATAAAAGTATTACAAAAAATAATTCTTCTAGAAGAAGAAAATCTGATCTTCAGGTACGTACATATATCAATATTTTTCTGATTTGGAATAACCGCGAGAAAATAAATGAAATACAATATTTCCCACAAGAAGCGAAATTTTCTGGGAGACAAACCATTAATAATGCTTTCTACTTTCACTTTCTTGTTAGTCTATTTTGAGACTTAATTTATAAAACAAACAGCTTTGTATAAAATAAAACTTCTTTCTTGAGAACAAGTGTTTTTACACCTTAATATTTTTCACACAAATCTATTTGAATTAATTTTTTTAAATAATGAGCATTTTCTTTTTCAAAATATATGGGATATGTACGGATTTTGTTTTTTGAAAATGTGTTCTTTCTAAAAAGAAAAACAATATAGTCTAAGGAATGCAACAGGTTCACCTTTGTAAACTTTTAACAGCAATACTAACAAAAAAATGTGCTAATAAGATACAAATTTCAATTCCTCTTTCTTTTCATTTTCCCGTGAAAGATTATTTTGAATGTTATTTAACGGAACCGTGCTGAATAAACCTCAACAAACCCTTTTTTCACGCATTCTTTCCAAAGCATATTATAGAAAGAGAAGAGGCAAGTTACGACATGCAATACGTTTATACGCTGGATGTCACATTGGGTGAAAAAAAATATGCAAATAAAAAAGGGAAAAAAACTGCTATCTAGTTGACAGCGAACACAATGCAAGCTTCCAAACGGGATCCCAGAGGTCACCCAAAGAAGGACTTGAAATACCAGGTTGACAAGTTATTCTGAATCTTATTCAAATTGGACTTGCAGAATGACCCAGCTGTGGGCTTCTAGGTTGGGTCCCGAGATATCTGTGCAGCAAACAACATTAATATAGTTAACTACACATATTTTGGAGAGGTTTGTGATTATTAGGAGTGCCGGAATGTGGAGCTTTTGCTTGAATAAAGCTTGACCCGAAGTATGGTACAAAAGGAACATTCAGATTAGGTTGTGAAATCTCAGAAGACAGATGAGTATGCAGTTGGCATTAATGCACTGATAATTCTGCGTATTTAAATGAAAAAAGGTTTCGAAAATTTGACAGATTATTAGTTAGATATGCATGAAGTTATGAACTGCTTGTAGGATTGGAATGATGGATAACTTCAAAAGAAAGTTTTATTTTACTTACTTTAATATGAGATTACGGTAACAGACAAACAACTTTATATAAATCTGTTGCACGATTATGAAATGATTTTTTGAAAGGCATGTAATCTACGAGTGTTTTATCGAATTTATATTATTATACAAAAAATAAGTACGTGAGATATTTTCATAAATGAAAATCTCGAATCAGAATATTACAAAGATTTGATCCATTGCGGAAAATATTTTTTTGCAATAAAATCTTTGAAAAAAAAACATGTTTTCCTTGGATATCTGAACACAAGAAAATTTAATATACTTTCACAAGATATGTGTAATTCCGTCCAGATTTTAAAAAGGCATCAGAGATAATTATATCTTATTTTTCAGTTGCAAAAAATGGATTTGCGAATTTAATTTTGTTAGTTAAACAGTTTTTTTATACAGGAATATTGCCAAGAATCATTGCTGAATTTTTAAAGACGCCCACATAAAATTTTAAATAAGTTAACTTCCTTAATGATTAAATCATTTGAATATGTAAAAAGATTTTAATATAAAAAAAGCATTACATAAATATCTTTTTTACTGAGGGATTATATTTTTTACTGAATACTTTTCAGTTGATCATTCAGAACCATGAATTAACAATCGCAATTTGAAAATTGTTCATTATTTTATACTAGCTTCTTTAAAATAAGAAAAAGAAAATTATAATACAAATTATAAAGAATTGCAAGACCAAATATGGCTTTTGCGCCATTAAACCAAACTTTCAGTATCAAGATAAGAAGTATTTAGTATCTTCTTGTGATCAAAAATCGTTTTATCTGATATTATCTAAAGAATATATATTCAAAATCAGGCCTGGATTCGATTCAAGTAAAGCTGGCTTGCATCGTGGTGGCGTCTAAATCTAAATACGTGGGGTTAGTTTTCATGTAATCAATTACAAGAGTTTTAAAAACGATCCAAATCACTGCTTTTCGAAGTGAATTTTCGCCGATGATACTTGATAAGACCTCAATCCGACCTTCGGTTCATGGATCTCCTAGGGATTCCCGTACACAATGCTTGGCAGAGATTTAATTAATAAACAAATCAACAACGACAGGGAAGTAGGTCTCTCGTCGCCTCATCAAAGTGATCGGGAAACATCTGCAAGACAGCAGAATGGATACCGAGTTGTTTGTCAGACAACATACCAGACAGTGTCGTAAATCTTTGGCAGCATTGCCACTTATTTGTTGTCGCACACATAATTAATTAGTGCCTCTACCTGTATGCGGAGGCGAAATACATTTCATAAAAGAAATTGCAAATTTCATGAAAGTGGAATAGTATAGATTACTGAATAGAATAATACATAAAAGCAGGATACTTTTTGTAACGATTCCTTTATTTCAGTAACACGCATGGTATTGAGAGGACAACTGATAATTAGAATGGAAAAACATAAATTAATTAATTAAAAGAAATAAACAAAAACATTTAAATTCAAATTATTATAAAAAGAGAATTCTTAATAAATTTGAAGAGATATTTGATTCCGGATATTGCAGAAAACATTTTATAGCAGCTAGACTTTTCGCTTTTCCCTCCATTCAAATACATTGATCTTGTAAAATCTCACAAGATTCTAAATCATTGCTCAAGAAATCGAATTTTCTCCTTGGGAATCTTGTTATTATTTTATCAGCATCAATATGTTCTTCAATTTTTGGTTTATAATAGTTTTCAATAATAGAATCAATAAAAGAAAATTCACCACCATTCAAAACATTTTCGTAAGATAGATTTAATATTCTGATTTGTAAGATTCCGTAATATAGATTTATTTTCTGATGTTATGTAGTAGTGTGTTATAGGGTCCATTAGAATATGGGGATAGATTCTGCTGTTGTTAACTTTTTTGAAATAAATAAAAATTATACTTACTAAATGTTACTAGATTAGAATAGCGAATTAATCCTTAAAGAATGCTATCTCTGTAAAAAGTCTATAATTAATTATAATTTGCGTACTATGTACTTAATTTGAAATGCAGTCTAACAAAATTTAATTTGTGTTTCTTTAAAGAAATTATGTCACTAGCATCTTATTTATCATTTGTTTCGGGATAAAATCAAAAATAAAACTTCATATTTAAAATAAAATTCGAGAGCAATGAATTTATATCTACTAAGAGGAAAGGAATATTTTAAATATTTCACCCTATTTGCTGCAATATATTAATAATGTGAAATGAATGCAAATTCAGTGAATAAATCAGGTACTTTCGAGATTTATCGTTAATTTCCTAATGAACAAAAACGATTTCAAACAAAATTATTTTTCCTGATATTTCTACAGGTTATTAATAGAATTTATATTTAACCAAATTAGCTTGTAATAACGAATGATATATATATCAGTACTACCAAACAATAAAGTCTAAAATTAACGTACTTTAACGTTTATTGAATAATATTAAAAAATTTCTAAACATTTCTATTACATTAGTAACAATAGTTTTGATGCCGTTGAATATTTTATACAGTTACTTAAATTGTTGATCCAAGTTATGCATTAATGAATAATACGAGAGCTATACCATATGTTTCTAAGGTATCGCAAGCTCTTTCATGCGATTTCAGATCAACAAAGTCAAGAGAAAAATAAAGGGTTTTCGTTAGCAAGCACACCACACCCGCTTGAAATAAGTAAAGATTATAATTATAGAATGAAATTTCGAAATTTTACAGTTACTTTGATAAATGAAAGTTCAGAAATAATATGTTTAGATGACAGCCCTGCTTATTTTTAGACCCTAAACTTTTTTGTGGTGAATAATTTTTTTGGTAAACTTGAGACTAGCACCGTTTCCGAATTTCAATTTACACGGTTTCTTGATGAGGCGTAGGGACGCAATTCGACTTTTGGCAAGCCCACCTCTACAGTGGGTGTAGCAGACGATATTTTTTTTCTTTGTCACACGAGCAGCCTGACAGAAGAAATGAGTAATGGTCATTTTTTAGCTTCTTCAAATGTCATACATGTAGTGCTTTGTTAAACCACACGAACAAACAACTTTATTGAAAAGACAGAGAAAAAAGAAAAAGAAAAAAAAAGTTCTCTTCGATGGTTGGGAACTCATTAACAAGAATATGAGAGAGTTCCAACAGAGTAGGTTAACAGCCAAGACAGGTCAAGTGCAAATCTAAAATTGGTAGACTTTCCTAAATGATCTAAATACATATACTTTCAAGAATCCAGCAATTCTGAGAAGATCAGAAGTTCTGGTTTCTAGAAAATATCAGTAAATGTTTGAAAGATTCGGATATTAGTCAGTATATAAAAATTGTGTTTTTATTTCAATATTGTAAAATTGCTTTAAAGCACAAATAAAAATTCATAACGAATTATGGAATTTGAGAAATATAATGAAAAAAATGTGATCATAAGTAAGACACTTCTTTATTTTGTGACAAAGTGGGAACTAAGATTTATATATATAAGATTTATATACAATAAGCTACATTTGATCAAATGTAACTTATTCAGGGAGCTATAACTATACAGGTATGGATAATGTTTCTAGAGAACTAAAAGTCTATATATAAATAATTGTATTCAACAGAAACAGTGAATAAATTGTAAAAATGGTGCATTCTGCCAGAAACTTTGCGAATTTATAATAATGCAATCAAGACTTCAATCTCGCAAATCGAAGTTCAGATCTTTTGTGGGCAGAATGAGATCTTTTGTGGAAAATGTGTTGTAGACAGCTTACAAAGTATTTGCAAAAACTCTTCAGCTTTTAACCCTAGATTAATTTCATATAATTGTTATAGTAGAAAGACATTTTCGTATATACATGGGTAAAGACAAAAATCTCGTAGCAATTTTAAAGAAAATCCTAAAAAGCAATAACTGTAAAGACAATATTTTGTATATAGACTGTGATCTGATTTAATACGATAATATGTATACAGCATGTTAGCATTTCAGTACGTATCTAATGTGCAATTCATCTATTCTACAAACTAATTTCTGCTTATAATAATTAATTTTAAAGTTTATGTTATCATTTTTAAGACTTAATATTATAAAATAACAAGAACACCTAACCGTATGAAAAATGTAATCTTATCGAGTTCATAATACATCTATAGGGTTACAGATTTGTTTTAAGACTTAATAAAAAATGAAAGACATTCAATTAACTTTGAGGCTACCGTCACAGTTTCTCTCTATGTATATTACATTGAGCTACACAATTTCTTTATAGAATATTGTTAAAATAAACCTAATTTTGGATTAAATGAATCTATGTGAAAACTCATTTTTTTCCGGAATTATCAAGCTATTTCTCAAATTTTTAAACCAGACGATTCTTTAAATAATTTTATTTGGGAAAATGCGAATTATTTTGAGGGGATATATCATTATTCAAGTATTCAAAACGGCAAGACGAGATCGAAAGGGAAGAAAAATAAATGTTTTTAGACTTTAATAATAATGACAGCAATTCACAAAAAAATGTCATGAAAGTACATGTTGTTTCATGACATATAATTTTCAGATAACGTAATGCATAATAGCTTCAGATAATGTTTCCAGGTAATGTTTTGAATAATGTATTACATTATTCAAAAAAAAAATGATGATATATTTTTCTAATTATAAGACTTCGCGCATATTAATGAAAAATGATATAGAAGAATTTAATGTTAGAAATATACTTTTCAAATATTGTCAATTTTATAAAATTTCCAGAGCATTCAACTCTTTTTAAAATTACGATTCTACAGTGATCATTATATAGCATTCTATCTATTTTAAGAGCTCATATCAATAAGATGTTGAAGAGCTTGACCATAATTTGATAATCTTTGTTGACCAGTTACTCAGGAGATATAACAGTGTCGTGATATTATTCCAGAGAATGTAGGGGTTTAAAATAAATATATATAATCACGTTATTTACAAAATTATTGAAATGTTCAACGGAATCAATTTAATTAGTTTAACAATATTTTTATTAACATTCATTGATATCATTAACAGTATATAGATAACATTTGAAATATTCAGATGCTGTTCGTATTATTTAATACATTGAGAATTCCACCGATTGCAGTCAATAAGCAATATCTGTTTTGACCACATTGATATCTAGACATACCCAAAATAAATTTGGTACTCAAATATTAGAACAGAAAAAAAAATTGAAATGATGTAAACTGAAAAATAAACAAAGCAGGAGCCTTTTAAAATATATAAGCAAGAATGATACTCTTAGTTTTGGAAATAAGTTTCCTAATATCAAATTTTTCTTGAAACTTTTTTTTCTAAAAATAAGCATCTTTTAGCTGCCAAGCATGATATGTATAAAATTTTTACCTAATAAAAATGATACTTTTATCAATATATTTTATGTAAAAAATTGTTTAATATTTCAAAATCAGTATAATTTTAATAAATAATTTAAATTTTCAAAAATATATATATATTTTTTTTTACTTTCTTATTTTCTCACAAGTTCAAGAGAAAATTCATTTATAACGCTTTTCTGTCGTTATTGTTTCAAACTAAATTTCTCAAATATAATAATTGTTCTGCAAAACATGTCTATAATAAAAACGCTTTAAACGTTCTTTGTTCACTAAAATACATATTTTTTTTAATCAAAAGGCTTATTTTCAAAACCCACTTTTGTTATCAGACAAATCATAGTCACCAAGTTTTATGCATTGATTGATGCATCTTGAACAGGCATTAGTTCTTCTTTCGCATGCACCCGAAACAAAGAAAATAAGGAGTTTACTGTTTCTCTGACAACGGATCGTTTCAAACTCCCCGGCTCAGTTACGTAGTAGTCCTTCGAAACAAAAGGTAGGTACGAAGAGAACAGTGATTCTCTAACCCCAAACGCAGATCAAATTGCATAATTTATTACTTTTAGAGACAAAGACAAGTCTTAGAATCTTGTCAAGCAGCATTAATTGTGGTGTTAGATGTAAGTAGAATATTTTAAATGAATGAAACTTTTTTTAGTACTTAAAAATATAACGACAAAAAATATTAAGAAATTTCTCATTCAATTTATTAGAATGTGACGGATCGTGTAAACTAAATTAAGATTTTGTTTGAATTTTTGTTTAGAATAAACGAATGTTTAAATAGCAGATTGTCTTGAAGTTTTTCTGTCTCTTCTGTAACATTTAATAAATTTTCATGTTCTAAGAATTCAAACAGCAATTTATAATTAAATTTTTTAAGTAAATATTTAAGATATTTAAATAATATTATTTTCGCTAACAATAATACATTGCAATAAAAATAATCTTTTTTCCCTACACGAATCTTTAGCATTATAATTATTCAAATATTTTTTCTGGGGTTCTTATAAATGTTTTTAAAAATTGAACCCGTTTCTATTTTTGTGTACGTTAAAAGAAGTGATATCAAATAATGAAATTATAATTTTAAGGCGATGGAAACACTTTTCGTTGAAAATTCAAGCATTTCATTTCAGATTTTTTTTAAGACAGAAACTACGGGGATTTTTGAAGCCGGGAGAATACTGAATTCCTAAAGTTTGATTTTAATGCTACTAAAATACGTATCTAGAATAATGAAATGATTATAAAAATTACAGTAGATATTAAAATTAAATATCTTGAGGAACGGGAGTATAATCTTAATCATGAAAAATATAATCCTAATTCCTTAAAAAAGAAAGCATTTTACAAAAATCAGAAATATTTGTCAAGACTAATATCGGTACTGATATATAGTGTAGCCCAATTACAATTCTTCTTTCAAATCTTTTAACTTAAAACATGCAGTTAACTTGGATTAATAACCAGCTTAGTCAGCAATAAATATCGCAGTATTGGATTTATTGTTACTTTGTGAATAAAGACAGAAGCAGAACGCTTAGCTTTCAGCCAGAACCTGGTAAATTTCGGCATAGATATACTCGGTTACAAAAAAAAATTGAACTCGCATATCTTTGTTCAAAAACTATTATCGAAAGGCAGAATAACACGAAGATAAAATGTTAACAAGGTCCAAGGTGAACGTAGGACAAATCAGAGGCAGGATTATTTCAAGGCCAGGGTCTCACCATCTTTTTGAACTCTCACCATCCATTTATCTCCGTCGCCCGCACGTGGTGCTTCTGTACCTGGACTTCACCCAACCCTGTAAATCACGGAGAAAACTGTGTCCCAGAAATTTAAGTTACTTTTGGAGAACAACCAACGACATCGACAGCAATTTGAATATTTAAAGACTACTTACAATTTGGAGCATCAATCACGGCGTAGTAAGAAATCGAATACTCAATGAAAATCTACACGCACATGAGCAGTTTTTGAGGCTTTAAATTTGTATTTCCAAGTGATGCATTCTGGGAAGTGTTGCACATAAGTCAGAAGTTTAGAATATTTATAAGATGCATTTCTTATTCTCTTTGTGCTTGTACATGTCTTTCTTTAACCTACAAAACACTACTAAAGGAGGAGTTTACAATACAGATGGTGTCAATTACTTTTCTTCCATTATTTTGTATGAGAGGAAAAATATATGTTCTAAAAGAGGAATTTGTTGTATGTTTAGAACATTAGAGTTAATTGAAGCACAGATTTAGCATTTGGGAATTAAATTAAAAATTTGATATGTTAATATCAATGCATACTGATATTCGAGTATGCAATACAAATAAGAGTTTAGATATAAATTTGGAATAATTATTCGTCCTTATCATCAAAATCTTCTTACTATTTTCTATCATAATTACTTAACTAAGAAATTCAAAAGAAAATAATTTACGAGTTTTAAGGAAGAATTTCTTCCGATTTTCCAGAAATGGATAAGTTTTTTATTGTTAATTAATTACACTCAAAATAGTAGGTTTATATTCAAAATTTATTTTTTCATACTCCAGAGGAGGATGGATGCATCATTTTTTTTGTGTTATTAAAATGTAATCTCAAATAAAAATTTTACTGAAAAATATCTAAATAAAAATTTTACTGAAAAATATCTAAATAATAATTTTATTGAAAAATATCTAAATAAAAATTTCTGTACCAAAAATGTATAAAAAATATGTTGGGGAATCAGTTTAATAAAACGCTTCAGACAATATATATATATAATTTAAATCAATCTGAGTAAAACAGTTTTTAAATGCCTTGTATTGCAATTCAAATATATTTAAAAAATAAATTAATTGGAATGGACTAGTATTATTTGAAAATTCTCTCCTGTATCAGAAAAAACGATGAAACAGAGAAAAACCACATCGATGGAATCAATGACACCTTTTTGTATGCATCTTTACTAGAAAGATATTATATGAGGAAAGAAACCTTTACAGGTCTAATCACGATTTCATTATTCTATTCGTATGGCTTATCCGAATAAATATCTCGGAACATATCAGTATGAAATGTAAAAGTTTTTCTTACAATATGTTTTATTACAATATGTTTAGTATTTGCCTAAAAAAGAAGTCTCGAAAAAAGAAGTCTAAGTCTCAATTTAATAGGGGCTAGTTTTTGCATAGTCGCGGAAAAAAAATCACGTAACTATATTCTGCTATCAATCATCCTATACCAAAACCAAATATACTATTTTAAAGGTCACGAAAGTAAGTCAAGTAATGGTCACGAAAAGATCATGTACCTAAAACTTTGTAGGGGATTTTTTATATATTTAAAATTGTACAAACGTTGAAATTTCCAAAGGTAATATCTTTTTTTTTATGTCATGATTAGATTTCGTGAGGAAAAATTACCTGGAGTTTGAAATTTGGTTAACATATCAGTAGATTTTTGACATTTCCTGCTAAGGAGTAGTTTTCATATGTAGATGTGTAAGATTTAGATATTTTCTGTATGTTAGTGATAATATTTTTTTATTTTATTTTTGTGCCACTTTAAAAGTATCCCTAAAGCTACAATCATACGACATGGCCAAATCGATTGCTTTTTCATTCATGAAAAAGTTTTGGGAGAATTTTGATTATTTTTCGCAAATATATATTAAAGAGCATTAAAAGTTTTGTTTAAATAGCAGCTGAACTTGAATCGCCATTACGCTGATAGCACCAAAATGAAAAGCTTTATTATACGAGAGAAATAAATAAAATTAATTATATTTTTATTATTTAAAAATATTAATTTTAGTGTTAAAATTAATATTTTATCGATTGAAAGAGAAAAAGAATTAATTTATTCTGTTTTTTATTCTATTTGAGCTCTATTCCTTTATCACTATATAACTATTCCTATCATCACTGCTCGCTAATCATGCATACACACGAAATAATGCATTATTTTAAATGCATACAAAAAAAAGTAGTGCATTTCATTCACTCACGAATGTAAATTTGCTTTCTTACATGATTTACTAGCAATTTAGCATTCTATAAATGTTTTTGATTGCGAAATAGGAATATTCACTATATGAAAATATGTGCATAAGATATATGCGTTTTGCGGACATGAAAATCAAATTACAGAATATCACGCTACATATTCAACATGTTGCTGCTGAACCTAAACTTATGAATTGCTTTCCAACAATAACTTTTGAGGTAGCTTTAAAATTTAACGAGGAGAAATGAATGTTCCATTGGAAATTTTGTGGTTTATTCTTCTTTCAATATATAGACGGTCCCTTATGAAATTTTTAATTCAGATATCCTTATGATTGAAATGAACGATGCTAGAATAAAATTGGATGGCGACTGTACAAATGTAAATTTGTACATATGCTCATAATTGTATATATGTGTATCTTATGCTTTATAATAAACTAAAATTATAAAGCATAAGATTTTTTTTTCTTATGCTGTTGATAATACATAGAAAGTTTCAAAAATCAAGCAAATAACAGAAGAAGTGTCGTACGCTTACCTAAAAGCAAAACAAGATGTTTCAGTTTTATTTTTGTTTTAAAAATATTATCAAAAATTTCGATTCTAACTTATTAAATACTGATATGTGGTGGGTTTGAATATAGCAATAATTTCCAGAATTAGACTTGCAAAAGTTTTGAAGGCTAAATAAAAATTTAATTAGTTTTAAATAAACATACAAGCGACTTTTTAAGATAATCTCAAGAAATGAAAAGCAAAGATTAAAATTGAATGTCATGATAACAAACTTTTTTTTACGATTTATAAATGAATATGAGAGTTCATAAAAATGAATACAAGTATAATAACATTCATAGAAATATCTCTCAGATTCGGTCTAAAATTATATCTAACATTTTTTTAAATAAAACATTATAATGATATATTCAAACGTGAATATCCTCAGCATAAATTCCGTACTAAGTTATATTATATTAACGCCCCTTTTAGAGCAATACTAGGGCTCTTTTGGGGGGGGGGACCTGGTAATTTTAAACCGTGGTCAAATGACGATGACACCTGTGCCAGCACTCCCCTCTCCAAACTTCCACACCACACCAGCAGGTGGCCGTTTGACCCCGACGTATTTAACGCACACCAGACTCTCTTGCTTGTCGGTTCTTCGGTAGAATCGGCTTTCGAACCTAAAACTCTCCGGTTCCGAAGACGAGATCTTACCACCAGGTCACCGCAGCTCCATAAATTCCGGAAAAGATAGATTTATTTTGAGAGGAAGCATTACAAAAGTTTTCTTATTCTAAAGAAGATCTGAAAATTTAATAACAAATATTTAAAATATATGCAGAATGTTTTTGATAACATATGAGCTCACATAAACAAAAACATAAATTTACATTGAAATATTTTTAACCTACTTTTAATTACAAAACTTCCAAGAATTCATTTATTTATTTTTTAAAAATCAAAAGAATCAAAAATCGCTCGCCTCTATTTGGTTTACAAGGAAAAATATTTCGGAATAGTTTCAGACAAGAGTCTGGGGACCTTGTCGGTTTTTCACTTGTAAATGAGGCTTTTCATAACAATAACAACACTATCTTAAGTAACAGCGTTTAGAGGAGGGTGAGAGAATCATCACATACAAAGTACTCCCTCACAGACAGAGGAGAGAATAGCGCAACCTTCTGTTGCTTTCGCAATTACAACTATTCAAGGGGGTAAGGGAGCATAATTGAGAAATCCCACACAATGGATGTGGTTCTGAAGGCGCAGACATATTTACGAGAACATGCATTCGCAACAAATCAACGGGGGTGTAGTTGTCTGTGAAGAACGACCTACCTTTTTATGCGACAGAAATAGAGCTTCATATTCTGTTGGTAAATTTGTTCTCTTGCAGAATGGTGCGGCGGATTTTATGTGCTTGTATAATAAACTTTTCCATTGATAATTCGAACCTCCAGGTGAAAGCATGACAATGTTTTAGGTTTGGTCAGTCTACTTTTATTTTATTTTTGAAATTTACTTATATAACAGTGACAACGAGCACAGAAAAATATATTTAATTTCACCACAATATACTAATCATGTAAACGAAGTGATTGAAAACATTGTTTTATAACAAAATTCACGTATATATATATATATATATATATATATATATATATATATTGAAATTGGAAAACGGAGTTATATGGAAATATAACTCCGAGCATCCATGCATTTTACAGCTGAAACATTTTCTAAAGAAATATTGTAGTATAAATATCATATAAGCACTAAAAAATGATTAGCAACGAAGGAAAAAAATTCTAAATATAATGTTTCAAAAAACTCATACAAAGCCATTAAAAATATTTAATTTATTCAACAACGAATCTTCATTTTTATGATACTAAGAGAGCAATAAACACTTTTATTGTATTTTTCGTCGTATGTTTTTATGTAAAATTTGCATCTAAATTTTTTTTACGATGTACAAATAAGAAAACTAAAAGCTTTCTTTTTCACTCTAATTTTCATAATTGCGAGTGATTATCAATACAGATGATATTGAATCTTTTAAACGTTATTTTGCAAATACTGTTGAATTTCTTGAAACTTTTAAGTTTGGAAGCATGTAAAAATTCCATACATTTTTATCCTTCAAATAAATAATCATCAGGAAATGTTTTAGAAAATACAAACTACTCTGAAAGTACTAATGATTAATGAAAATACTAAGTGAAATCTAATAAACGTGTTAAATTCTATTTATTATTATAACATAACAAAGCTATCCCCAATTTTTTGAATTTCTTTCTACCTCATATTTTGAAGATATTAGTTGTATCTCAGCATGTATCCGGCGTTCAGGTTTCATTTTATTGCTTACACTGACAACCATTGGGTATGTTTCAATAAAACCATTAAAGTTTCTTAAGCTAAACTAACGATAGGATTCTTATAAAAAATTAATGGAATCAAATTTTTTTTCGATATTTGCGCTATTTAAAACGCAAGCGAGCATCCATGCATTTTACAGCTGATTTCGCATTTGTCTCTAATCAAATCTTTAATACAGCCGTTCATTCATTCCTCAAATTACCTTATATATAAAATTAAAAAAAAATTAATTGCGGTATAACAGGGATTTCTTATGTAAAGATAGCTTATCGGGGGACCAGAAGAGAGGGGCAGTCGCCATCCTGTCGGGATTTGCTGCCAGTGATGAACAGTATACTTCACTTCCTTCTTTTGTTGAGCAAGATCTTTTCCATCGGGAATATAGAGTGGCACGTGCACCCTTTCGAATCCATTTTTTTTCCTCTTCGCAGCTTCGTCAGGTAGGGGAACTCCTGCCAAGTGTATCAGTGGTCTCGAGTCTCAGATTTTGAGCAGATCTGAATGGATGATAGGATGTTATTTACTTTTACCCACCGAGACTATATGCCTAAATCTCCTTTTTCTCTTCCTGCGGGGGTGCTTCAAGGACATAGAAAAATCCTTCCATACCTGAGCCAAGGAGAGGAAACTGGCAAAACAAGAAGAATTGCAGCTGCGTTTTGACAAATAAGTGTTCTTATTGAAGTACTGTTAATCCTGCATATGTTCTCATATCAACTTTCTATATTGAACATCCAATTCCAAAAATTTCTTGAAGGCGCACAGATGCATTGTCATTGTCTTTAATAGTAGCGTAGATATTTCATTGACAAACACGAGGAAAACATGTGGATGTTTATTACAAAAATGTTTCTTGGATATTCAGTAATAAAAGATCATTTCTAAGTAAGATTTTGTGGCTTTTCATCAAATACACTGATATATACTGAAAGTTAAGAAGAAATAGAAATTATAATAAAAGTAGCGTATCAATTTTTCTTTTAAATATTATACTTAATAAATATATAGTTTTGAAAAGCTATTAAAAATTTCAAAATTTGTGGTAACATGTATATTCAACTATCTACTTATCCTATATTTAGTCTGTTTCGCATTCAGAATTGAAAATTGGTTTAAAAAGCATGAAAATACAGTAAAAAGTAACAAATAATAATGATCTAATATATATATTTTTCTCAGCATATTGTCAGCAATAAATTAAAATGGCATAAATCTGATATGTGAAATTAATTGTGTCATCTTTATGTATATGATAATCTTAGAATATGCTTTTATCTGATTAAAGAAGATATGTGTTAATCAGATTTATCTGATTAACACATATTTTAGTTAGTAACTCAACTCTTTTACATACCACTATAATTTGTTGTTTAGCAAAAATTGAACGTTTTTTTATTCGATATTTTTTCAAATTTATAATGTAAAAGAAAGCTTTGGATTTTTTTTTAACTTTTCCAGCTTAACTCACTTTTTTGAATTATTTTTTCAATAAGAAACTTTTTTTAATCCTTATGGTCATTAATTCTTTTTCAAAACTTACACGGTATACTATAATAATTCTTTTTAAAAATTTGTAGCTAAGTAGTTGAAAACCGTTTATTATAACTACACCAAATACACATATTCAGAAGTCAAATCAAAGCAAACCTCCTAATTCATTTCAATAGATCTAATGGAAAAAAATGACATTAGCACACAAATAACAGTGTGACACTGGGGACAGCCTCAGAGCTTATTTATAACTCTTAGCGTAAACTATTCCTCAGAATTTGCTCACGAAACCCAGAGGACACGCTCGAGAAATCTAGAGGACAGAGATCTGAATCGAGACATCATAAAACCCCATCCATCACAATTGACAGTCGCATTACAATGAAACATCAGCAGAACGCTGAAAAAACGCTGCAACTTCACCTACTACAGCTTCTATTTTTGCACTTGGGCACATAACGGGAAGACAGATAATTAACTATAGAAGAGCAAGCAGCAAGCAGGGAAGAAGAACACACAAAAATCAAGATGAGACAGATACAAGATATAAAAAAAACCCTCTATGTTTTTAAGGGAAAAAAAGCGAAACACTATAGCACTGGAAGCTTGGAAGTTTAAAAAAAATCGAAAAGCGTGACGGATAAGAGGCCTAATTTTTTTTATTCTCTTTTTTTTTCTTGACGCATTTTAAGACAGGTAATAAAAAAAATGCGCATCGTGGGAGTGTTGAAGGCAGGAATAGAGGGTAAAAAATAAAAACATAGCATACCTCCATTTTTTTAAACTCCTTACAACTGTATATATTTCAACCATATCTAACACGTTTACAATCTGTTGTCACGCTTAAACCATAAGAACTAAATATAAAAGGTAACCGCTGCTTCTGCAGATAACTTTGCGAAGGATATGGTTTATCGTGGTACCACTTTTTCTGCCCTCTTTTTTTAATTATCGTGGTAACTAAAAGGAATGTTTCTCGGGAGAGATGCAGAGATGTGTATCTTGGAATGCGAGTTATTTATCAAATGCTAAATTTAATTCCAGCTTTATCTGATGGCTTTCAGAATGCAATTAATTCTGATGTTAAAACAACTCAAAAGCAAGCTAAATTAGAAAACGAATCTGACCCACATTTCAAAAAGGATTTGTATGTTATATTAAAAAATAAATAAGGATACTAAAAATTAGCGTTATGCTATTGCTACAATATAAACTAACTTTTTATGCATCGATATAAGAAATAAGACTTCCAAGAAGTTGATAATAATAAAGTAACACTAATAAGATGACGATTATTTAGGAATGATTTTACCAAAAAATTATTGGGGATAAGTAGTGCTTTTTTAAAGCCTTTACAGAAAAAACCTGAAGAAATCAAAAGGAAATTTTTAAAACAAACCCAGCCAATGCATATATTTTTGTAAATCCTTTAAGCGAACAAAAATTCGTAATTTTCACCAATAGTTCTTTTTGAAATGTGTCCAGGAGGATCATGTTGACGTGTCTTGGGGTTTTATGACCAGAGAATCTCACCTGATACTTGATCCAGTCAAGATCTATTGTGTACGTGGAATTGGTTATAGCCCCGTTCCGACAGTTCGTGCGCGCCTTGAGTTGAGTGTATTTTTTCACTCTTTCCTCTCGCTTATGGTTTTCCGGAATTCTTTGGTGTTTGTTCATTTTACTGACAGTTTTCAAGAAGCTCCCAATCGACGTCCACAGACGAGAGTGTCCAATGGATCAGATAGCATATTTACCAACATATCCGTAAAGGCAACAGGCCATAGGCTTTATTCTGCTGGGTGAAACGCTTTCCCACCAGTATGATGTTGGAGAGAAAGCATCAATTTAACAGTTATCTCAATATATGACTACGGTTCAAGATTACACCATCGTTCACAAAGTAGGTCTTACACCCTTTTAAGTCGGGAAGTTAATTTAACTAAGTTAAACAAATGACTAAACTTGAACTATTAGTACTATTGAGCCTTTAGTAAAATGTAAATTAATATCCTTATATTTCAGAAAACTGGCATCAATGTTTCAAAAAAGTATTGTTTGAGACATATTCATAAAAGAGAGAATGTCCATTTTTATCCTACAAAAAAAAGTTATACGAAAAAAAAAGAAAGGAAAAGGAAATTTAATTAGCTTTACGTTTAAATCTGCTCTCACTCCAATCTTCTCATTTTCAAATCATTTCTTATTATTTTTATTATATACAACCCAATGGTTCTTATTTTAAGACCAAAGTAATGTCAGATTAAATCTTTGAAACCATGTCAGGTTAATGTTTGATTTATCGAGATCTAAAATTTCACTGGTTGGATTAGAAATAAAAATAAGAAACACATTTACATTTTACATTTGTTTGCATGTTTTTTTTTTCTTTTCTGATGCTAGTTCTAATTTAATGGTACGTCATTAAACACACCAATCACTGAAGAAGAAATCTAGAGAATTCAAATTTTCTTCGTAACAGCGAACTCCTTATTTCCACCGGCTGGCAATTTTTTCCCTTTCTAAGAAAAGCATTGCAAAAGCATGACTAAGCTCATAAGCATCCATAAACGTTGCCGGAGAAGGAGTAAACTTCAGGAGATGCGATTAGGAGCACGCGCCGGACGCGCATTAAAGAGGGACAGATGGGGTTTGGAAACACTCTTCATCAGTCCTCTTCATCCCCATTATCTCCCAACCAAAGGGGGGTGCCATAATATTGCGAATTCTCTCTCGTCTGTTCGAGTAAAGTAATTGACTTCGGGGGAAAAAACCCCTTCCTCTCGGCAAGCTGGAAGGGCAAAGGTCAATCTTAACATTTATAATAAAAATGCTAATTCGGTACTGAAAGATCAGAGAATTATGTTTCATAAACCTAAAAACGAAGTAATTTTTTCAAAAGAAGCTTATGATTATACAAAAATTAAAGAACATTTTTAGATTCTGTAAACAGATTCTATTTATTTCTTTGATTTTATATTTCCTTGATGTACTTTCACCCTTCCGATTGCATTTTATTTTTATTTTTATTTATTTAGCGTGTGCTAATAATGACGTTACATCAGAGTAATCTCTATTAACAGTCATTACAAATTTAGAACTCAGAAGTAAAGTAACATTCCTTCCCTAAAAAATATAAAGACATGTGCTGATATGATAGACATGAAGATAGAGAACAGAAAGTTAAAAAAAATCATTTTGGGAAACTGGAAGACAAAGGTAGATTCCTTTACATATATCTGGTAATAAATTGTTGATGTTAGAAAGTCAATATTAGGGCTCGAAAATCAGTTTTCAGTCCCTAACTTCTAAGATGTTGCAATTATCGAAAATCTTTAAACAAAAAAATTGTTCCTCTTAATGAGGCGTTAATTTGGCTAGCTGGGTTTATTTGTCTATCTTCAATATTAAAAAAGTTATAGGGAAGTGAAAATTTTATCCCCCGCCCTTTCCCTTTTCCGTCCTCTTTGAGCTAGATGAACCATTTACGAACTCATCCGAGATTTTTACATTTTCAAAAACATATTCTAAGCTAGTTAAAATCCAAAAAAAATTGCTCTATTTATCCTGTTCACAGGATAACTAGAGATAGCTCATAAACAAAAAACAGAATTGCTATAAATCCTGTTCACAGGATAACATGGGTAAAACGATATACGCATATGTAAATAAACTTTTGAATGAAGGGTGGTTTTGGGTTCTAGGGATCATGATCTTTTCCTAAATCTTGTCATGAGAACTATTGCAAAAGGTAGTTTTCCTATAAGAATCTACCTAAAAAGAAATGACAAAAGATTGGACGTTGTCACTAATTTAATTGCAATGGAATTTATAAGTCCATACAGATGACCAAAATAGCATAATTATTCTAAGGTTAGGTAAGAAAAGATGCAGGCATTAAAAGGAGGAGAGACTATTTTTCAACATATTAGGTGAAACTTAGACGGAGATGTGAGAATAAAATATTTTTGACAATGCAAAAAATGTCAACGATTTTTCAAATTAAAACATTTTTATTGCTTCTTTGGGCTAAAAGTTCCGATGTAATTCCTTTTTTTAGTAAAAATTGTTCAATTTCTTCTATTATTTAATTAGTTATGTCTTATTAATATATCTCAAACTCAGTAGAATGTTATTGAGTCTTACTACTATTATTGTTGAATCTAAAAACATATAAATGCTAGTGACTTCTCTTCATGCAAATATTTTTTACGATCATAAATAAAAATAGTAAATGTGGCAAATAAAAAAATTCGATATTTTAAATCTTTAGTAGAAATCGATATGTACGAAATATGTATAAAATCGATACTTATCGATATATACGAAAATGATATAGGTTTAATAAATTTTGAATGCACTTTTAAAACATATTTCAATGATTGGTCCGGACATTACCACAGAAAATTTATAACTATATCACTATGTAGATGTACACTATGCAATTAAATAGGTATAAAAATATAGCAAATAGATCTAAAATAATGATGTGTCAAATGGTGTTTGTGAATACAATTCCATTAAAAATTAGTATTAACTTCAAAAGGATATTTACTATACATGCACTTTTTTGGAATTCGATAAATAAATAAAAATTAAAGTCTAACAAAATTCTTGATATTAAACTTTAAATAGACATTTCCATTTCCTGTATTTTTAAAAACATTTCCTATAAATATCAATAAAAACTAACATGCTTCA
This sequence comes from Argiope aurantia, assembly GCA_026543865.1. Taxonomy (NCBI): domain Eukaryota; kingdom Metazoa; phylum Arthropoda; class Arachnida; order Araneae; family Araneidae; genus Argiope; species Argiope aurantia. The sequence continues at coordinate 983,252 of JAPMOR010098712.1, forward strand.
AATCTACGCATTGTTTATGAAAAAAAATTTGATCAAATTGATATTTGAAGTTTTAAATTATATCACATAGTAAAATCGCGCATATAATATTTCGAAAATCATATTACATAATATTTTAAAAGTATTTCGATTTAATAAGTGTTTCGGATAGCAGGGTTTGACACATCTTTACTATTAAGACCCTATTTCGCTCAGCCGAAATTAAATTATTTAATTATGGAACTTTTCCAGCTATCCTACAGTTGAAATAGTTTTATATGGAGAAGACCCCCTACTAAGATTTACAAGTATTCGCGGCTCGTCGGCCAGCTGTTGAGCGGCTGTCCGGCGTCGGTGAAGGAGGGAGGGGGTTCAGCGTGATGTTAAGCAGGAGGCCTCGGACGTCAGAGGTTCTCCCCGGCCTTGGCACACTCTTCCCTTTCCGGAATAGGATGCCTTCCAATTGTCAGATGAAGGGGTTTTTGCAATGACAGGTGAACAACGATTGAAGGTAAAAGAACTGGAAAAAAACTGATTTTCTATGCATCAAAATGATGGACGTTGAATTAATTATGTCATATTCGTGACTTGCTGGGTTATCTGCATAGAGTCCTGTTATTTAATCAATTTAATAAACTGAATGTCACAGAAATTTTGGGGAAAATCTTGTAGATTAATTCCTAAAAAATGCAATTTAATTTAATTATCTGTAAGACACCACAATATTCGTGAGTTTTGCATTGCCTCTGTGCAATAAAATTGTCTGGCAAGATAGGATTTATTTATTTTGTCAATTTTTATTTAATATAAAAGAACATGACTCCTAAATACATCATCACGGCTTATTTGCCGTCTATCACTTTCAATTTTAAGACAAAGAGAACGCATACATGCACACACAACTCCACAACTCACTATAAAGTTGTAGGATGAGGGGACCCAAAAAAGACTGAGTACCATTTTCAACGTTTTTTTTTTATATTTAAAATCTGATAATATTCAGAAGTATCGTCCATGATCTCTTTCTCTCCCTCCACTTTCAAGAGTCATCGCAAAATAAAAACTTATTATAATCCCCAATCTCAACTACTGATCCAAAACTTATTATAATCCCCAATCTCAACAACCGATATTTAAAATTTTATTCCCTCCAATTAATTTAACCACCTTACAAATTTTGCCTTTCAGAAAAAAAAGAAAAAACCTCTATTTATTCTTTGCGTATAATTTAAAACAGTTCCTACATTTGACGTGGTCCAAATTAATCAAAGTTGGCTGATATTACTAAAAAAAAAGATCAATATGATGCACCAATAGCTGGTAGCAGAAGTGGACTAATTTTTGATTAAACAGAATTATATAAAAATGTACAATCCACGACGCTGCGGAAGTTTTATAATCCAAATTTATTCATATTTTTTAATATATTTGTATTATTATGGCTTTTTTACTTTCAGGAATAAATGTGTTTCAAAAATGAGAGAATGGCCAGATTTTTGTGCGCATTCTTAGTTTCAGAATCATACTTGAAAATTCAAGCCATACAGGAACGTTGTAACGAAAAACAGGAAGGTCCTCATAGTGCAACGGCACAAATTCAATCCAAGGAATTCAAAGAGGATTGAAATAATCCATCGAAAGGACATACATGAATTACAAGCTATTCTTCGCTTGGCAAATGGCCACAGAGGAAACTCCAGGTTCCATTCTAAAGAAAAGGGGGCACAAGGGATTTTTTTCATCTTTTTTTTTTTCAGTTTCGTCTAGTAAAAAATACACTACTTTCTTAAAGAAGACGCCGGGTGGACCTCACGCAGTCTTTTGGATGAGACAATGACGTATTGAGGGTGGGGTGGGAAGGGAGGGTTAAAAATACACCTCGTCACCCTTTTTTTATTTTTTTCTTACTGCTGCAGTTCCCACCTTTAGTCCCGATTTCCACCGGCAAAGGCAGTTTTCATTAAAAATGGGAACTAATAATGTTCTAATCCTCCCAGGTCTTTGACCCACGGGAAGTCGAAAAAAATAAGTAAACATCATCAAAATCAGGGGGAAAACAACATGGCCTAGTTAAGGGGTTCGTTATGAAAGAATGCTGATGATAGCGGTTTTTGAGATGAGGGATGCGGTAATAATTGCGTCTAATGGGGATGGCCTGCTTCAGAACGAAGCCTGCTGACTTCTGGTAGATGTACGACGATTACTGCTACCGAAACTGCTGTTTGTAAGTGTCAGAGGGTCTTGGCACATGGTTGAACATTTTGCTGGAAACGCTGCCAAATTTATCATTTGCAAAAATACAGACATTTGATTAGATAATTTTTCGGATTTTTTTTTCCACATAGATTGAAATAATTGAAATTTTTTTGTCAGTTTTTCTCAATAGTTCATTTAAAATTATTTTTATAAAAAAATCAAAAAATTTCTATTTTGTTTGCAGCATGATTAATGAAACTTCCAGATCCAAGCCGAAAGTAGGCTTGCAATAAAAACACACTAATGACCCTTTATATGTTTTGTCATCAAAAATCAAAGACAGGGACAGAGCACGATTATTTAAATAAATCTCGACGTCCAGTTCCGGTTTTCATTTTATGTCACTAAACTCTGCAAAAGAATTTAATAGAATTCATTGGCACTTCATAATTTCCATTGGATCCACATTTAATATGATTAAATTTATTAGTGTTATTTCATTTATAGCACATTTAGATTTTATGTTTAACATTTATTTTGAATGGTTTTGAAAAGTAATCTCCGAAACAAAGCAAATTTTATTCAATCAAATAAATTCAACAAGAAAAGTTTGAGCTCACAACTTTATTTTTTGTCTATATTGCATCCCTCCCTTTTTTTTTCAAATGTCTGGTTTTGTTTATAGCGCATTAAAGCAACTTAAATTTTTCTCCTTGTAAAGATAGAAAAATTGTAGAGTGTAAAAATTTTAAACAGTCTGTGAATTTTGCAATACATTACAAATGCAAGTTCATCACAATATACTTATGGCGTAGCGAAATAATTCAACTCTACGAAGTTAATTGTATCTGCAATTGAACATTACATTTGGTGTTTAATTACAGATGCAAATGAGCACGAAATATTTCTATGAAAATATAATGATATTTTTAAATCTGAAATCATTTAAGAAAGTTTAAAACAAATCTTTGGAAGTTATAACTTAAAAATCTCAGGTGCATTATATAGTGATTTTTAGAGGAAATTATATTTCTCTTTATTAATTATCGTAAAATTATTTTTTTTATCAAATAATAAAATTGATCAATTATTGAACTAATGTATCAACGTATTAAAATTTTTTGAAAATGCTTAAAACTTTATTGGCTTTATGTTATAAATTGTTAATAACACAGATTCATTCGCCGAGGTTGTTTTATTCAGAATATTTTTAATGTCATTTGAAAGTACCTTTTACTTTTAACTAAATGGCTTTATCTTTTCTTAATTTCATTTGATATATACAGTGAAATGTAGATTTAAAGTTCTATAAATATTATAAAACATTATATTTAATTATTAAAATTCTCTAAATTTTAATAAAATTAAAATTATTTCATTACATGCAAATTAGTATTTAAAAATGGACATAGAAGTACATATACAACATGCATATATCTTTTGAAAATTTTCATTTGTTACTTAAACAAAAAGATAGACCATTTAAGAGTGTAGGAAAATGAAAAATAGAAAATATTTCTGATTCAAAATACTTTTTATATCATTATTGCTTCACATTCAATGATGCCAAATTTTATTTAGTCATCTGACTTAAAGAAAAACTATTCTCTTCGTCAAAATAAAAGTGGCAAATATTTAACCTGGGCAGTTGTAGCTGGCAAAATTTCAGTTCATGATTAATCATCTCCTACGCGTTTTGTCTCAATGAAAAAGTCATGAATTAAAGAAAGCATTTTTACAGATGAATCATTCCAAAATTAAAGCAAGCATTGTTAAAAATTTAATAATTTTTATATTTATAAAGGAAAGAAAAACATAATATTAATTAAAGAAGAACACATCTTGTTCCAGTTTAAACGACTTAAAGCATTAAAGCAAACAATATGCATAATTACACTTCAATAATACACTAAAAATTAAGAGCAAGTTCACTTTAGAAGTATAAATTCACAAAATAGAAAATAAAAGCAGAAATAGGGTAAATTATTATATAAATTCTGATAACGAAACTACATGGTAGTAACAATTAAAGGCTAGAATTTTATGATCTGGATTTTTTTTTATTAACGTTCGTTTTTACTTCTTCATGAATCATTTTCATCCCTGAAAGCGTTTTTTTTTATTGACAAAGAATGGAACAAGAGTGAATAATAAGCAAGTAGTAGATGAAAAATCATATGCTATAGTTTTCTGAAAATCTGTCATTTGTCTTGTTTGTCCGTAAAATACATATTAACCAGAACCTTTTGACAGTTAAAAACCTTGAGGCGTATTTCTTTAGATATAAGCTGTAGTTGATATTATCAGTCATTAGAAATGATTTATTTTTTTTAAAAAAAACTCAATTTTTGTATAATATTTTGTATAAGTTCTGAATATATAATAGTCATTTACAATATTATTATTTATTATATCACATATTACTTGTAATCGTTTAATGCTCTATAAACCAAATAGTTTATTTTTAATTAATTTTCTATTCAAGATATTTATTTTAGAATTTAAATTTTTTTAATGGAACAATTTAATTCTCAACTTAAATTGTTTCATTGTCATTATATTAAATGAAATTTGGCAGACAATATTTACGATATAATTAAAAGAGTCTATATTTAAATAAAACCATTTTTAAATTGGATTAATTATACTTTCTTTCCAAAGCTTTAACCGGAGAATAATTTGCAACTATCAATTAATTACTAAAATAAATCCTTACTGAAAAATTGAACCTTATAAAAATAAATACTTATTAACAATTATCGTTTAAATATACTCTCGCATATACATAAATCTAATTACGAAATAGATGAATCACAAATTATCTACACTGACAAGCTTTGTAAAATGTTATCTGCTAAATGCTCAACTGGCACTAAATAGCAATGATGAATGTTAAAAGAGTAATTATCTTGATAAAGGGGTTGCAATGAAACTAGATTTGGCAATATTACATCTGATAAGAAGAGTTTAGATATTCTTCGAAATAAAACAAAGTTTAATTTAATCAATTTTTTTATTTTAATTAGTCAGCTACTTTTTGACACGGATATTGTAGGTTTAGCGAAATAACTCAAAATCATAAAAAAGATGTCTTAAATAGAATTGAAACAACTTCCTAGGGAAAAAAATAACAGATAAATACGTTTAATAATAATTTTGAAATTTCTGCAGCTCAATTTCAGCGGTTTTAAGGCATCGAATGCTTAAAATGTTGTTTACATGCTCATTAAAATGCTGGGATATCGACAAGCAGCACGCGAGACAAGACTTCTTTAATAACATATAATAACGCTTGGCTGGTAAATGTTTTACGAAAATTAGCCTACCTTGGCAATGTTTGCAATTGGAGTTTCTATCTTTCTCGCCGTCCTCACAGTCCAACATGGCCGTCACCTCTCTGTCTGGCATCAATGGATTTCGCCAAGCAGATGAAATTCGCCAACACTAGTCAGTCCATTAAAAATATTAAATTTTTAAAAAAATGTGAGCAGTTTTTAGAATTCTTGCAGTCAGACGTTCCGATAGAGTTTGGTCCACTAAGCGGGGAATGTGACTGACAGGGTTCACGACATTGCTGAACCCATGTCCTATGCTGTCACTATATTGTTGATTTCTGGTGAATGTTATAATGCCACGATGAAGGCTGTTCATGAATCTCGAGGAGACTCATCCACAGATTTAGAATATAGCAGTGTGGTAATCCATCATCGAAATGTACCATCGTAGTGTTTACGCTGCTCGGAAGCGTGTTCTGGGTTGCCTGACAGAACGGATTCGCCCTAAGATTGTTTGTTTTGAACCACTTCCGCTTCCTCTTAAACTGCAGGCACAGACAGAGCAGTAAAAACAATGGTGGACAGAGGTTTACAATTCCTGTGGTTTTGAGGCACTTACTTCTAAGAGCAGTGAAATGTATTATTTAATTGCAAGAAAGCAACATCGATGTTCCTTCGGTTTATTTTTGACAATAATCCACAATTAAAATAAACGTAAAACGCTGAAATGATCTGAAGAGAATATTTTATATAGGGAAATAATTATGTCCATTTAAACTGAAAGAGAGAAAAAGTACATATCAGTTTTTTTACTATTTGGTAAATTGAATTTAGAATATGAAAAATCCGTTCTTAAAATGTTTAGTTGAGTAAATGTTCTCTGAATTCATAAAGTTTTGACCACTAGAACACTGAAAAAAAAATCTTGAAAACAGCAATGTTAACAGTTCTGGAGTTCAACAAAGAAGATTGGAAAGTAATTATAAACTGTTGCATCCATTTTTCGGTAGCTTATGCACACATTTTCCAAATGTACTTTATATTGCAAAGATGATGGAAATTGTTATATGAAAAATTTGAGCAGATATTTTGAAAGATTAATCGACGGTCCGAGATCTGTTTCCCGATATTTGAATGCAATTTTCGAAATTTGAAGATAAATATTAAACCACCCGATGAACAGTGACAACTTTTCACAGTAAATTCCCAAAACACTTCACAAGTTCGACAATCTTATAGCCATTATACACTCAACTACTTTATAATGTAAACCTAGATTCTGGATTAATAACCGGACAAGACGGAAACAAATACTATACACGAGCAAATGGACCGTGATACACCTCAGCACTTGAGCACACTAATAAACAAACGTTGTATAGCACGTGTGCAGGTTCACACACGGTTCGAATACAGTCGCAGTGAAGATGGAGGAATGAAGAAAAGGAGGCCTCTACAGCATCCCGATCTCGTCTGGGATGCTCTGGGCCCCAGAGAGAAGAAAGTAGTGTAAGCAGCTGATTCATACCACTGCCTGTGCGCTGAGGGCGGAGGGGAAGGGTCGGGGAGGAGGGATGGATGCTCCAGGAATAGCACAGACCTGGAGAGAGGACTTCACCCATCCATCCATTACATTGAAGTCCTGTCTTTCTCTTGCGCCTCTTTCTTCTGCTGCATCGATAGCATCTACCATCGCTGGCTAATTAGCGGTTTTCGGTGCGGTCCTTTGGGACACTGCATTGGATGGATGGATGAGACCAACAGAACAAGGGGAAAATATCCCGAGTTCGGCCAGCAATTAATGTTGGTAAAAAGATAAATGTTCTTTAATCGGACTTACAAATTAAATATATTTCTGCTAATAATCGAGAGGAATTACGTGTGTTCGCTCTCTATAGGCCTGACCGTTTGATTTACAGCTACCAAATTTGGCACAAACATACCTTGAAGGATGGGGATGTGCATCTCGGAGCGTTTAAAAAAAATTAAATAAGAATTTTAATAAATTAAAAATTAAAATGAAATTTGGAGATTTTTCCAGATAATTTCCGAATATATTATTGCACAAAGTGAATTTTACACTGTCTCAAAATTTAAAAAAAAAATCTTTTCAATGATACCGTTTTAATAATTCTGTAAATTATTCCTAAATTTTAATAATTTTTAAAAAAATATTTTCAACAATAGATCACTTTGTTGACCGGAAATTCTAACTGTTTTCATTGTTTTATCACATATTTAATCCCACGATTTTCTTCCATTGTTGAAAAATAAAGAAGGCCGATTCTTCTTAACTTCTGTATAGCTCACGAGACAAAAAAAAAAAAAAAAAAAAATTGCAATACCGCGGAATTTAGAATATAGATTGGCGTTTCTAGAATTAGAATTAGATGCAATCAATATCCCCGAAATCCAACTGGTTATCGAGGGTGAATAGTAATTGTATATGCGTGTCAAAATTTTAGAACTTCTCTTGAATAAATTCTGTTTATATTTAACTCTAAAATAATTTGAAAGTGATTGGTCTAGAGATTGGTCACAACTTATTTCTTGGGGGCATATCATTGCTTTGAACTGCTATATCAATATAGGCATGATTATGTTGTGATATGGTAATTATTATACTTCAGATGTAAAGTAACTAATTTAAAAGTTTGAATTTATTGTTAGTGAAATGAATGAATATTCATGTGAAACATTCCAAATAAGTCTCGTCAATTTTATCATAATGGGAAAAAACCCATGATGACATGCCATAGAGTGGGAGATAATGACAATCGCAAATTAAATGACATGTAAGTTACATTCGTAGTTCTGCTTGAAAACCAAACGACACACGACTTGACTCCATTACATTTTCAAAATTTTTTTTAAAAAAAAAGTTTCACAAAATGTTGATTCTTTTAAAAGGAAGATGAATTTTTAGATTTGAACAATAAAGATACTGCAATAAAGGATTCAAAATTTTTTTTAATTAGATATTGAGATTTGAAAATAAGAACTCGCTTGTAAAAAAGATTGAAATAATTAAAATTGTATAGCCTAATAAAACTTGTATAGCCTAATGGATAAAAGATGCAAATTTCCAAAATCCTGGTATTAAATTGCAAATGAATTTTTGAAATTTTTAATGCAAGATTGTTTTATTGAATTTATAGTCTTCTAGGGCTTTTGTCCAAATTTAATTAAAATCATTTACAATTTAAGATACTCGCAGCGACTCTTCCTTGTTATTTGATAAGATTAAAAGAGATTAATTGAATCTGTCTATTACAAATTATTGTGGGTGCAAATTAAAAAGTGAAACGACGAAATAAAAAAAGCGAAAGTTAAAATCCTACTTCGGAGTTAATGTTTCAAAGAAAACATTTTTTCTAATATTTATTTTAACATTGGCAAAAGCAAGCAGTTGAATGTTTTAATGGATTTTGAAGTTCATCATAACATTAAAAGCATCGTTATACTATACCGTATATAAAATTAAATTTGATAAATTTATTGAAGATGCATGTATTTAAAGAAAGAAAGTGTAAGGAAATAAAACTGATATGATGAAAAAGGCTTTTTTTTGTGATGCAAAATCTATAATTGTGAGATAATTAGAGAAGATATGAACATCAATTTCCATTGCAAGCTATAGCGATTTTTCATCTGGCTACGGTTAAGCCAATTTTCGTGCTCGATTAAATTTTTTGATGCCTATTTCTATCATCTGATTTTCTTTTACACATTCTTTTTCCTGAATGAATGGAGTTTTCAGTGACATGGTGAGTCCTCTCTCGAGAATTTTGCAGTAACCTTGTTCAGATAAGCGAAATACTGAATTAACTGTAAAAACATTTGAAGAAGCAGTCTGAAATATTCTATAGCGATTGGTTTACATTTGACAATTTCTTTTCACAATAATTAATTACCACGATTTCTATGCCATATACCTTAATATGCATATAATGAAACCTTTTAAATTTTAAAATCACAGAAACTAGAAAATAGTTTTAAACTTGTTTAATGATTTTTTTTCAAATAGTTAAAGTTGTAAGAAAATTCTTTTCTCTTACTTATTTAACTCAAAAAGGCAGCAATAATTATTTGACGGCATTTGATAAAATTAAAAATCGTTGATTGATATAGAATTTTCATACATCTTTGACCAGAGATATACAAACATGAATAACTTGCCATAATGAATCATAGAAATGCCGATGGTAACAATAAAATACTTTCCGTAAATGCAATTTAATTTTTGAAGAGTTAATTGTTTACTATTCGAAATGACTAGATAATAGCATATTCCTTTTAACTTCGAATAATATGCATATAAGCCATTACAAAACTGAACTTGTAATATCTGTTATTTATAAATATTTAAGAACAGAAGAATTTTTAAATTGAATAGTCTATTGATGCTTTTAGGTATAGAATTTTCTTATTTTTTGACTGATTGAATTTAAATCCTATTCTTGATTAATAAAAATAATTATGTACAGCTATCTTTCTAATTATTTCCAATACAAAAGCTGTTTCTGACATAGAAATCAATAAACTAATTATTAACACTAATCAGGATATTTAATTTAAAGATGTTTTCTTAATGATTTGCTATTAAAACAGTTTTCGAAAACATTTAATAATGTGTTTCGATTTACAATGAAATATTGTACTTCAATACATAAATAAATAAAAAGTAGTAATTAAGTATGCAGTATACTAGTGAAGTTATTATTTGTGGAAAGATCTAATCAACATCTGAGCTAATGAAGTTTGCGTTACTATTAGTGCGACAATGCCTAACATTTAAAAATACTATTAAAAATTGATAAAAAATAGCAAAAACCATGAATTTTTAAAAAATAAAACAAAGGTAATCAATTTTATGAAATCTAATATAAGCAAATCAAAAAAATTTTAGAATATACAATTAACCCATATAGCGACAAACCTTTTATCACGAAAATGTTGAAAATAATACGATTTCAGGTTTTTCCTCTAATTTGCACAATAAAAGAAGATATTTGTGAAAACAAATATTCTATTTCTTGAATATTTTCTGACACCAGATTAAGACTACAATGCTGGAGAAAGGAGGGAAGGAAAATAGTTATTGGAAAATATTTTAATTAGTTAAGGAGGTTATTTTAGTTGTTAGTTATAGTTATTTTAGTTGTTAAGGAAAATAGTATTACTTCAGATCTACATCTGAACCGAAGTCAAACAAGCGGGGTTTGTAATAGCATAAAAAATATTTAATATTTCAGTTATTCCAATCTTTATAATTAATTCTTTTAAAATTCATTACTATTTTCCAATAAGGTCAACAATTTCACAATTATTTTAATTTATTCTTCAATTTCGCAAAAAAAGAATGCTGCTTGAATACGAAATAGTTTTTTCGTTCATAAACCTGGTTTCAATTTTTAAAAAAATCATGCGTCAAATATGTTTTTTACTTCAGGCGAAAAATATTCTAATTTTTTTAATAAAATTCCATTCACGATATTTCTTAGGAGGCTCATTTCATTGATTAATTCTCTTATTTTTTTCATTATTCCACCTCAGTTTTTAAAATTCTAATGTTAAGGGAGAAAGTCAGTTCAAGCTTATAGCACTCTAATGTAATCTAGTCACTAAAAAAGAATAGTAGTTGTGAAATGATTAATGAAATTACCGTCGAGTACACGAAACCAAGGTTTCAGCGTCTTACATCATGATGAAACAAAATAAAAAAAATACCATAATGTTCCAAACAAAAATGAAAAAATATCATAATGTTCGAAACAAAAATTTCTCACTCCATGATTAATTAGATATTTCTGCATTAGGAAGCAGTCAAGAGACGAGTAAGGTACCAACTAAATGATCTACAAGCGACCTTCCGTGACTATCGGTTGCTTCGTGACTACTGGAAGCAAATGGTGACTTTTGACCACAACAGAAATAACATTCTAGAGGGTCAGGCGACAAGAAGATTTTTCACGTGCGTTCTTGAGTAATAGGCTGTTGTAGGCACAGACCTGCTTAATAGGTTCTTTTTTTTAACAAACATCATTTTAATAGCAATGGAACTTTTTTTTCTGGTGGAACAGTTCACCATAAACATATGGAATAAGCCTTAACCACGTTAACCTTAGTTATGTGATTTGTTCTAACCACCGATAATGTTGATTAATCTACACTGGTGTGCAAAACTTAAGCAACAGGTATGTTTTTTGCCATAACTTCACGAGAAATCATCTGAGAGACATGAAATTCAGAAATGAGATACAGCATCTTGTTCTGAAAGAATGACGAAAGCATAGTTGCGCAGAAATGAATACAATGCATACAGTGTGGAATCAAACAAAAAAAAGGCTTTATTGAACTCATAGTATCGTTACACATGATTGTCTGTCCAAGAGGAAGAACAGCAAGCAGATGTTCCTTACTATGGGATATGCCCTCCCCTTACTGCAATGATTGCTTCGCACCGTCTCCCCATACTCAGCACCAGATTGTCCAACAATTCTTGAGGTAAGAGTGCCCATTCCTCAATCAGCATCTGTTTAAGCTGTCGGGTGTTCCCAGGAGGATGTAATCGTGCCGCAAGGCAGCTCCCCAAAGCATCCCACACATATTCTAACGGATTTAAATCAGGGGAGCACGCTGGCCAATCCATTCGAGAGATATCTTCACTTTCCAGGAGCTCCTCAACAGCATGAGTCCTGTGTGGCCGTGCATTGTCATCCATAAAAAACGAAGTCTCATCCAATGGCATCTCGGAACAGACGCACATGGGGAAGGATCACCTCCTGACAATAGCGATCTCCAGTTACAGAACCTCTGTCGAAAACGTGGAGCTCAGTCCGCCCGTTCGTCATAATGCCTCCCCAGACGACAACTCCGGGACCACCGAAACGGTCTCTTTCCGTGATGTTACTGGGATGAAACCGTGTCCCGACCTCTCTCCAAATCAACTGGCGTTGGGAATCGCTTGTGGCACTAAAACGACTCTCATTTGTAAAGAGGACACGACTCCATTGATGAGATGTTCAGATTTTGTGCTCCCTGCACCACTCTAAACGGTGCCGCCCGTGGGAAACTATCAAAGGGATGCAGCGTTCAGGACGGCGGGCGAATAGGCCACCTTTGTGAAGGCGTCTGGAAACAGTAAAACGCGGCACTTGTCGCCCCGTTGCTGCACACAGTTGCTGAGCAATGGAGCTTGCTGACTGGTTTCGGGTTCTTTTCGCTTGCAGGACGATATGTCAGTCATCCACTGCAGTTGTTTTCCTGGGGCAGCCACCACCAAACTTTCTCACAGCTGTACCTTTGGTTTGGAAGGCTTTCCAAGCGCGCGAAACGACACTTTTGTTGATTCCGAACTCTTCAGCTACACTGGTCACACTACGCCCCTCTTCCAGCTTTCCGATCATTCTTCCACGTGTGAAATCGTCCAGGTGATTTCTGCTAGCCATATTTCACGAATTAACTGACGTGCACTTGCAGCGAATGTCTTTAATTGCGTCTCCGTCCTTCCTTTTATTGGAGTGTTGAGCTGCGCGCGCCTTCCGCACGTGTTTTGCGTACGCTCACGTCGCCTGTGACGTTTTGTTCCTGATATTTGCATACGCATGACCTTTCTCTTGAATTTCATGTTCATTGTACTGATCGCAAGAACTCCTTTTCTGCAATTTCACGGCTATCTGCTTAAAATTTGCATTGTTGCTTAAGTTTTGCACACCAGTGTATATAAAATAATCAGGTAAAAGCGAGTTAAGTATTTTATATAAAAACTAAAGATTAATTTTCCAATGAATATTTAAAAGACTTACATTTTTATATGAATAAAAAACAATCTTTTTTGTGCTTTTTTTTTAAATTTTGCTTCTCCTTTTTGAAAAGTAAACTTCTTTTTAATTTTTGGTAGATTGATAAAAAATTAAAATAATTTTCTTCCTTTTTATTGATAAAAAATATTTATTGAAATTGTACATGCATTTTAAAGAGTTTTCAAAATTAATATTATTTATTTCCTTTCTGATGAATTCTCGAAACCGTACTACACTAAATATATGTATTTCGATTAGTTTCTTATTTGTTATACGTCAGGGACAACAATTTCATTACTTTAACATATATAAATTTTAATGCAATAGTGGAAAGTTTTGACATACTTTCGACTGCAAGAGTAATTTTTTACGATTTTATGCTATAATTGCTGAAGCAGAATATTTGGAGAACCTTAACTAGGTCATCTTATTAACATGGATTTCCATATGTTAGTTGTTACATGTTGTAACTGTAAGGATACACATAGATAGAGTTGTTCCATAAAATTGTGATAAATAAGGGGCCTTTGTCGTTCTTATTCAGTCATCATGTCCATAACTTCTTTGCTGAATTGATTCTACATATGATAAAATAATGGAAAATATTGCAGCTTATTACTAAAATATCAGCAAATATCTCTAGTTACAACAATTTCATGGCTCCGGTTATTGATTGCAGATGGGTCGAACAACGATGATAAAAAAAGAACTTGAGCCTTGTTATGACAAATGCCTCAATAATATTCAGTTTTAGTGTAAATGAAGTTTTGTTTTGATACCTTTTCTTTTTGTCATGATATCAATAATTTCTTAGTTTCTAAACAACACTTCCATTTTTCACGTCATGGATGGTAATTATATAAATATATATTGAATTTTTTGAATCTACATACACATTTTATTACCTATTTCTGTGAAAATATTATCGATAAATTCGACTTGAAATCAGCCAACTGGGACAAACTCAATCTAAACTGAGGACATGTATGCTTTGCGAAAATTTATTCATATAAATCATCGAAACATCATTTCCAAATAATGAATACTTCCACCGTAAAAATTAAAAATGAAAATTGAGCACCATATGAACTATTTGATATCCAATGTATGGATTTTACATATTTATAGATAATGAATTTTAACAAGAAAAAAAAATGTAACGATGGGATTTCAAAATATGGTCTTTATTTGTGTTTAAAAAAATATTGTAATTAACCTAACTATTCTATCCGTGATTCTGAATACTGACTTAGAAAAGGTGATGTGCTAATACTAATTGATAAGGTAATAGCTACGTATCAATAACTTATGTAATTAAAAGAATAAAATGAAAAAGTTTTCTAATTTTACTACAATATATTTCGTTGTTAAAGTAAAACTCAAATTGTTTTTATTGTTGCCACTAATATATTTGATATTAGTGGCATCCATTACTGATGATCAAGATACGACGATTCAACTTATTTTTCGAAGTTGAGTAGGTTTAGGTATAATGTATGCGTTTAAATTTGCTGTGCTTACAATTAAGGTTTAACTTCGGTAAATGTGAAAATTTTCAAAGGTCCAACCATTTGTAAATACTGTTGGTCTATCCTCTAATATGAAAAGTATAGATAGAAAATTATAAAAAATTAATAGGACAATGAATACAGTTGTGCAAGGCTTCTAAAATAGTATAAATTATATCCATATCAAAATTTGAAGTACAAAGTATTTTGCAGAGGAAGCCATTAAGAGTAAATTAAACAAAATATTTAATTGAAATTTTTAACAAATATTATTCTTGACAAATTAACTGAACTACTACTGAATAACTTTCTTTTTACAAGAAAGTTTTAAACAAAATTATTGAATACTGTGGAAGCAGGTAACTTATAACTTCAAAAATAAACTTCAAGGTTGAATGTTTCTTTTTTTCAGTCCTTAAATTTTTTATGAGCTTGCTTCGGTTGATCAAAGATGCATTTGAATTAATTAAAGTTTAATCACTTTCCGTTTAAAATTAAATTTCAAATTTTAGTTGAAATGGCAGGAAAAAAACAGCGCATCGCACAATGAAAATAACTATATAAACCTCTAAAATAGAGCGAGAGATATGACAATCAAAAATATATAAACCTCTAAAATAGTTCTAGTGATATGACAATCAAAAGTATACAAACTTCTACAATAATGTGAGTAATATGACGATCAAAACTATACAAATCTCTGAAATAGTGAAGTCATATGGCAATCAAAATTTGAAGTCTAAAATTACTTTAAGAGAACCTTTAGTTTCCTAAGTTTCATGAAAGATACTCAAATGAAATTTTACAAAGCCAATAATCTTGGCAAACAAACTGGTCGCTAATGGCGGCTAGTTATAAATAAAAGAGTTACTAGAAAAAATACTGCTATAGTTAGAAATTTTCCTAATTATCATCATCATCTATGATTGGGATGAATGATCATCAATATTGATAGAAATAGAACCTCTTAAAATTATTATGTTGACTCATCTTCACTTTTCTCTTCCATGTTATCTTCCTCACTCTTGGCAGCTGCCATAAAACGGATTCCGAAATAATTTTTTCACAAAATTTTATTTATGTGATTTTTCACTCGTTTTTAAATAAATAATGACCGCGGGAAATGGAAAAAGAATGGTAAAAAAACATTTAGAAAAAGAAAAATCGAAAACTACAGAAGTTAAAACACCACACTTCCTAAAGAGTAACTCTTCTTCTTTCAACCCGGCAGTCACACCTTAAAATAAAACATTTTTAACAAACAAACAAACATAAAGATGAGGAGAGGGGTAAGGGAGGAATTGACCTTCAAAAATTGCTGGGGGCATGCTGCCAGCGCAGGAAGGTGCTATTCCAGCATTAGCTCTGCCAACAGCCACGCATTTTTCGCCCCCTTCACTCTTCTCCTGAGTGAACTTTTTTTATGTTCGGCGTAATTTAATTTAATGTATGTGGTTTCGAAAAAAGAAGGGAGAATGTCTGGTCTAGACTCGAAGTGTTCGTTCACCCTCATAAGTATGTGACAAAAAAAAATTGACTTTAGGGAGAGGGAAGGGAAAAAAAAAAAAGGAGTGAGGCATCAAGAATGAAAGCTTTGGCAGCACAATTATACTTTTAAAAAGAATAAACAGTTAATTGGATTCTCTTTTTTCCGACTTTATAATATGGCGTCTAATCAATTATCTAAATCAATTATCTAAATCAATAAAAATAAATTATCTACAAGATTTGCTTATGTTAAAGTCTTTTGCTAATATTTAAAACTGATTTTTTTTATCAATTTATTGGTTACAAACATAACGTTTATAGTGTCGCATTGAAAAGAAGCAGTCGACTCTCCATGGCCAAATGGTCATAGCACTGGTCTCTTAATCTAGAGATCGCAGGTTCGAATCCCGCAAGAGACAATGCGATTCACAATCTGTGTAAATATTTAATTCCTTGATTTTATGTTTTCCTTTATTTCATGTTCCAGAAGATTCTGGACATTTCTTTAGTTTACCAGATAAGTGTTCTGGACTTTTCTTACTGTCTTCAGAAAAGTATTCTGGAACTTTCCCTGCTAGTATAAAAGCAGAAGATCTGTCAGTCACTGTGTTCTGAGTTCAGAGTTGAGTTAATAAATTGGTTTAGCTCTACTTCTTGTATGTGTCATTGAGTTCCACACTAGAGTACCTACGTGACAATAGCCTCGATTCCTTATCAGCATTTCACTGTAAATAATTTTGATTTTGTTGGCTCAAAAAATTATTTCCTTTTTTGAAGATTGGCTTCGGTGTTTCTAAATTTTACTCTCGCTTTTTTATCCACATAATACACCTCTGACACTTAAATAAAAATAAGACAAAACTGCTAGAATAATTATAATTTAGCCATCTGTTTATCACTAAAAATTGAATTAGTTCTGCCATAACTAATGCGAAGGAAAATATGCCTAAAATGTACTCGTCCATCCTGCTTAGAAGTTGGTTTATCTTTTGATTCCAACTAATCGTGGTAGTTCGTCATTTGTACCTTTCGTCGTTTTGTATCGTCGAAATAGCAACACTGGCGGAAACTGTGGTTGAGTTTTAAGTGCCATCACCGGCCACGGTACAGCCCTTCCCTAAGAAAGTACATCCCGTCATCGATGGGAGGAACCAGACCTCTACCTATTTCTGTAACCACCAGGTTGGTGAAAACCAACCACCATGCTGGAAGCTTCTCATCCTCAATTATGAGGTGCCCCCGGGGGTTATTTATAATGGATAGATAATGAATGCCTACGGACACATTTATGAGGTAGATTACAAATGGACTTCATTCACGTTTACAATAAATAAAATTCAATGCAGCAAATATATTTGTCTTCATTACAAATGATCAAATACAAATCAATATTTCATCAAGGAGCAGAAATGAAAGCTAAAGCGACAGACATCAATCATTGATGCTATTAATACAATGATATTTTTGTGACCCACCGTTAAAATAATTCCTTCTTTTCTCACTAAGTACGAAGCAACCTGACCCTATCCGAAAAATTAATTGATAATTAAATAAAAAATATAATGAAGGCGCATGCAAATGATAAAAAATAATTTGAAATTCATCAAAGGCCAATGGAAACCTCATCAAAAAACAGGGTAAGGGTTCAAGCACCCTTTATGTATTGATTACTCCAATTAGCAGTAGCAGTTTCATGATTGGATGGTTCGAAATCAAAAAGTCCGTGTTTCGTAACAACTCGTTAATGTTCTGGCACCCAAAAAGCAGCAGAATAACAGGACACTGAAATTATGAACACGATAAATGACCAAAAGAAAAGTGATTAAAAAGTTAATTCCGTGTAATTACCTACCGGGTTGACAAGAACTTGTTGATTTCATAGACTTAATACAGGAGCAATCCATGGAAGTAGTTCAAGAAAGAAAAAGACGCATCGTTCGTTCCTTGAAAAGGTTGATGGTGCGAGTAAGGTGGAGAGAAAAGTGCGGCCATAAGTTATTAATTGGTTTATCAAAATGAATGAGACGCAAATGGCAGTTAAAATTGATTGATGGTACAGTGATCGATGATTCGCTAAAGAGGAAGGCTTCTGGCGATACATTATTTGCAAGATTTTACTTTTACTTTACTGAAATGATTTTTTTTAAAATAAAGACCGCTACTGTCATGGTTTCTTATCATTATTAAAAGAGAACTCAGATATTAGTACTTACTCTTAATTGAATTTCGTACTCTTAAATGAAGTTTTTTAGTTATAAAAAGAAAGACACCAGTATTTATGATATAGATACATATCCTAATAGTTCGAGATATTCAATAATGGGTGTTATTGAGATTGCTAATATATGAGTAAAAATGAATAATCATGAACGAATGATTCAGTTTTAGTTTCTGAATTTAACAGTCTGTCATTTTTGTAGGTTTGTAGCTCTTCAGGATCCACCTTACATTCGTACAGTAAAAACTGTTAAAAATCAAACTTTTGTTATTGCATGATTGACAATTATTTAATCACATTCACAACGTCTTAGTACTATTTTGCCTCTCAAGCATGTGATAATGTCATGAGATTAAGGCCACTGATAAAATTGAAATAAAAATATTTGAAAATCAGTGTGCGATGGCATAGATCCAAATGAGTACGAATTACACTGTTTCAAAACGCTGATGCATGTTAAAAGCATTTTTATTTACATTAAGATTCAGAATACGATCCATTTTTACTTCCATCTGTACGAAATATAGAGAAAGTATTGCAATTGGCCAAAAATTCAAACTCGAGATTTTGATTAATCTCCTCGAGTCTGAAAAATACATTTCTGGCAATATTTCTGTCTGTGAATAGGCTAACTCAAAAACTTTTTTGAGTCAAATGGTTGAAATTTGGCAAATGTACTTGTAGATTTCTATCAAATTCTGAACGTAATCCATTTACAAGAAATCCGACTGTTTAAGGGAACTCGATAATTACAAAACACAAAGTGCTAGGCATATAAAATCTAGTACACACATTTAGCATCTAAAATATCGATATCTAACAGACTTTGAACTAAATCCATTAAACGGTTGACCGTCTGTAGGTCTGTACTTTGATATGTATGTAGTAAAAATTAAAAAACGCAATGATTTGAACCAATGAAATGCGACACGTTATCCTATCATGTAAAAGGGGCCCAATAGATATTCAGCGAAAATGGAAAATTCACGCCAAAGACCTATATTTCATAAGTACTGTTAATCAAATCCATGAAAAATATTCTCGACTTTACCGAAAGTCCACAATTTTATGCGAAGGGAAGAGGTTCAGACTTTTATTCGGAAGTATTCGAAAAAACTTCAAGAAGAACCACTTTCTCTGGTTTTAATGACATTCATAAGCTTTTTAATAATACATTTACGTATTTGTATGTATTGTTGATAAATTTCCTGAGTCCATACTTCTTCAATTAGTTATAGCTGCTATTATCCTTTTCTATAGTATTCTCGAATAAAACTGAAGATGTGTGCAATATGGAATCATCACTTCCAGATGTCCATTCTAAACAATAAACGTGGCTAAGCGGAAAAGAATGAGACAGCAGCTGCATTTTAACAGTCTTTTGCGTTCTGAAGCAGGTAATTATCGGCAGTATGTCTGAGAAACGTTTATGCTGGCGAGGGAACGAGAGCCAACGGGAGAGGTAGAAAAAAAAAAGGTACGATTTTTATTTTATTTTTTCCCTCTCTTCTGTCTTAGCTACCGTGAACTAGAAGAGATGTTTGCGCTCTGATTGTGGTGGGACAGAAAAAAGGATATTTTGGGAACAGCCGCAGTTCATCGCTAGAGAACGAATGTACAGGGACCGATAAAAAGGACTTAGAAAGAAATGATAGACAATATAAACGATATTAACTATATTAAAACCAATTTATGAATGAGATTTCCATTTTTTATGTTCCAACTGTGCTTTAAATTGTTTGTTCAATTTATGAATTCGCAGATCTAAAAAGAGTTAATTCGAAATTTCTATGTAGGATTCAATATTTAATCTAAACTTATAATTTATGTCGATTTAGTTTGAATGCTACATCAACTTCAAGTTTAAAAAGAGAGTATATATTAGAATAAAGTCTTTCAAATTGTCAGTTCTGATTGCAGATGAGGTAAAAAAAATTACATAGAATATTCTTTCATCGATTTGATAACCTAAATAATAGCAAACTTTAAAAGGCAATTAAAAATATATTAATTTTTTTACAATCATCTAAATTGTTTAAAACTGAATTTTATTTTATCAAGAATTAATGTAATTTCATTTATTTTTAAATAATGGAATTGTAGACACTATGGGGTCACAAAACTGTTACTCTTCTAAAAAACTCGTTAGAGCAAAAATTTCAAAATCTCTCTGCTAATTTTTATTTACGAAGTAAACTATCTTTTTTCAGAAATCCTAACAATGTTTGTTTGACGCAGTTACTATTTTTAAATCTTAGATTGTAGACTCGAAAAAGATATGGATATTAAATCAGTTTTTATAAATAGAACTTCAAATCAATTATTAATATTGCCAAACAAATCAACATTTAGAGCTTTTACTTCATCAGTGGCCTGAGGTATTCTGAAAGTTTTGTTTTCAGAATTGTATTGCAGTGTTCTAAAATTAAGAACAATTCTTTTTCACCGTAGCTTATTTATAAAATAGCTTTTTCACCGTAGCTTATTTATAAATCCACGCGTTAAGAATTTTTTTTTTTCAAATTTCTTTTTGTTAAATATTTTGATGAAAACATCCACTTTGAATCACAGTTATTAAAAAATTCTCCAAGGTGAATTGAAAATGAAAAAATCTTTGGATAATTTCCGTTTTGTTTTCTAAATTAAAAAATTAAATGTAAGCATGTCGCATCATTTTACCCACTTCAATTAACTAACTTCGTATCATTCTCAAGTATATATTTTCAAAGATAAAATAAAAATATCAATGATTCAATATAAAGTTGAAGTTCGAGATTCGCGCCACTGAAACTGATGAGAGTAAGGAAATAATTCAAGGAGACTAATTTTCCAACATACAAGCCAACTTGCAGCCCAGAGACAATATTTAATTATTTAACATTAAATTACATAGCACACAATGAGTGAATTATCGTTGACAATTATTAATTGAAAGAGAAGAAAAAATAAAACACTATTTCTACTGAAATTATAAGGAAAATACACTTTGATCAATATTTTGTTCTGAAAGGACAATGTTTGGCAAAAAGTGAATTTCGAAACGCTTGTCACTGTTAAAGACATTTCATTTTTGGTATTTAAAATTTATACACAAATCCACGTGGAATATGTCTGGAGCGGCATAGAAGACACAAAAGCCTAAG
This sequence comes from Argiope aurantia, assembly GCA_026543865.1. Lineage (NCBI taxonomy): Eukaryota > Metazoa > Arthropoda > Arachnida > Araneae > Araneidae > Argiope > Argiope aurantia. The sequence goes on from JAPMOR010098712.1 coordinate 1,004,864, forward strand.
TTTCTAAATAGAAGACAGCTGGTCCAAAATATTTTATCACTGCAATTTTTCCTTTCTATGACTAAAAATAGTAAAGCCGTTCTTTTCAAATATTAGCTCTAGAGATTCTTAAGAGTTACAGAACGAATTAGTCACGTACTACAAAGATCTGTTTTTTCTAGCTATTTTGTAACAGATTTAAGCAGAGTCATTCTTTCTGAGAGTGTTTAGTCTCTGGTGTAACTTAACTGTAACTCAACAGAGAAATTTCTCATCTCAGCTGAATGGTCGGGATAGACATAGTAAGTTGTACTCGAGGGAATCGTTACAATTTCGTGTTCAAAGAGCTTTTTAAAAGAAAATATTGCAAAAGAGTTTCCGCTCTAGCATTCTTTAGCTTCTTTTTATTTTCAATTAAAGTCTAAGCATTTTTTAAAAATTCCAATTTATTAAGTAGTAACAGATTGAAAGAATGCGTTAAGCATAAATCAAACATAAAAAGGAAATACAAAGTATAGTAAGAAATAGATGAATAATTCAATGATAGTGAAAAAATAATTTTGCAAAGAATTTTGGAAATTACCACCCACACATAAGAACGTAATGAATATTTCAATAGCAAGTTTCCAATTGAAGCATGAAAGTACTGCTGGGTTAATGGATATCAGTTTTACAACGTCATTATTATTTATTTTTTTTGAGATTGTTGCAATCTATTATTCTATCAATGGTATATTTCGTATTTTTCTCTACTATACTATTGTAGCATATATAAAGATTTAGTGTATCTTACTTTTAAAAATCTTTTGGGACGAATAATATATAAAAATGCCATAAATAGTTCATAAACGTATGATCCCAGTCATCAATCTTAACTAATTGGGCACCTGAGATAAATTTTGAAATAGTGAAGAGGAAAGTTTTTGCTATACATACTATTTGCTATGCTATACTATTTGGCATACTTTCTAATAAAAATGTTATCCCAGTGAACGCCATGCTTGACATTGGCGTACAATAGTTATGAAATATTAACCTCTTGAGTGAATTCAGCATTCTTACTGAACCTATCGTGTCATCCTTGGCGAATGTTTTGGTGATTAATCCCTGGCATACTGTTATCCTAAAATAGAATTTGTGTTTTAGAAGAATCATGATTTAAAATAGAAATCTACAAATTTGATTTTAAGCTTACAAACCAAATTTCATCCGTCTAGTTCAAAGCATTTTTAACTTATCTAGATATATATTGTCTACTGCCGATTATATACAGACAGACATTTTCCAAAAATGTGTGTTTTCGAATCAGGAAGGTCTAAAATATTAAAATTTGTCAAAATCTCGACTTCGAATTTTTTGACCATTACCATACTTTTTCTATATTTCGTATACAAGAAAATAATAATATGCAAACAAATTATTTAAAAAAAAACGGTATTTCATGACAAAAATATAAAAAAATTGTAAATTATTATTATTACAGATATAAATGAGAGAGTCACTGAGTTCAAAAGTATACTGAAAATGTCTTTGATAAAATCTCATCTCATTTTATATGAGCCAGTAATTTAATTTTTTACTATCCTTTATCAATAATAGCTTTGCTTGAATGTGTGCATAAGTAGGAAATATAACGTCTGGTTATAACTTCAATAAATAATTCTATCTATTGAAAATTCTAAAATTAATAAATCATTTCAGAAAAAAGTTGGTAAATGTAAATTGTTATGTGTGCTAGACAGACTTTCTTTAATAACAATTATTATCAAATTCTTTAAATGAAATTTTGAACCCAGATTTAAATGCAAAGCATCTACTCTAACTTACACGGAATTATGAAAAGTAGTTCAATCGTCATAATTAGACCACAATAGTGAATGTCCGAAGACTGAATAATAAAGTATTCAGCTAATTTATTCTAAACATTATACACTTTTGGGAAAATCGAGGATTTTTGGTTAAAAAGACATTAGTTTTTATAATAAAGGTATATTGGGAAGCTCAAGCATCGGGCAGATTAATCCGTTTAGTAAAGGAGGAAGTGCACTATTTCAAATTAATAAACAAACATAGAAAGAGATGTTTTCTCTTGTGGCTGCATACAATATTTCTTATCGTTACATAAAAAGCCGAGTTTTACTTTAGTGCTCATAATTTCAACAATTTCTGAGGACATGTCTAACAGTCATTAATATTATATACATACAAACATACATATTCATTTAGAACTGCTGCTATGAGGTTTTAAAACTCTTCGGTATGTTTCACTTCGATTTCACCATAAATTCTAAGATTCGTTTATTTTTTTTTTCGTTTTTTTCTTTTTCACATAATACTCTTTTAACTTTAGTGGTTTTTTTTTCACTATTTCCTAAGCTCCGTTTCTTTTTCAAAAATTTTTTTCCAATCTCAATCTTTCTTTTCTGTTTTCCCTTTCCTTTAACATCATAAAAGAGCGATGAAAAGAGCGATGGTTTGAAGATTGGAGGATACAAAAAATAATAATTTAGTGATCTGAGCTAACTAATTGTTACTAATACTGTATAAGGCATATATAATTTTACTATACTCTCCCTCTGAGGTTAACTTTCTGAGGGAAATACCCCTATCTGGAAATCCTGTACCAGATTTGAATAAATGTGAAACTCACATCCATATAAAATATTATACAATTATGAAATATTTTAATTATGAATAAAATATGATAATTAATATCTTCCATATTAGTAATAATCGTTGTATGATTCTTTTTTTCTAAAGCATCAGGCAATAATTTCGAAAGATAAACGTCAAGCAAAAGACAATTAATTACAAAAATTGTGCTTCTACCAGTAAATGTTTTAGTGTTCAGTATCCAAAATTAAATACAGAAAATGTTCATGTAAACATTAAACAGAAATTATTATTTAACAAGGCTGTATAATAGAACTATAACTGAGAACAGCTTGTACAAGTCAAAATCTATTACCTTTTAACTAATTATTATGCACTAATATATATAAATCAAAACACTACCAGCTTGTCATGTAATGACATTGTTAAAGCCACTTTTTCTCCCAGTTGAGTAACTGTGTGCGGAAGTTAAAATCCTTTGAGTTCATGCACTCCACTTACTGTCTCTCACCAGTTTCATTATTCAGAATTAAAGAACGCATTAAAACGGGCAGCTAATTTGTGGGGAAGACCATCAAAGAAATGCAAAATTAGCGGAATACGGAAACGATAAGAAGAAAGAATTTCTTTGTGACCGATGAAAACTTTCTATTCCGTAGTTAAGTTACTGTAATTTCAAATGCAATCACTTTTGGTGGTAGATTTAATTTTCAATTTTTCAGTAGTTTGGTCCAATCTTATTACAAAATCCTCAAGTTTTCCTTTCAATGAAAGAAATGTACAACCAAAGTTTATTTTTAATGAAGATTTTATTAAACTTATTGTGTTAAATAAGAATAAATATATATTAATTAATTAATCCTTTGCCCTCGAGAGATGACTCATGGTCACTTGACTGAAAAAGTTTCTAGAACTAATTTATATGTATGCAATTTATATGTAAGCATTATTTTATGTGAAGCAGAATGCAGTTTAGAAGACAGTGAAAAGACTTCCGAATTCGTAACGGCGGTTTTTTTTTTTTTCAACTTGGAGAAGCACGTATTATTTACAAGCAGGAGCGACGAGCAAAACATAGAACGACACAGAAAGAAATGAGGTGAAAGCTCTTGAATATTTTATTTCTGGTCTTATATAACCTGAGATATTGACAGGGAAAATATTTTTTCATATTTCTGATATATTATGAGATTTCGATAGGGATTTTTGACTCAGATCAATCACAAGTAAGGGAAACACAGGGATCTTTTAAAAAGAATGTGCTTACTGGACATTTTACTATCCCGTTAAGCGGAGCGTGTGAAAGTGCAAATGTAAGCATTTTTACAAAGCTTCTCTTGAATTACTTAAGCAGAAAAGTGGAATTGGATCAGGAAATAAGAGAGTATTTTAGAATGAAGTTACAGTGGGCTAAATTAAAATAAAACCTTGGAAATTAATTAAACTGAAATTAGAGTTTAAAATATCATTACTTATATATATATTAAATGAGCTTTTATATTCTTTTAATAAAAATGGGTTTAATTATTTTTCCGAGTGCAAAGGGTTGATACTAATACTAATAGGTCTTTCTTTAAATGTTAGCTATATTATACATATAAATATATTGAAATTGCTAAAAAATTCAAGAATGCTCCTAGGTTTGGCCGATTGAATAAATTAGTGCTTTAGGTTTAAAAAACTAAATGTTTCGTCCAATAAGTAAAAAATGTGTACTATTGAATAGTGTACACATGATAAGAATGAAACTGTATCTCTCTTGTATCACATCGGGGTAAAGATAGATTAACTTAGGATTATATTTAACTCATAGTAGCTTATACATACATTACAGAGGTTTAATGGAATTACCGATAAAGACAAAATTCTTGTGGCTTCAACGTGAGAAATGTATTTTTTTTTAGTTATTGTTTTTACCTATAATGTAACCCTGCCAAGAAAATTCATTGCAGAAAAAAAAATATTAAATAAAAAGAGTTTCTGTTCTTTAAAAAAAATGCTGTTTGGAAATTAAGAGAATCTTTTCTTAGTAACTGTTGCACTTAGAAAAAGACAAAAATCGTTCTATCAGCAGTGCAAGCCATTAACTCACCTATTTCTGAAAATATCCCAACAGTTTTAGAAATTTTCGATATACAATACGTCAGAAACATACGAAGAGGTCATTTAAGTATGTTTCTTTTTGAAATCTAATTTAGAACCAGAAAGGTTCATTGTTTTTGTCGAGCACCTAACATCCGTTATTTATAACAACTTCACACCTTCAAGCTTTATCTTTTTTTGTGATCTAAAAAAGGTTTACAAAGGAATGCACAGTTTGAGAATTTTGAACACGTGGGTGACGTGTAAAAAAATGGAAAGTTTACCACCCCACTCCTACATGCTCCAAATCATTCACAGAATCCGAAAGGGGATGGAGGGGCTTTCTTTTTACTTTCCATTTCAGCGCTTACACCTTTTGTTCAACACCCCGACAGCAAGGGGGAAAAAAAACCAAAGAATTTTCTTTTTCTTTTCGCGGCGAAAGAGAAGGAGGGGGGAGGGAAGAAAAAAAGATTCATTCGAAGAAAGGCGCGTCGAAAGGAGTTAGCGTCGGGCAAAACAGAACACCGAGATTTAAGTTTAAATCGAAAGCTAGAGATTTTTTTTTTGATTCAGAAACTTGAGAGATAAGAAGACAAAAAGGCTTCCGAAACGAAAATTAAAATCAGAAAAAGAATTAAGGGGAAAAAAAAAAGGTTCACCTTGGGTGTGGAGAGAAGATCTAAATGACTTCCGCTAAGCCTTCCCAGATCACTTCCATAAGTGATTTCGAAGAGGGTGTTGTGGATGATAAAAGTAAAACAGTAATTAAAAAAATCCCTACTGGATAAGTGCTTTTTACAAGCACATTGTTTACGTTACAGCCTACTGTAAACAAATTTTTTTTATGCATAAAAAAAAGCGGCAATGTTTTGTTCTCTTTATCGCGATCAAACTCTCTTAATGCCTACAGTTTTCTTTCTGCCACTGCTATTTACAAATTACATTAATTTATGTATGTTAAAGAAGCGCAGGTAAGGAAGCAGTCTGGATATACAGTTCTAAAACTCATTCATTTGAAACAGATAACTTTCATTATTTTCTACTTGCAATCCCTTAAAATAGAAAATTTTTGAAGGCTTCACTCTGATAGCCAGTTAGTTAGGGCTGCTATTGGTTGTATCAAACATTTCTAACGAATTAATCCCAATAGATATTAATAAACATTTTAAGGCTCCCGCGTAAAATAAACTTCCTTTGGCATTTGATAGAAAATACAATAAATTTTATTTAAAATCCGAATTTCTTGCCGACGTAACCATAATATGACCTTTTAAGGAAAACGAACACAATTTGAACTGTCATTATTAAATTAATCTGTTTTTAAAATATCTTTTTAATTTATGTAAATTAGCAATTGTATGAGTAATTTATGTAGCAGTTTATGTAAATATATAGTTTTATGCAAATTAGCAGTTTTGTTCGATGATCTTAACATGATTTACAACTTAACACAAAAAAATATTAGAACTTAATTTCAAAGAAATATTGACAACACTATTTTACGTGTATAGTGAATTAAAATTGTGATTCTCCCAAAAGTTTTTTTTTTATGACAACAATAAATAAATTCGGCAAAATTCCTTCTGATATTTCCGTAACATAACTATTTGCTATCATGGAGTTTAATTCATAAAAATGATATTTATATATTATTTTCAGCTCAATTAATTTTCTTCAAACTGTCTGATAGTAACATAAAATATCTCGATTATTCTAGCATTGATCGTGTCTTTTCCCCTTCTGTTAATTTTTATTCATCTAAAACTATTATAAATTTGTTTTGTTGACGACGGTGAAGATTTCGATTTTACGTATCAAATATATTTTTATTAGATTAATTTATATTTTCTTCTGTTTTTATATAATATTATTCTTTACTGAGCTGAATAATTCACATGCCAGTCCTTTAGAAATGTCATGTATTTTCAATACAGCTTCAGCGCAACATGACCTATCAGAAATAGTACGCATCTAAGAGAAATTGGTCATTGCCGAATTCAATATTTTATTCATTCTGCCTTGGATGTAGTAATAACTCATTTGAAATTAAATAGTACCAAGAAATGGAATACTCCCTTCAAATCGAAATGTTTATTTTTACAGTTTATGACGCAGATAACTTGGCAGCAATAGAAGGACGACAATAAACTTTGAAAAATAATAATAACTTGACATTTTTTTATCTTAAAGTCGAAGATTTAATTCTGAATGCAGACGATTAAACAAATCCGCCTTGAAGAAGAATCTTTCTACAAGATGATTGCAAATTCAACATGGATTTCCATGAATAAATACGTTGTGAGAGAGGCACGACCTTCCTCCTCTATTTACACAAGATTGTAGCGATCTTTCGGAAAACTAAAATTGGAACCATTACTAATTAAGAGCACGTGAGCACCCTACCTGTCTTTTGCCAAGGCGAAAGAGGAACGCATTAAAAAAGAATATACAACCGGGAGGTTTGTTTATGTGTCGGAATGGCCTACATTTCAATTTAAATACAGGTGAATGTAAAGGCTGTTTAACGTTGAATTTGTATGAATTGGTTCTGGCAAAAATTCCCATCACCTTCGGGATGGATTACGATAGCCTGCTTTTCTCACTATCGTGTCCAATTTTGTATTTCATGGAGAATTAATTTGTGAAATATTGCGTGGAATTAATTATTTTCGTTCTTAGAGATGATTGTATGCTTGATGTTTATGAGGGTGTTATACATCTAAACGCTACTAATGAAAAATTACTAAATATAATAAATTGTAAGAAATTTTATTCTCTACAGTTGTACCAAGAAATTGATTATTTGGAATAAAATTAGACAGTATTAAATGATTCATAAATATAATTATTTCCAGTTTACTGATTTTCATCATATGCTAAGCAATTGAAAATCGGAATTGGTTATTTGATCTTTTCCTTACAAATTTCGTAATGTAGTTTATAATTCTGCAATCTTTCACTATAATACATAATCGGAAAGTTAAAAAAATATACTGGTGGAAAAAATTTTCCAACGATAAATGACATAAAGACGATATAAATCTGTTATATTTATTCATTGCGTTATTTTGACATCAATAAGGACGGGTATGGTGAAATATATTAATTACGATTAAGTGTAAAAGAAATGATGATTTAAGTGCATAAATAAAAACATCTGAATAACAACCTAAAAATATGATGTAGCTACTTATCAAAATTCCTTGTAGACGTCATATTATTAAAAGCAGGCATAGAATTTTGAATGGATTCGTTCGCAAGAAAATTGGAAATGATTATATTGGACGATGACTCATGACTATTACACCCGTTCAGTAAGATCAGAAACTTTATGCGAGATAGGAATGAGAATTAAACTTGTCTTCTACTTATATCCCGATTTTAATCAGAAATAAATATGTATATCATGCTGGCTGTGAAAGAATCCTGAAATCTTTAGCTTTTCTAAAACATCTTATAGGAATAGTGATAGGTGTTTAGACAAGACCTGTTTATCAAGCCTCTATCTATCCAAATCCATTTATAAACGATATCAAAATGAGTTATAATCGGCATCCCCAACTGGCCTGCATGCACTTAGTCGAAAAGAAGGAGGCAAACGTTTTGCTGTGGGATATGAATACAGTTCAAGAGACGAATCCCGTCCACTATGTAATTTCAGAACTTGTTATGTCCAAAACGAATCCCTCCGTCATATTACGAATAATTCGAAACGATTTCTGAATATGTCTGTCTCTCTTTCACTGGTCATCTGGGTACAATCAGATTCAGATATTAATAACTTATTGTCTTCATAAAACTATCTCTGTCATTAGTTGTACTCAAATGTGATATATTCATTTTCCCCTAAGGTTTGCAAAAAAACTCGCAAAATGCGTCAGTCCTACCTAATTAAAATGCAAAAAAATGTTCCTTTTGCTTTCTTCGCATCATTTAGTGCACCTTAAAGCAATATTTATATAACTCTTTGGTGCAATCAATTTCATTCATATGATCAATTAAAGACGATATAGTTTTATTTGTCCAATATTACGTCATTTAGTAGCTGTACGTTCATACAAGTGATTGTAATGCTGAAACCTTAAAGATTGTTTCATGCAGGCTAGAGGGCAAAAAAATAATGTAATTCGTAGATCCCTCAAATTCTTTCTCGTCATGTAGTTTTATGTTTATAATCATACTACCATCTAAAAATAATCGAATGCTGAATTAAAAGTATACTATTTGATAGCACACACATACCTACTATTCCATGCTGTAAAAATGGACTGATGAGCTGATTTATTAATTGTTCTCTCTTGATCTTTGAAATCAAGTATTAATGCTTTTTCAAGGTATTAACGCTTTAACTTCTAAATTGAAAAGTGAAAAAAATGCATTTTGGAGCAGAATGTTTGTTTTTAAGTTGCAGAATAAAATGCCCCATAAAGTAATATTTATATTTAAACACTTCAGATTTCCACGAAATAAAAGAAATTACTCATCTTAATCTGTGAATGCTTTTTACACTTATAGCAGATTTATTATTATGTTCCAAGAGTAAATCAATGCCATATTATTTTGGCCTTAATGTTTGATATTTACGATGTGATGATATTGCTTTCAAGGTTTGATTTCAAAGAAGTTCTCAGGAGTGAATGGAAATGGCATTTGTCAAATCTATAACCTTAAATGTCCTAAAGTTGAGGTTTCATAAAAAAAAAATTAGAAAACGGTATGATAGTCCATTTGTCATCCTCATTATACATTGCAGTTAAAAACTGCGAAGCTCGATTCTAAGAAGCTCTAAATAGTAAGAAATTTAACGGATTTGAGTAACGAAATTCATTTCCAATATAGTGAAATATATTCAACAGCAAACTTTTTTGTAATGTAACCATTTCTGAGAAATTAAACTATGAACTATAAGTATTTAAGGAGTTTTAAAAAAAAAAGCGTTTTACAATCAAAATCAACATTGTTACTGACTGATTACACTTCAAGAGATAACACTTCAAGTAGTCTGGAATTTTATTTTAAATAAAAAAAAAACATCTTTAGAAGATTTATCTGTAAGTGCTGTCTTTTACAGATAATGCTAAAGATTCTTCACGTTTTCACTGACGTGATTCGTATTACTTTTTGTTTATATTCACCCCCAACAAAAACAACCTCGGAAGAGCAGGAGTCTCCAGCTTTTTCAACTATAAAATACTATCTAAAGTATAATTGGCTATAAATCGAGAAAGAATATCAAATTAGGACAAACGGAGGGAATTTAGAGTTGACCTTGGCATCGAGCCTCTCCATACAGAAAACATTTCATCAATTCTGATGCCAGAATAGAGAACACAAGCTATGCAGGGGCCAAAGACAATAAGATTTCTTTTCTTAGCGAATTTGCCGCTCTTTAAGAAAAAGGGTAAAAAGAAAAAGAAGAATGATAAATTTTAGATACTTGACTTCTGAAAATAAACGAATGAGTAACGTTTGGCAAAGAGGCGTGAAAATACATACAATAAAAGAGACTCCAGAATTTTTGTTTGAATAATCGATAGAAAGAAAAGAAATAACATTTAAAAATATGCAAGGTATGAGGTATTTTTAGATCTGGTTGACTTCCTGTCATAATAACATCAAATATTAAAAACCAAAATTTTGGTTATAAATGAAGAATTAAAAGAAAATAAATTATGAACCATTACAAGTTAAGAGCATTTCAATACATACATTCAGAAGTACATTTCAGGGTTGGGAGAGGTATAACAAGCATGACAGTAATGAAAAATATAAGAAACATGCTCTCATTAATGCTGCATTGTTGCTATTTTGAAAGAAGCGAAGAGATGTGTATTAAATATCATATTTTTGTCACAAGCAAAAATTGATATGGTGTTCATTGGTTTCCGAAAAAAAAAGCACAGTGAAATTTTTAAACGGCTGATTTTATTTCAAAAATGTTTATTGTAATAAACAAATCCTTATTTATATTATTAATAAGATACGACTAACAATCCTAATGATGAAATGAAAAATGTTGTTCATTAACGTAAGTTATTTTATCATTATCTTTACGTTAATATTACTATCTGTTTCTTTGTTTCATACAGAACATTCGATTTCAGACAAAAAAAAAAGAGCATAATTAATTCAATTCATGCAATAAACAAATCCTTATTTATATTATTAATAAGATACGACTAACAATCCTAATGATGAAATGAAAAATGGGGTTCATTAACGTAAGTTATTTTATCATTATCTTTACGTTAATATTATTATCTGTTTCCTTGTTTCATACAGAACATTCGATTTCAGACAAAAAAAAGAGCATAATTAATTCAATTCATGTAATAAACAAATCCTTATTTATATTATTAATAAGATACGAATAACAATCCTAATGATGAAATGAAAAATGTGGTTCATTAACGTAAGTTATTTTATCATTATCTTTACGTTAATATTA